>CM075861.1:23985213-24360213 GCA_037975125.1 Latrodectus hesperus
TAGGGGCTAAGGTCATATGCTTTTCCTCACCACGTTTGGAACACAGGATGTTCCTTCATAAGATGACGTTCCGGTGGGAATACCAGGGCAGCATTTTTCTATAGGATTAGCTTTAGATAATGAAGAAATATTTCCCAATTTACTTCGCTATCAAGTAATTATTTTAGAATATTTCTTATATTTTGATTGTAGTTAAGCAAATTGAAAACATGTTTTCTAATTCAATTGTGATAGTCATACTTGTAAAATCTCTGAATGGTTTCCTAACGTAAATAAGTAACCGAATAATAATTTGGGAAAATATGAAAAAAAGGCTAATAATTATTTTTGATTTTTTTCACTTGATAATCTTTATACTAATATCATTAATTTCTTCAAACAAATTTGCTATTTTAAATTTTTTAGTAAATGCTTATACTTTGCAAAAAGAATTTCTAAATTTTTATTTTTTAATGATAATATAAATTTATCCAGTATACTGTCATATAAAACATAGTTCATAAAATATATTACAGATTTTATTTATTTCTTTATATTCGTGAAACGTAATTTTATACGACACATTTTTATTGAAACATATCATATTTTTTTTCTCATATACACTTTTTAATATAGCCTAATATTTCAATACAGGAATTCAAAATTTTATTACTTAAAATGTAAGTTAAATATTAAAAGACAGTTTCCTATATGTTTCTTTTGCAGAACTATTTTCTGGAACTCTACGATAACATAACTTGACATTTTTGAAAACATCTTTTTGATAAAAATTTGTATATCAAACAATAATTTTTTTTTAATTTTTCGATATATTTTTTTAGAAAAGATAAAACACTCTTTCTAAAATTTATCTTTGTTAAATGTATCTTATGCGTTATTGTAAAACATTCATGATAATATTTTCAGATTTAAGATAATAAAGGTTATCATTGCATATGTGTAAAATATTTAATAATTCATTTGATAATTTAGTACTGAAAGACAAATAAATAAGCAATTTTGTGTTTATCATTTTCAATAATAAAGCAGTAAATATTAAAATGAGTTATCTTTTCAAATTTCAGAATAAATTTTTTATATCTTAGTTTGTATTTGGAATGATTTTCTATGTATCCTTGTAAACACATGGAAAGGCACAATTATAAGAAATAAGGGAAACATAAAAATATCACATTTCTATGCATACTCACAAATTTAACATTCCTTCATATATTGTGATAGTCAGGAGAGAGCAATTTAAAATCTGTCAAAATATTTAAGTCTTATCAAAACATAAGCTTCCTACCAGATTTTCTTTAACGTTGCGTGGCAGCAAGTGATTGGCGTAACGGAAATTAAGCTTCGACAGAACGAATAAGGAGTTGGGTTTATTTGCTTTATTTTTTCTTCACTTTACATGTTTTCGAGAACTCTCAATATGCAAATATTTATTCTCTTCTTCCCCTTATAATTTAACTCATGCAAATATTGTAATAAGACGAAATCATATTAAGTTAGACTTTCTTAGTTTTGAATTTACTAGTTTGCAGTTTAAAAAATATTCGTTAAAATGTCTAAGCAGTAAAATAATTACATGTATCTAATATATATATATATATATATATATATATATATATATATATATATATATATATATATATATATATATATATATATATATATATATATATATATATATATATATATATATATATATATATATATATATATATATATATATGTGTGTGTGTGTGTGTGTATATATATAAATATAGATTCTTAATATTTGACAGTCGCTGAATTATTATTAAAAAACTTGGGATAATTAATTTAATTAACATATTTGTAATTTCGATTATATACTTTTTAAAATGCAAAATTATTGTTGTATGTTAACATTGTGAGAGCAAATTATGATTAATGTAGATATCTATATAATGCTTCGTTCACAAAAATAAAATTGATCCGTTAGTAAACTCTTGTATAATTTTTTTTTATTTTGCAATACATTGATCTGTATATAAATATATGTACAATATGAAATGCGATACATTTAGTTTAAGCTGATATGAAAATATAATTCCATATTAACACTTCCATATGAATGGGTTCCAGTACATCAATTAGTCGTAGCAATATGTGTCAAATGAAAAATATATAAAAAGAACATATTAATACTTGTTGAATTGTTTTTATCGTTCCATGCTTATATGTATGAATATTTGCATACAATTTCTTTTACAATTTAATCTGATACGTAATATGGTTGTGATTTATAATATTAAGCTAAGATTTTTCTGATACATAGAGGCTTTTCTGCTAATTTTATTTAAAATATTACGACAGAAACTGTGACTTTGATATTAAAAAAAGTAGATATTTTCTTTATATAATCTTTTCTCTTATTATATTTATTTGAAATATCAATATGCTATTTTATTTCAGAACAGTTGCTTCCCATTAGTGTAACTTATTAGTAACATATAATGCTTCATGTTCTGGAACATATATCACAGTCCAAATTTTTCGCATAGGTCAAGATACAAAATTTTATACACGACTTCTTTTCTATCAGAAATAATGTAATATATTATATTATGAAGAAAAATACTTTTTTTTTGTAATTTTCATGCAATTCTATCAAGGATTAATATTCTACAAAATACGCTGTGGAAATATTTTATTTATATACCATTTGTGTAAATTTAATTAACTTAATCAAACAATGCAAATGATTGCTATAAATTATGAAAAAAATATCTTAAATAATTTATGCACAAAGCAGTAAAAGAGGGTACAAAAAAGAAAATGAATTAAATCTTAAAATTAAGACACGTAAAATTAAATATTCTAAGCAAATTGAAATAGTTTTGACAATGTACATTTCCATTAATTTTAAATTCAAATCGAAAATTATTAACATATTTTTAAATATTTGCGATGAAATATTTATTGAGAATTTTTTTCTCTTTTATGTATTGCTACTTCTCATGTTATGGTTTTAATATGCAACATAACATTGTTAATTGCATATAAATTATTATATTGACAAAGTTTCAGCTTAGAATGCTTTTTAAAAATTTGCACATTTTCATTCGTTCCTAAGGTATCACGTCTAGAATGCGTAGTTTTTAATTCCGAATACTCATGAAGCAACAGATAACTTTATTTAATTTTCAAAGAACTTATGCAAAAATAATGTTTCAATTTTTACTTTTAAAATCTATTTTCATTACCTTGAAACAAATATGTAAAAACTGAAAACAAGTCAAATCAGGTTATCATAGCTTTAATTGTGGGGTGATTATGATGATATTGGAATTTATTGAGATATTTTTTTATGTTAATTTTCTAGAATTGAGAAGGACAATGAATTTATATATATATATATATATATATATATATATATATATATATATATATATATATATTTCAAAAATTGAATCCCATGAATCTTAGGGAAAAAATCAAATATAAAAATATTATTATAGTTAAAGATATCTAATAATTTTGTCTAAAATTTTGTTTTCAAATTATGTCAAAATAGTTGTTTTCAAATTGCATTTTATAATCTGTGTAATTAGCATATTTTTATAAGAAATATATTAACCACAAAAAAAGACGAATTTTGTCACCATTAAAATATCTCAATTAAATATTTAACACCACTAAATTACATGTAAAACATTATTTAACAACCTAGGTCCCTGCTCTATGGGTTAACAAATATACTTAGAAATGATGTTGAATAAATAAATATCCATACATGATCCTTCATTCCAGAATGACTCAAATTTGATCTATGAACATAGCACACTCTAATAAGTGGTTCACCATTATTCTTAATGGTGTTGGTGGAAGATTAATCTTCAATATGGAAATACATGTCGAACATGGAAACAAATGTTTCTGATGAATAAATGATAATTTATACTTTGATACTTTGTTCCAGATAAGTCCTACTCTTTTATTCAGGTGTATAAGTTAAGAATTACATTAATATGAATGTGTGTTTATATTCTAGAATTACAAAGTTAACACACATATATAAATTGATAAAAAATGAAAAAAAATATAAATGTTAAAAAATACTATTGAAAGTTTCCAATAAAAAAGAATAATGACCCATAGTTTTAAGGAAACGGAAACATTACATTTAACATTAATTTAAAATGCAGGATTTAAAATTCATTATAAATTCAATCTGAAAGAAATAATTATATATATATATATATATATATATATATATATATATATATATATATATATATATATATATATATATATATATATATATATATATATATATATATATATATATATATATATATATATATATATATATATATATATATATATATATATATATATATATATATATATATATATATATATATATATATATATATATATATATATATATATATATATATATATATATATAGTGTAATCGTAATTAAAGTTCAAGCCTTAAGACACTATAAAAATGTTCAACAGCTCAATATGGTATGAAATTTGAATGTAGTATTATTGAAGAAAAATGAACTTTTAAACATTAAAAAAATGTCATTGTGATAGGCCAAAGAAGACTCTGATAACAACTCAATTTTTAAAGTTTAAATTAGCAATCCTAAAAAAATCCTAAAATGCCGGTTAAGCTGTAAGTTGCAATTGGAAGCAACTGAATCCTTCAGTAAACTTGATGGTACTTGTTTGATATGTCAACTACGTAATCCTAGTTACTGCGCTTCAAAATCATATCGATTTTTACTTGTTTTGAAGCAAAAAATGTGCAAAAACCCTCAATCAGTTTGATTTTTAAGCTTCCTAAGGTCAGAAACCACATGAAAAGCACCAGTCAAATCAGTTTATAAAAACCGTAAGATATTTACAAATTATGTTCATTATGCTATCTACTGCAACAAAATGATTTGTCGTCACAAAATTTTCTTATCCAGAGAAAAGTCTCCGGTGTCATGTTTAATGCATGTCTTCAATTCAGCACAGAAAAATTCTTTCACGTTAACTCACAATAATTCATAAGATTAAGATCAGGTGACCAGGAAGATTAAATCATTGGGAAATTACATCTGATAATTCCAACATTAGTGAAATGTTGACTGAGCAACTGCTTTACCAGATTAGAAATGCACATGGAGAAGTTTTTCTTTATATAAAAAATATATCATCCACACAACCATAAATATGAAGAGTGAAGTGATTGTGGAAAAATGTAGTTCTCACCAATTAAAACAAGCTGACAGAAAGCACTGTTTGATTAACAGCTGAATTTTCTGCAGTCGATATCTTCTCAGATAAAATGGTTTCGTCTGTCCACAAAATGTTTAATGCAATTACTTGTCTAGCAATATGTTAGGAAGAAATTCTAATGTCTCTCTAGCCGGCAATTTAGAAGGAAGGATTTCTCTGGCATGTATAATTTTGTAAGGGTAGAAATGTAGTATGGCTTCGTTTTAATTTATATACTTTCCAACAAGCATTTCTATTGTTCAGGAAATTCCACGTACATTGAATGAATGTAAATAGTCACTCTACTTCTTCATTGTTGCTGTCATTTCTGTGTCCATTATTGAATAATTTGTTTTCTTCTCTCCATCAAAGTAATGTATTTTTTTTATTTTCGAATCAATTTCTCTAGATTCCTGTATTTATGAGACGTGAACTCCTTTTATCAAATCTTTGAGAGTGAGGACACACACATTATTAATACTACGCACTTTTGACTTCAATTCAGTTCACAAGCAAAATACAAACCTTTTTTAGACAATAAGACAAACTGTCCATCAGTGCATTGAAGAAAGCAATGCCCTCAGCGTGCGTTAAGAAATTAAACTCTTTTATTATAATAAACTTATTTATAACAACATATATATATATATATATATATATATATATATATATATATATATATATATATATATATATATATATATATATATGTATATATGCATCAGTGTGTTTGTGTGTTCATTTGTAGTAAATATGCATTATTTATAGGTTTGTTGAAATTCGTATTTTTCTTATTCAAATTTAATTCGTGATTTTAATTTTTTGCATAGTTTGAATTTTTAGGTTGAAAAAACTAATATACATATGAAACGTAATTTTGTCTTAACAGAGATATATTATTTATTGTCCATTACTATTAATAATGCTAATAGTATGTGACACTTTACACAATTAACAACTAGGAAACAAAATTAAGCATATTCAAATCATAAGTAGATTTATTGCTATAATTAAAAATAAATTATCAGAAAACCTTTCTTAGTTTTGGTATGATTAAATTAACAGAACCAATAAAGACAATTTTATTAAAATAATAGTTTTTGAAATGCTTGAGGGGAATAAAATAATTTAGTAGCTTGAATTGAAGTACATTACAAATAATAACTCAGAAATGTTCTGTTACCTAATATGATTAAATTTCTGAGGAACTTCTGACGATAAAAACTTAAGGATGATTAAATTGTTTATACTTAAAATAAAGAATGAGCTATTAGTTATGTTTGAAAATATTCGATGTAAATAAAAAAGGGAAGCTTTATTTCAACTAAATAAAACTCTTTATATTGTTTTAAGTAATTTATTGCTTCTTAAACAATACATAATCAACCATAAAATTCTTTCATTTCTTTTTTAATAAGAATATTTTTAAATGGAATAATTTTTCTGTTTTATTGGACTTTTAATGCTAATTTTAAATAAGATTGATTATAAAGCAACTAAAATACAGTATACAAAAAAAACGAAAATAATGTGAAAAAATGTAAAAAAAAAATTATAATTTTTCTTCTGGATAATAAACTAGAGTCAGGTTATGAATAATTTTATTATTCAGTTTTTATAATCAGATTAAGAATTTCTTCATTTAAAATAATCGAAATTGCTTTCCAATTCTAAAAAGTCAAACAATTGATTTAAGATTATTTGATTGTGAAATGTGAACTTACCATGTAATAGCAATGATATGAGCGGAAAAAAATAAAATAGAAACAAATGTAAACTCAAAAGCTAAAATATGAGGATTTAAATTTTCTTACCTGAAACACTAATAATAATCACGATTAATTTCAGTTGGTGATTTGCATTTCTATATTTCAAACGATGGGACCCATAGAGTACCATTTTGAATGAATGAAAATATAAGAATTTCACTTGCAATAACATCAGGTGAACTATAACTGGATACATTACTTATATAATTTTCATGAATAATTCTTCAAACTAAATTTATCTGCCAAAGATTAAGACCAGCAACTAGTATATGAAGTACTAGTATATGATAAATTTTTGATTTTGTTTTCCGTAAGAGAGCTTCGAGGAAAAACTGTGCTGGAGCAACCCCTTATTTTATTACAGATATTTATTAGAGATATACAACCCCTTATTAGAGAGAACAACAAAATATATAATTACTTTAAAGGAATTGCTAACTCTAATGAAATAAGTGAGCTATCTAATAAGAGAGTGATATCCTTCTGCATGATACAGTAATTAATGTTTAATTAATATTGCATATTTTCTCTAACGAAAGAATATTTTTACTGGAGGGATTTGTTTTAATGTATGTATTTGCCCTAGCAAATAATACGTACCAGTGTTGTTGTACATTGTGTAAACAATATAAATTAGCTGATGTTTCTGCCAGGAAAAGTGGAGATATCATTAAAGACTGAGAGTAGTACAAAGTATTAAAATTTAATTCAAATTAAATACAATATTTTATCTCACAGGTAGACAAAAATAGGGTATCGTGGATAATCTTGACAGCTACTGATCTTTGGTGTTCAGGTTATAAACCACACACAGACAGGTTCCGATTTACACACACATATATACATTAAAAGTGTCAAATCTCACATTTTTTAGCAAAGTATTTAAAATATATTTCAATTCAAATTATTAATGAAAAAATACTCTTTATTTTTAAAAAAGAAATATCAAGGATTTATCAATTACCTCTCAGATTACAGGTATTCTACACATTTACAATAGAAAAATTCATTAGTATGTAATGTAATATATTAATGATAATTTAAATATAAATGTTTGAATTACTGAACCAATTATATTACTTGTATCCATCCATACATTTGCATCAACTATACCGTAGAAATGTAAATACAAATTCATATAGGACTCTGCAAATTATAGTTGAGGAAATGAATTGTAAATGCGTTATACAATTGTTTAACAGTTTAAGGTAGAAACTTACAATGAAATCATATATTATTCACATTATTTAGTTCTATTTTGTATAAGTAACAAAATAAAGTGATAAAAATACATAAATTTATAAGAGAAATCTTAGAAAATAATTTGAAAATTGCAGAAATGAAAAAAAATATGAAGTATAAAATTTGAATTATTTCTATAATTTACATGGGTATTATCTATTTATACACCTAATATAACTCAAAATGTATATACACTTGTATACTAGATAAAGACTACGCAATAAATAAATAAAATTTATATATTTTTTGAAAATTGGAAGGATCTTCCATTTTGGTATATTTTAACTAAACCAATGAAAACTGTTTTCCATATAATTTATTAAACCACAGAATATTTTGGGATAATTCAAAATGATGTAAGAATTTTGAGATTATCAAAAATTATGTAATGTAAATTTATACATTTTCAAAAACCAAAAAACTCATTTCAATTATAATTCGAAAAAAGAAATAGAGTAATGCATTCAATTTTTATATACCTATATAAATTGCTATTTTTGATATCTTAGACGTATATCTAGCAATTTTCCAGGAAGTGATCTGCAGAACAGAAAAATCGGTGATTTACCGCTCCATTGTTACGAGTTTGCTGGATCGATAATCACGAACAAAATCAAAGGCAGCAGAAAATGTTACCTCGGCAATTTTTCTGAGGATTGGATGATTGATGATGTTGAGCAAGCGGGGTCACTTGCCTTAAAACCGCTCCTACAAGCGTTAGGGGCCCTTGATGTGCCTCATTAGGTTCTAATTGATTCTGTGACCCATAAAACTAATTAAGAGTTAGAGAATCTCATTGTGAAAATACTGAACTAAAAATGTAGCTTAGAAAGTGTTTATCTATTTTTAAAATAAGTAGTAATGAGGTGTCATTATATGATATTATAAACTGTTAAGTAAGTGTGAGAATCCTTCGAATTGAGATAAGTTAGGAGAAAAAACAAAGTCATTTCTTATCGGTTTTTTAATCGTTTATTCATAAATTATACTTAGTCTACATTCAGATTTATTTTTAAATAATAAATCAACGTTTTGGACAAATGAATCACAATACTGCCATTAAAATAGGAAACTTAGCAAAACTATATTTAACATGCGTAATTTCTGTTTCGTCAATTTTATTTGTATGATTTTGCTTATTTGAGTGCTGTTTAACACACGCACAAGCAAAAATAATGGTTCTTATATTTCGATATTTTAGTTAAGAAAATTGTATAGAAATTCACATTTTCAGTACTAAAAACTAAATAGTTTGGATTTTATATAAGTAGGTGAAATGCAGTGCATTTCAACTTGTGTTTAAAATAATGACAGAATTTCAAATAAAAAGTAAATGACTGTTGAAAAATGCTATTAAGTTATCTGGTGCAATACAAAATACATTTTTATAAGAAAATTTGTGATTACATAGAAGCAAATCCAAATTAAATTTAATCGTATTTTATTTGAATATACTAGAAATGCATATATTTTTTATTTTTGAATAGTATTTCAAGTAAAATTGTTTTGTCTTGCTACCTATAAAAGCTGGAAAATACAATTAAGTTTTTTTTTATAATTAGAATAGTTGATATTCTTTTCGAAATTATTATTTATCAGAAATCAATTATTTGATATTGAATTAAAATTGTAAATGCTAATAATTTCAAGAACCCATCAGGATGGATAAAAAAACATTAAATATTCATCTTTATCGCCAATCGAGCTAAGGTCTTGTAACTGAAATACAGAACAACATAAGCTATGCAGAAAATCTGATGTTAATTCTCAATAATGAATGAGTCATGTTTGAAACTGAAAAATTTTAATAAGAATATTAAAACATGAATATCTGTGAATAAGTTATGCTGTACAACTTATTCGCTTTACGATATAATTTAAAGTGAATGTTTGAGTAAATCTTTTGTACATTCACTTTAAAATAGGTCGCAAATCAGCAAATGATGGTTAAACACAATAATGTGTTCAATAGAAATTGGAGCACAATTTCAAAATAAAATACTTGCTTAATCTAATTAAAAATTCCTGTTAATTAATATTATAAGATCTATTTTGAATTTCTTTTTTTTTTCATTTTCATTGTAACTAGAGTTTTAAAGAGGAATGGTTGCAAAATATTGGAAATTGATTTTGGAATGTTTATAACTTGAGTTTCAATTTTGACAATATCGTGGTATTACTTCCCCATTTTTTCCCTTTAATAACTTAGTCTTAACTAATGAATTGAAACATATTTTAGAGGTACACTGAATATTGAGATGGCACTGGATCAAAATTTTCCCTGATCTGCTACTAGAAATTTGAAAATTTTGGGAAGAAAATTAAGGCATAATACATGAATTTAAAAAGAATGTAAGGTAATTAACAATAATTTTGGGTTGATAATTAATGTACTGAAAGTAAGTTGTTAAACTTTTGAAATTTCTATGTTGCAAAAATATGATTTCTGCTGTGCAAAACCTACCATCAACAATATAGAGATTTTAAAGGTATCAAAAATATGAAGCAGAAAAACACTTTCTTTAAAAACTCAAAATAAAAATAAACTCAAAAAATGATTTTAAGAGCAATCAAGGAGTATTCTCAGTAATAAAGTTAACATAAATATAATACAAAGCAAAAGAAGGTTTATTGAGTGTCTGAGAGCAGAATAAATAATGCATCACTGCAAACCTGAGTGAATCTTGAGAAAAGCTTTCGTTTTGTAACTAAGGGAAATTAATTAAATGAAAATTAAATGGGAATACCGACTTCATTATGCGTGAATTAGATTTATAATAAAATTATGCTCTTATTAGAAAAAATATTATCAAAATATACTCACAAAAATATTATCATGACAAAATGAAAACAGGTGACAATATTTACAAATTAAATTAATATTTCGAAAGGAATTTTTGAAGTTTCCAGAAGCTGTTTCATTCATTCTAGTTTTCTCAAATGTATCTAAAAATAGTATTTACTTGTTGGCATGGAAATTCAAATATACATTCTAATAAATTTGAAAACAAAATTATGTATAGGAACATACAACAAAAGAGGCAATACTTTGCAAAGTAGAAAATTTTAAATAAATGAGAATAAATAAATATTTATTTCAGAATAGGAAGACTTTTGAAAAAAAGTGGAACACAAAAGAGATTTTTTAAGTAGCATATGAAGTAGGGTGAAAAATATTTAACTTTATTTGAATGCAGTTACAAATATATATATTATCCATAAAAAAATAAGATATACAGTGAATTGCATGCTAGTTACTTACTCCCAATTTTATTGAAATATTTATTACATTCAGTTATTTTGTTTTGTAAAAAACTGAAGAAATATAATACTACAACTAGGTATAGATATGTACATATTTGAGATTGTTCTTAAATTTATTTCAAAAATATATATAATATGTTGCAAGGAGTTTGTTTCTTTTAAAGAGGGAAGTGATTTACTTGAAATTGTTAGCATTAATAAACTTGTCAATTTTGCAAAATATGTATGTTAAAATGCTTTGAATATTTTCATAAACGCCATTATATAATGTTTTGAGGAAACATTTTCATTTATATATATGGTAAGCGTTTTGCTTTGAAAAACCTTTATTAAACATTCCTCACTACAGAGTTTCTGCAGACATAATTAACTGACTAATCAAACGCAGTCAACAGTTTTGTTGAATACGTTTTGCAATAAGTGATACTTAAATTTCTACCTATTTCCTCTTTGTAAATTCTGTGTTTGCCTTTTGCTTGGAATATTTACTTCCAACTTGCTAATCAAATGCAAATGTTTCAGCACAAAAATTTTGCACTGCTGCTGTATATAAATGTATTTTAATTTCTAACAATTACATACAACACACACATTAAAATATAGACTAGAATATAAACTAAAATATTTCGTAATTGTTTTATTTACAACAAAACATTTTATTGCGATTTTAAATGACTTGTTACGAAAGCAAAAGCTACAGTCTAATGACATGCAGTTTGCACAGTATTATACTCAATGTATGTTAAAGTGTAGAAGGTATTCATAGAAATTCTTAATATAGTGGTGAATAATATAAGCAAAATTGCGAATTTATGAGATTATATTTGCTGAGTATAATTCAATTTCGTATTAGAACTATTACTCATAATACTTGGGGATAACAGAGTATTATCCCTATAAAATTGTTTATCTTTAATTTTTAATCATAATAAAACATCTTGAAACAAAATGTTATTACATATACAATTAAGAATTCAGTAGATGTATTATAATTAATCAGTTTTTAGCATAAAGATAAATATTTAAGTTTTGTTGTAAAACTCAGAAATTTTTTAAGTAATTTTATTGATCGTTTTATGACCATTTCTCTTTTAAGTTAACTCAATAATTGAATTATTTATCATTAATTTCAAATACATTTTTATTGTGATCAAAATCTAAGCCAAAAACTCAACTGCAAATTACTATATATATTGTGGGTATTGACTGAGTCAGAAATTTATAAGCAGGTTCACTAACAACTTCTTTGAAAAAAAGTTTAAGTCAAGTGAAGATGATATTTCTTACTCTTAAATAATATGTTTTAAATATATCTTTGAGACTATAAATTAAGTCACAATATCAACAATTCATAAATTATATTAATTCAAATGTATACTTAGAGTAGTTTATTAATAAACATTATAATTAATAACTGCTTATCATTCTTCATTGAAATATATTAATTTGGGTGATCAAAATTAGATGAGAAGTTATGAATGTTTATTCTGAAATTAAAACTAGATAACATAATTTAAGTAATAAATGTTACTTTTTCGTAAGGGTAAGCAGTAAATATTTTCTTACTGTATACAATATATTTAGAGAAAAGGATACGAAAACATAGTCTTACATTTTGATATAAAAATGAGAAATTATAAACTTTTTCTAATATATTTGTAACTATCTTATTTAAATAAAATTAACGAATCTTATTGGTGAAAGTTGTTGTATTCCATTTCTTAAACAATTTAAAGAAATTTATTGTAGTATTTAAAAATAAATGTTTCATAAAACTAATTGATTGTTAATGAGCATCTCATTGTTGATAAGGATAATTATTAAATTCAAATTTTAGGAGTTTTTTTTCTTACATAATCATTGCTTACATAATCAAGATTTTCTTATACTTAAAAATGGATGCACATTCAAAAAAAGAGAAGAACGGTATGCAAATAAATACAAACTGAATACATTGAATTGTTTTGACAAATCATATTCAAGTAACAAATTTAAATCTCATTAAAATATACACTCACATATTTAAATTAATGTTCTGATAATTAACTATTACTGATAATTGATAATTTTTAACATTTTTAATTCTTCCTACCTTAAGTTGAACAATTTCTAATATTGAAATTCTGTGTATAAAAGAACCTAAAATTTCTGAATTTGAAAAAATATATATTTCCTTAAAACTACTTATATTTTAATTAAATGCCACTGAATGATTATTTTAAATGCCCAAGATTTCAAAATGCATTATTTCTCAGATTATATACTCTGATATCATGCGATTTTTCATCGTAAAAATTCTGTAATTCAAAAATATAATTAGAGTGATCATTATCATAGCAACTATGCTTTATACAACTTGCTTTATTTTAACATAAATCTATCGTAGTACAGTTACTGATGTTCATTATAGTGAATGATAAGATTCTTTATTCAAAGTTATGCTATGCACTATAAATATATTAAATGTATCAGTTGACTTATAAATAATCATATGTTCATCAAATGAAGTAACCACAGCAATATATATGCTTGATTAATGTTTAATATCTCTTTTTTTTAAATTTCCAATGAAAAAATATTTATGAAATTTTTTTAGGAATGCATAAAAATGATTATTATTATATAATTATGGCTCATATGTAATAGTTTATAATATATTGCTATAAAATATTAATAATACAAATGATTTATTAATATTTTTATTTTTTTAACTATTAGCTTTTTTAATTTCTACAAATTTTTGTCTATCTCAATTTTATAGATTAAAAAAACACATATTATAAATAACTTACATATTTTTACTAACGTTAATAAATTCAATACATATGCGTAATAAAATAACTAATTTAAATTTTAAATTGGAAAAATGTTTTATTGTTTGATTTTTTTCTTATCGAGCAAACAATATCTTTATCTTATTCATCTTTAAAACATATATCTTTATCCTTAATGAAAAATTATGGTATTCCGTTAAAAGTGACATTGAATTCAGATTAGAAATATACAAGAGTATACAAGACATGGTATAAGAAACAGTGTCTTAATTTTTTTAAAAGATATTATAATGTAAAAATTAAATTAATACTGATGCTATAAATTAAAATAAGTATCAACTATAGTAATTCCTTTAAATAAGCTTTAAGAAAATCTATGCTCGTTAGAGAAATTAGTTTATTTAAAATTTTACTAAAATAAGTAAAAGGATTAGCAAGTACTAATTGCAAGATTAATTAGGAGAATAATTAACAATTAAAAGTGGCTTAACTTTTATACATTACTTATTCCTAATCCTTCATTTCTTTTCCTTACATAAAAAATAGTAACATTAAGAACTGTAAATTTACTGCTCATTTGGGAAATTTAAGGAAGATTATATTTTGCTACCATTTTATTATTTTATATAGTGCTCATTTTTATATAAGTAATTAACTTAGTAATAAATAATTACCAAAAATATTCCAAAAATTTGTTTTGTGAAGTTTTATTTCATTATTTTTATACACTTTGTAATAATAATTTTATTTATTTCACTTTTTTCTAAGCAAATGTTATCAAAGAAACATAATCTGTATTTTTTAAATGTTGAATCAATTTATTTTCGTTAAAAACGATTTATTTGTATAATTTAATGTATTGAAAAGAAAGCTTTTATTATAACTAGTAATTAAGTTTTTCTGTATAATTCAGTTTAATGTGATATTTCTACTTATTGGGAAAATGTACAAATTTAAAAAAAAGAAAAAAAAAGAAAAAAAAACTTAATAATCCAATTCTTGTGACTTTTTGATGGCCATTAGTTATTTGTAAGGTCTTGCTTATTTTTTTACAGAACTGTTACTTAACTATTTAATATAGTGTCTTGAAAAACTCAATTTGGACAATGAAACTATATTTGCTAGTCTTTTGACTTCATAACATATTGTCAGTATAAAAATAACATGCTTGTTTTCTGAATATAATTCTCTGAATTTATCAGATATAATAACAAATGCAAAAAAAATATGAAATAAACAGAGGGATATTAAATAAAATAAGGTATTATAAATGAATATGAAATTATAAGAATGAGATAAATAAAGAATATTTCATAAATTAAAAAAAGAGATTCTTATTCAAAACCCAATACATTTGAGCAATAGACTTTTTCTAAAGAAGTTTATATTTCTTTAAATATTACTTTATGAAATATTTTCAAATGTTAGTGCATTTTAGTAATCAAATTAATTTATAATTTAATTTTTACTTTCAACTAATACATTATTGGAACAAACATAAAAAAATATACGCTAAGAATCTGCATGAAAGTAATAATAAAAGAAATATTATTCCTGCTATAAAGGGTAACATGTTTTCCAAAACTAAAGCTAAAGCATTTGAATAATTTATTAAAAGAATCATAATGTCCTTGTTTTAAGTGCCCCACTCATCGAAATTTTAAGTGCGATGTGCGGTCAAAAAATTGCATAGTATCATCAAACAGCGATGGAAGTAAGACATAAACTATTTATGTATAAATCTTTACGAGTAATAAGGACTGAGGATGTAAAACTTTATTGGTAATTATGGTAATTCGGGAAGTTTTTACACTCCCAAAAAGTCTTAAACTGAGAGAAAAGATTAGACTTATAAAAATTTATTTCAGATTTCCTTGTTTCTCCTCTCGTAATAAGTGTTAATAACTTTCCGATTGGTCTCTGAACACTAATGTTTCTTACGCAGTAAACTCATGTAGAGTAGAATAAAAGAAATATGCCAAAGAAATATATAAAGAGAGCAGAAACTTTTGAAGGAAAATAATATATGTTAATATAAATACCTTCAAAGTATTTTAAATAGAGTTTAGTTTAGAGATAAATTGAAAATTTTTAAATAGATTATATAAATGGATTAAAGATTTTTTTTAATTCTTTAATAACTATCGACAATAGTTTTAGGAAGAAGAATATTTAGTTAAAAAAAATACTCAATTTTTTCCAAAATTAATATCCCCGCATTGAAATATTAACACACTTATTTAAGCAAAAACAAAAGTTATAAATTTTTAAAACATTTTTTCTAAGAAATCAAATTTTTTTGGTTTATAAACTAATGCAGCCGACCGATTGGCTGAGTGGTTAGCGTTCCTGACTCCTGAGCTGTTGGTCCCGGGTTTGAATCCCGGTTCGGGCATGGATGTTTCTTTCCTTCTCTGTTCTCTCTGTCCTTTCTTCTGTGATGTTGTATGAATGTGGTCCGCCCTATAAACGTGTTTGTGATGGTATGGAACGGGTAACGCTGCTCGCCTTCGTGACATGGTTCACAGGTGCTCGCTGGGTAACGATAAATGAGTAGCAGTTTCTGACCTTGTTGTGGCATAGGATTCAGTCACCCTTGTGTGCCCGCCATTGGAAACAAAATAAACTAAATCAATTTTATTTGTGAAAACAAAGTAACATGGATTTTAAAATCCGCTTAAAATTTAAATATATAAACATACAAAATTTAAAAAATATTAGCAGTTAACCTGATACATTAATTGCATTTATATGTAATTGAAAAATGAATTTAAATGCAAAGGTGTTATAAGATCCATGTAGGAAATGCATACAATAATAGAACTGTCAAGAAAATGTGATGTTACGCAGAAAATAACACATGACATAACAGTGAAGTGATGTTTGACATACTAGAGTTGAATTTACAGCACTTTGACATATTTTCAAAAATATTTCTTCACTAAGTTATAGTTGTTTTTGTGTTCATTAATTTTACAATAATTTCATTATCTCAGACGTAGAATTTGTATAGAGTTTCATATCCATAATTGTCTCTCATACTTGATTCACAAACGTTTTGCATAGCATAAGGCAGTCCTATAAGTTTTTAAAGCGAAAAGCTGTGGACCTATATCAGGTTAATTTTGGTAATAGGGACTGTGCAATATAATATAGAATGTTTCCATTTTACGAGTAAATATTTATAATTTTTCAAATGCTCTAAGACATAATCGTTCAAATTGCTTGTGAAGATATTTGTGATTAGACTATCAGTAACAGCATAATGTTCCAAAAAATAACATAAACACCCCAAAAAAGTAAAAATTAGGCATTCAACTTGGAACTATTGGAATTATGGTCTTGGTTGAAAAAATTCCTTACAAATTTGCAATAATCAAGATAGACCATTCAATGGAGAGAATGTGCTTATGTGATTTATTTCTCTTTGAAGAAGATTCCCAGTGGGTTGCCGCAGCAAGTTTACATTACCGGTTTCGTTGAACATGGTGAAGTTTGGATTATGTGTTATAGTACACCAGAGAAATTGAGGGCATGAAGTTATTTCTGCAATATATTCAAATGCTCAGTAACATCCGTTGAGCAATCATCTCACTAAAGAAAACACAAAATTTTCCTTTGCAATTTTACTCATCTCATGCTTCAGGATAAGCTGGTACCATTAGGTCACTTAACAGAAATGTTATCGTGAGGAATTCCCTTAATGAATCTCATAGTTTTCCACCTTTCCTTCTCATTGCTATCAATTAACTGTAGTTACAACAACTCTATTACATTTTTTGGGAATAGACTTCTAACTTTTTCCCCTCTTATTACCTCCTTCATAGTCATTTTGACTCTCTTTCTTTTCATTTTAATATATAAAAGTCTCCCATAAAATTGACGTTGTTTCCTCTTCGCACAATGTATTTCATATTTTCAGTCCATAGCGAGCTCTGGATTATCTACTGAGGTACGTTCTGTTATATGTGAATATCTTAGTTTTGAAGTAAAATAATCCATTTTTATTTTGGTCTATTACCGTAGTGATCGATATCTCGTAAAGTATTGGTCAAACAATTTCAGGTTTATTCTCAGTGAAAAAGTAATGCTTTGCGCATAATTTATTTGCATTTTTCCCAACCCACTCAGATGTGAATTACAGGGTGATAAAACGAAAGTTAGCATTAAAAATTTCAGTATATTTTACAGTTTTTCTTTGATAAAGGCAAAAAATGCAAGATAACTGGCTAAAATTGAGAATGATGTTTATTAATCCAATACTTTAACAGCAAATTTTGTGCAATATTGTTTTTATCCAATCTAGGTGTGTGTTAAATATCTTTGATGCTAAAGATGCATTTGCGCACCCTTTTTGAGACATGAAGTGTGCCAAATAAATCACTTAAATTATTAAGTTTGACATGAATGAAAAAAATTATATATATATATATATATATATATATATATATATATATATATATATATATATATATATATATATATATATATATATATATATATATATATATATATATATATATATATACCCTTAAATTATCCATAATTACCCACATTCTTTCTTTTTAGTTTTTCTGATATGAATTTCCAAAACAATAGATTAACAGTCTGTCATTTCAAAGTGTGTTTAATTTATTTTAGCGGAAATTACTTTAGAATATTATCTTTTACAGCAGTTATCCATTAAAAATAAAGTTAATTGATCAAAATTACACATCATAATATTTGCTTAAGATTGATAACTGTTCTCGATTATGAAAGATACATTCTACTTGTCATCAACTGCAGCAGAATATGGATTATGTATCAGAGTTTGGTCTTTCAGTTGTTTTTGGCTTTTTCTTCAAATGCTTCTACCGAATATTTGTATTTGTCAACTTATACCATTGATAGGTTGAATAGGCAAGAATATGTTTTAATAGTCTGGGTTTAGAAGCGTGTTTGATAAGTGATGGTAATCACAATTGAAGGTTGAAGTTGATATTCTCCAAAATTAGTATTATGTTTATGAAAGTGTACAGTTTGTTAAATATCTGTTTGACTGTGCCTTTGCGTTGTGATCTATGAATTAAGGATTTCGTTGGCCAAATATGTAGAATAAGTAGACAAATATAAGGATTTATTTTATATTTAATTAATTAACTGTATCAGATAAATTAAAATATCTTAGTTTGCTTTCTAGATTAAACATTTGTTGTTAACGTAAAATTGACATTAAAATATAAATTGTGCATCTATTGACTTAGTTTTTTATGTGTTTGGATATCACATCAAATTTAATTTGAATTCTTCCCTTAAAACATTTCATGTAAATATGATTATTAAACTTACACCTCTAAACTTAGACACTTATATTTTTTTAATTGTTAAAAATCCTAAGCGAAATGTATTGTGAAATTCCCGCTTAATAACATCATTCTTTAAATATCTGCTCAGATATTTTATAATAGTGGTTAATTTACCTTAATTGCTCCCAGAAATACATTGTATGGCTTTTCGAAAACCCTACCATTACTATCACTAGATACGTAATTAATTAAAAATTCCCCAAAACGTAAATTCCATCCGATAATTTTTCCGTCCCCATACACTTTATTCATAATTAGAAAACGACTTCTCCCAATAATTTAACAAGACCACCCCTGAAGAAGAGTTATCATTCATTCTAAACTCGAAACAATCGAGCTTCTAGCACGCCTGAATAATGCGTCTTCGATATCTGTTAACGTTTTCCGGTTTCACCATCCACCACAAGTGCGTTTAATGAAAGTTAATAATTATTGATCTAAAGGAAACGCAGGTTTAACTTCCATAAGCCAAACTGGCAACAGGGTTTATTACTGTGAGTCGAGGAATAATTAAAGGTAGTGGAATTGATTTTCAAGCTTTTCATATTGATAGTTATAAAATAAATAAAGATTTGAGAGAGCTGTTAATATTAAATTTCCCTTCCACGAATACGTTATTTTGTAATAATGATTTACTGTTTGCTATACATTCAATTACTGCTTATATTTATGAAATAAAAGCAGTTTTTATATAAGTTATTTTCAAATGTGATAGTATCTATCTAAAACATTCACTTATTTATGACTTTACATAAAAAATATCAAAAATCATACTTGCAAAAATTCATATTATACACATAAGTGTAATGTAAAGAAATATGTCTGTAAACTAAATTCTCATGCATATAAATTTAAAGAATAAAATATATAAATAGATGAAAAACTTTTTATTTTGGAGAAATGCTTATTTAACACATTATAATTATGCTTAGTTATATTTTAAATTACATTATTTTTTATGTTGAACATAATTTTAAACTGGTTCATGTGAGTTATGTACTTCTCATCAAACTATTCAAAATAATGTTAAAATTTTTAAGGTAAAGAAAATAAATATTTTTATCCTTTCTCATAATTCTCTAATCAAATATAAATAGGAACCTCTGTTTAAAATAATTATTTTTACTGAAAATGAAATCGAAAGTATTTAATAAAAATGAAATGTATACACATTTGTTTACAAATACTATACTGGAATATTATATTTTGCTTTTGTATCCCTTAAAACAATTTACAAATAAATATGCTGTTCAAATTGATCTAAAAACTTTTACATTTTTACATAATATAATGTATACATAATTTGGTTGAAAATTCACGAATTGCAAATTTTTCTCAT
This sequence comes from Latrodectus hesperus, assembly GCA_037975125.1. Lineage (NCBI taxonomy): Eukaryota > Metazoa > Arthropoda > Arachnida > Araneae > Theridiidae > Latrodectus > Latrodectus hesperus. Next base: position 24,006,179 of record CM075861.1, read on the forward strand.
TTTTAAAATTTGGATGTTTTGATTTTTGAATTTGATAGTAAAAGCAAAGCTATAATAAGTCAGAGTTTAATACAATACTCTTAAATATAGTATGAGCGAAATATTCTGTTTTCAGAGTTAGTGCTTTGATTCATTGCTATATGAAGTCATGCAAGCAAATTTGAAGCATAGAGAGTTGTTGCTATGTTAGATAGGACCAAACATACCAAAATAGAATAAACCATTAGATTTTCCAAAGTCAATTCTCAGGATATGTATGAACTTCATTGAGAACGAATATGGCTAAAACGTTACAAAAAGACTAATTATGTAATAATACCAAACGAAATTATTATTTAATTCGAAGGCTGTACTTTTCAAATGAACAGATTTTATCCTATATATTGAATAATATAGCTTCAGTAAACTCTTTGCAACTATGAATCAAAAATGTCATTTAAAGGAATTAGTAGCTTGGAGATTTGATGGTTAGCTAGAGGATACCAAATCCTTTGGTAACTAATTTAAGGCTTATTAATTTCAAAAAATCTGATTTGAATAGCTATTCTGTTGACCAGAAGCTTAGAATGGAATTCCAGGTAAAGTCACAGCTGTGTAATAAGTTCATCAACATTTAAGGTTAGTTCCTTGGAGTCATGCTTACACAAAGTATTCAAAATTGCTGCAATCCAGTAAACTACAACTCCATCTAAAATAATTTACTTTGACGACAAAGATTTCAATTCATTTTTATCACATATTTTTTCATTTCGTAACCAAATGTGAATAAAGTATTTTTCTTCATGTGAAATTGGCTTATAAAACTCAATTAAAATATCTTACTTCCTCTGTATCATCATGAATATTACGCAAAATTAAATAAATATGCAAATACAAATATATAAATACCATGGTATTATGGTGTAAGTTAGTGGATGTTTAATTTTTTTTCAGAAGGCAATTTTTAAAATAAATAACATTTATTGCCGACAACACAACTTACATAGAAATACAGAAATTTAGGAGGACAGAAACAGAGCGTCCTCTTAGCATGAAATTTGGAGAGCAAGTGTTTTGTGTTCAGTTCAGATCTCACTGAGAGAATGTATAAACCACGCCTACAAAGTGCGGTGATTGTTTGGGTACATTTCATGAAGTTAATACTATTGGCACAGAAATTTGATAGATAAGTTTTTTGTTTCACTTTGCAATTTTTAGTTTTACTATGGAAATTCAAATACTTGGTAAAAGGTCAAAAGTTTCTCAGAAAAGATGTAGTGAGTCACCATAATTTCTTACAGAAGTCGTGATGAGTCACCACAGTTTAATTTTAAATTTCAATTTACGATATTTATTCCATTTTTGTGTAATATGTGTCAATACAATTGAGATTATGACATTTCTAATTATCTAAATCGCTTAAGTTTTGTTCTTACTCATAATAGAAAACGGAATGTGTATACAGAGTGCTGCACGTAAAACTGGCCAATAGAACATTAATTTTTTTAACAATATTCGTTTATTACATTTCTGACAATAAGTTCATGTGACCCATGTCCTTTGAGATGACGGTGAAAATTGAATTCCATGTGGGAATCCCAGAGGAGTTACACTGAGTCGTTCCAGAACATAAGCTTCATTTATGTTACTTTAAGCAGGGTGGTTCAACATGCCTCAGATGTGATCATAATTGTCCTGTGAGAACGGTATTAATCATTTACAGCTGAAAAGATGATCAGCAAAGACTTGTAGTCTCCTTATTCTCTTGAGCGGTTCATTTGTGAATTTTACGTGTGAGTACATTTTAAGATAAAAATGTATGAAAATGCCCGCATGCAATTGAATTCAGGATCCATGATGTCTATCATCGCATGACAACACAAGAATTGGTAAGAATATAAAAGAACCTCAATCTTGCTCCCATGTGTTGAAATGGATGGAGTTCACTTTCAGCGACTAAAGTGAAGAGAACTAATCATATTTAATATAGCACATGTTATTTTATGATTTGGTTACTTGCCACATGCAGTTTTTTTATTACAAAGGCTTTATGGTGCTCGGATCCCCGGATCAACAGAAGCTGCATCTCACCTTCTGCTTATGACAAAACTGAACAGACTTCTCCTAATCACAACCTGGACTGTTTCAGACTTTCCAGAGAGAATAAAAACTCATCACCACTTCTTGTCCTCGATATTCTTAGGGTCAGTGGTCTGATGGAACCTTGTCTGACTTCATCAGACATTTGGAGGATAAGTTACAAAAACAAATGCGTGATTGCAATTTATTAATTCAACTTATTATCAAATCTTATATTTTGCTCAAAGCCAATATTTTTATATTTTTGAAACAGCAAGATAATATATTTAGTTAATAAAAATAAGCAAAATTGTATTAAAATATTAAAATTAAGATATATTTTTAAGCATTCAATAAACACTGATTACTTCAACAAAATATTTTGCAAACATGTTTCCTTAATAATGTGATATAAATATAAAATGTTCCTCGCTTACGTTCCACTTTACTATAAGAATCAGATTATGAAGAAAACTTGAAAAATGTATCCTTAAGTGGTTGGGATTGTTTGATAATAATATCGTTATTATTGAATTAGTATATTCTAAGTGAAGAGAAGTATTAAAAGAAGGGAATAAATAAAATAGAAGTTATTATCTAGTATTACTTTACCATGTTTGATGCATTTTTAGTTATATACTAGCATATAAGCAACATTTTTTCTATCATAGATGTTTCACCACAGACAAAATTATTAACTAATTTAAAAACAAATAAGATTTAAAACTTATCTTTATTTAAAAAATATCAAAGTAAGTATAATTATGAGTTATGTTTGTAATCATAAATACTTGATAAATAATCATGTTATTATTTTATGTGTAAAAATAACTAAGGTCTTTCTCTAAAATTACTCATTATTGAGATCATTCCCATGAAAAATATATATTCATTTTATATTAAACTACATTATATCTGCAGACGATTTCTGTATTTTATATAATTAGAAAGTTAAATAAATTTCCTATCAAAATGTAAGATTACTTTTCCCATCGAATGTAATCTTTCATCCGAAAGAGCATAATGCAATCAAACTAAGAGCCAATTTTTGTTACATTTGAATGGGAATTACTTACTCTAAGTTATTACTTTGCGTGAGGTATCGACTGCGACCATTATATCGATATCAAATGAGTTTATCGATCTGTGCTACATATTAGAGTGTTCTTGCTTTTATCGTTCGTTGACACCATTTATATTATCGATTAATTGTCTCTGCACAATTTCACCGTGTTCTTTATGGCAGAAGATTAATTCTCTCTTATTTTTTTAAGAATGTTATCGCATATATCTTCAACGTTTTAAATAAATTTTACGTGTGTTATCGATTTAAAAGTATAATACATAGGTATGTATGTATATATATATATATATATATATATATATATATATATATATATATATATATATATATATATATATATATATATATATATATATATATATATATATATATATATATATATATATATATATATATATATATATCTGTGTGTGTAGGTGTGTGTGTTCGTATATAGTTACACTTAATACTTTTTAAAGATATTGCTCATTTAATGCCCTTTTATTGGTGAAATTTATGTTTATATAATAGAAATTTTTATAAATATTGATAGTAAAGATGTCAGTGATTAATAATTATTCTCAAAACGCATTTACTAGAAGGATTACTTTGACTCGAATTAATAATTAAAAGGCAAAAACTATTTTGGATTTATTGTAATTTATTTTTGTGTCATCAACTAAGTTATTAAACTAATTTTCATATTTTTATTTGATTAATTAAGTTGAATAAATTTCTTTCGCTTTTTCTCATAAAAATGAATCTTTATTTAAAAAAAAAAATTGGTGACCATGATAATTCAAAATGCTTTTATTAAATGTGTGATCAATGTTATAATCAAAATATGATGATATTCTTAGATTATATAAATAAATTAATTAATATTTATATCCGTTTGTCGATTCATAATAAAGTTCTATTCAATTCTTAATACCTGTTTAGGTATTGTTTAATTCGTAAAATGTTTACATCAAAAATAATTTCAAAAATAAAGGAATGTCATTTATTATATTCAAAGATATACGTAAAGCTAATGTAACTGTTTTGTAATCGTTCAAACTTAATAAAGACTCACTTTAAAAAATAAATAATAACATAATCTATAAATAGTTAAATAAATCATTTTGATATTAATTTCTGACTTATAAAATAGTTATAAATAATTAAGTAAATTTTCACTTAGTTTCCCTTCTATTTTATTTGAAATTTAAAAAATGGTGACATATTAAAAAAATAATTCGTACATAAATGCCTAAATATGTTACTGATTAAGCAGATTACAAGATAAGTTGAAATGTTTAACTTAAATATTTGCTTAATAGCAAAACCTTCATAAGTGAAACGTAATGCTAAAGCTAAAAAATAACTTTTGAGAATTTTGAAGAAATATGCAGGTGGATCAGATATCAAGTAATTATAACTATAATTATTATATTTTCTGCATATCTATTTAAAACTTTTAAATCGTAAATTAGAATTTCAGTGAAAAGATTTAAAAAATGATTTATGGTTTATGCATTGAAAATTAATAATCAAAATTTCACGAATAAAATTATGATAAATATTTCAAGAAATAAAAGTCATCCTAACATTTTCCTAAAAATGGTATATGTGAATAACTTACAGCATTTAATATATCCTGTTTATATATTTTAAAGCCATTATCGAATATAATTATTATTCACATCTATGTTGGAACTGCTGTTCATAAAATATAATACCCTATTATTTTGCATTGCTCAATGTTATATTTGGAATTCTGAAATTTCACTTCTTTCTTTGATTTTGAACTTGCTAGCAATATATTAAATTCAGTGTGACTGTCATTAAAGTATTTATAAATATAACAACTTCCTGCCTCATAGTCATTCACACGAATGGATGTAGCACATTTTGTAACTTTCTAACCCGATTATTGTCACCGTTTTTCACATTCTTTGCCAAAATACCGCAACTTTCGTCGTTAATCACCGCATATTCTGACATTCGAGAGAAGTGAAGGAATGGAGAAAATGATAGTGAAAAAAATAAATAAATAAAAAATAATCCATCTAATGGAAGAAACTAGAAAAGGAAGTGATAAAGTATGTGAAAAAAAGAGACTTAGGAAACATAATCAATGAAGAACGAAATAATAATAATAAAAAAAAAACCCGAATACCTGTGTGCAAAATAGAAATCAATACTTGAGTATACTTCCTCATCGATAAGTTTTGATAACTTTGACATGCAAGTAATAAGTGAAGACCTTATCAAGCAAGCCCGAGGAACACCGAATCTCTAACATAAGTTCCTCGGGATGGAAAAAATCTTTCGAAAAGATTAGGGAATATAAATTGATGTGAAGATCTAACTTCTTCTTTCAGTATCTTTAGATGTCTCGGGAATAAGAAAAATCTACACCTGCGGCATGTGTGGTAAAAGTGGATTTGCAAAGATCTCATCGCTTCGTCGGTAGAAAGACACTAGTTTTCTGGATTCCTGGTATTTTCAAGCCACCAACAAGATAAAGTTTGATTCGTATCTCGTTGAGTTATTGCGGTGAAAGTAATAATATTTGATATGCGAGTTATGAATGTCGAAGATATATTTTTGCCTTTATATTTTGCTCAGTTCCCCCTCAAGCCACTCATATCTTAATGGATATTTTAATAGATAACACAAAAAAGTATATACATATATATAAATATATATATATATATATATATATATATATATATATATATATATATATATATATATATATATATATATATATATATATATATATATATATATATATATATATATATATATATATATATATATATATGTATATGTATATATATATATATAAATAATTCTCTTAAATTACATAATGTGTACAGTAATCATTGTTATCTTACAATTATTTAAAAAATTCTATTACTAATAATCTAAAACGTTTAGTTCTATTACTAATAATCTAAGCATTCAATATGTATATACATTCAATATGCATTTTGATTAAAAAAATCACCATTAGTAAAAGACATCACGAGGGTAAAAGTTCTGCTTTCGATTTATTTAAATAGATTTTTTTGACAAGTGTGAATTTAATATAAACAACTCAATTTTTATATCAAGATGTTTATATTCTGTAAAAAAAATAATGAAAAGCTTGAGCACCATAATATTCAGGAAGTTATTTTAATTTAACAAATGTAATTTTTGTAATTTCATATAACTAGAATTTTAAAATCCTTTTTCTTGAAAAAAATACTTGGTAAATTGATTTATCTGAAAACCGTAAGGAATATTTATTCACAAGCACGTTTACTATTTTTCAAAAAAAAGTTGTTCCATTATAAATTGAAATGAAGAAAATAATAAATAGAAAATAATTAATATATTTAGCATACATTTAAATATAAAATATTTAAATCATTTATTGTCTAGTTTTTATTTTCATTTAATTGTTTGAATCAAAATTCGTTATTTGTATCTTCCAAACTATTAAAAAGCATTATATAACCTTCATTTTTCTTCAGCCGCGTAACACCATTAAATGTAATTTTTTACATGTATTTCTCATTATTATTAATAATTGATAAATATCCTTACATAAATAAAGTTCTATGAACATTTTTCATGAAACCAATAATAAAATATTAGTAAAAATTTTAGGAATTAGTAAAATTATTTTAATAAAAATAATTTCATATAATTTTCCAAAACTAAATTTTTGAAACCGAGAACTATTTATCGAATTATTGTAACTATTCCATTTATAAAGATTTAAAGTATTTTTAAGCAAAAATAAAAATTCATATTAATATTCTGCTTTATTTAGCTTGGTAAATATCCAGAATTCAATTTATTTCAATAATAGCATTTCCCCAAAGTAAATTAAAATTTACAAAATTGGTTCCAATGATAACTTTTATTTGAAGAGCATTATTAAAAGGAAAATTGATGGTTGTTGGATATAGAAGGTAGATTTTTAAAAATATCTCTTGAATAATGTTTAATGAAACTCATTTCAAATAAATACAAAAGCACCAACTAATACAAATACTTAGTTTTATTAAAACTAAGCATTTTTAATAAAACAAATTGTTGAAACTTTTTTCTCAAATTTTGTTTACTTTCAAACTTTAAATAACTTTTAATACTCAGAAAACACTACTTGTAAACCAACAAAATGATTGATGGTTAATTATAATGCCTTGCAAAAATATCCCAAATTTTTTTAGATTTTAATTTTACGGGCATTCACAAAGTAAGTTACCCTCGAACGATGTATGTTAAAAAATACTTTTCTGAGAAGTGCACTGTAGTACAATATGACACACATACAACGCATATCTGTCGATTTTTGTCGGAACGTAGCACTAATCACAGGATGTTCTGAAATTCTCTCCTTGATCCTAGACCCAGCTTAGAACACCTGTCTGAATCTGGTCAACCTTGGAAAATACTCTTTCACCAAAATGTTCTTTGAGCTTGCTGAACACATGAACGTCTCATAGCGACAGATCGGTACTGTATGGTGAATACTTCGAGGCATGCCATCCAAAAACTGAGAAACAAATCCTATGCTGTACGTGTTTTATGAGGTCTTGCATTGTCTTGCAAGAAGAAAAACCTTATATTTAACTTTCTAAATCACTTATTTTACATAGATCACTTATTTTACAATCCTCTCTGTGTTTTTCAGTATAACTCAGCATTAATGGCTGTGTCCTTACGCATGAATTCGGCATAGGCAACTCCTTCACAATCGAAAAAAAAAACATTGACATCAACTGTTGATAGGGGAGCCTTGGATTGTGTTGAATTATGTTTGTCTCCATTACATTGACACTTTCTTCGTTTCTTGAGTGAAGTGATACATCCATACCTTATTACCCGTAATGAAGTATCTTAAGAAATCATTACTTCCCACAGAATAGCATTGAAGGAAATCCAGAGAATCTACAAACATTGTTTCTTTGCTTTCGGAACTCAAAGAATAAAGAACATAACTTGAACACAATTTGCGATAGTCCAGTTTGTAACGGATAATCGAACATACAACAGATACACTGCCAACATATATTTCCTACTTCTAAGCAATGTGTGGGACGCTCAGTCTGCGATTGGTGAGAATAATGCCTACCACCAGCTCCACCTTTTCCGATGTGCTCACCGTTGTTGGACTTCTTGCCTTTGCGCATCGGTTAAACTGGAATGCCTGTCCTTGAATTTCTTGAATTCTTAATGGCTGGACGAGACACTGCTCATGACCCAGACACAGCCGATGTTGCTCGATAAATCTCCTTACACATTAAATATGTTGGCCACAAAAAGAGTACTGCTTAGAGGACATCAACGTTGGAGTAAATTTCAGGCTGATGTGCTATTTTATTCTGATACTTCGCAGCAATGGATCAAACAATCCGAATGAAATTGCTACAATTGGTAGTTGTGGAACTCAATTATCATATGCGCAAGCTTTCCTTTTGTTATTCAATCATGCCATCTAGAGAGAGACAAGTGTAGCTTTCTTTCTAAATGTCTTATACATAAGGAATAATTGCGTTGGACCATGATAAAATGTTAATAATTAAACACTCAACTTTACAGCAATTACTACATTGCTTGGAGAGGTTCACTTTAAAAATGCTTTTTGAACAACTTGAAAAAATTCTCATTATCATAACAGTACTACAGTTACTTGCCAATGTATCGTGAATTTTATAATAATTTAATTTTATAATAAGCATTTAAACTGATTTGTAGTCAGTGATATACTAATCAATTTTAGTTTCCTATTCTGAATTTTTTTTCTTTAAAATTATACCATTTTCAAAGATATTAAATCCTGAACACATACAAAATGTAAAAGAAAATTAGAAAAAAATAATGGTATATGATTTTAATTACTTTGCCATCAAAGCAACTTCAAAAGAGATTTTGTCGGCTCTCTCCAACCTTTTTTAAGGAACCAAAAAAACATAAAGCTTTAAAATAATCCAACGTGGGGAGAGGTATTGTTTGAACGGAAAAGGAAGAAAAAAGGCTAAATTAATGACGGTGACTTTTAAAACTGAAGACTGGAAAGTAGAAAAAAGAAATTTTAGCTCTTAATTTAGGTTGATCATTAGTTAATTTTCTTGTCAGTTAAAAACGGAAAAGGAAGAAAATATTTATGTCATTATATATTACAAAGCCTTTTTCCATATTATAAATAATCATGAAAATTTGTAATTAAATGCCAAAAATATATTAAGTAGTTTATATAATTAATAAATAAACTATTTAAGTTCTGCTTTTATAATTCTGTTTTAAACGACTTTGAACTTGAGTATTATGTTAAAGGAATATTTGAATTTAAATTAAAAAATCAATTTAACATAGTGAAGAGCATTTGAATTTTAATCAACTCAAATATTATTTAAAATGCATCGATTATGTATGGAATTTCTTGGCGATATTAAATTGCAATATATTATTAAACTCATAATGTTAATTTCAATACAAGCACTATTTTATATTTAATAAAATTAACTTTAAATCAATAAATATTAAAATAGCTTTTAATAACTAAAATCTTATTACAAATTCTATGAATAAGAGATAACATTTAAATATGTTGGTGAATGCTGAATCTTCTTGGGAAAGTACTTGATCGGCATTCTAGTATAATGAAATTTTAATTATAGAGAACAAATATGCAAATGTAGATGATACGTTTTTCGCGATCTTTTGGGAAATTAGATTTTGAAATGTAACTAATTTTGTAACAAGAAAAATTTAAAATAAAAATAAATGTATTTGGTCGGAAAGTATATATCTAACTAATTAGACAACATAAAATGAATACCAAGCAAAAAGAAGAAAAATTTTGAAATACGAAAAGTGTTTAAAATAAAACTTTTGTTAATATACCACAAAATATTCTTTAAGATTAAAATATTTAAAAATTTTTTCCAAACTTTGTTTTTATTATCAATAGCATTAAACAGCCATTTAAGGAAATCAAATGATTTATCTATTGTTTAAATTGATCCATGAATATCCATTAATTATGCTTACAAATGTTAATTAGCTGATAAATCTAATTATTTGAAGAAATATTTTGAATAGATTGTGGAATATTTCTGTTGACTTTTGAGGAAGCTTAAAATTACTAACTTTTACTATTGTTATTTGTACTCTTATAGTAATTTTTTGGCATAAATATTTCAGTGTCTAATCCAATGTGCTTTAATGTTTTATGAAGACTACTAAATGCATAAAGGAATTTTGTTTCCTTTATTGAGGGGATATGAAATTACAACAAACCTCTAGACTTATGTGCAATAAATAAATAATATCTAGAAATTTCAGTGTCGATATTAGTTTAGAATGATATATATACATTTTTAATAGTAAGTTTCCTAAGTATATTTAATGAATATTAAACAAAACATTATACAACACATTTTATGAAATACTTTGATGCTTCGACGTAAGGTGACTCAACTCTCAGAAAGTACAATATATTTACAATAAAAAAAATGAAAAAGTGTTATCAAGCAAATAAAATTTCCTTTAGTAAAGTTAATAAATATTCATTAAACTTTTTAAGGGATTTTAAAATAATATTGATAAAAATATGTTTTCTGATTTAAAAATAATAACAAAAAATCATATAATTTAATTCCAGGGTGTGCAAGTATTCCAAATAAAAAATCTATTATAAATTTGGAAAATTATTTTTCTATAATGAAAAAGTACGCTTTTTCAGACTAAAATCAAAAAAACATTCATAAAAATAATTTATATCTTATTATTATGAATATTTTGAATTATAAAGAGGGCTTTTTTTATAAAATATAATTAACGTTTAACTGTTAAATACATAATTTAAAATAAGAAAAAATATTTTTCAAGATAAAATATAATTAAATAAACACGTTATCAAATCTTTCAGAATATGCAATTTAAACTACTATTTAACTTCTGAAAAATCTAAGCTTATTCAATGGAATCAAGCATTGTTATTAAAAAGGAATGGTATCACTACTTTAACATTATTCGAAGACTGAAAATATTCATTATCGGTAAAAAAGATGAATATTTGTTCTTTACTAATTCAATTAACCGATAATTACTTTACTTCACACTATTACATGTTATAATCATTTTCTTAAATCTTTCTATTCTTCCAAAATAATTAAATGAATTAGTAATGTATTTAACTGAAAGAAGATTAATGCTAATTTTTGTTATGCATAATATTTTTGTATATTCTCTACAAATTAAATTTTATTTAAACACATTATTCGCATAAAAAATAAAATAAAAGTGGATGAAATAACATATGTATGTATCTTGAGAAATTATAATTATTTACTTAAAATTTAATCTCTCACACAACCACATTATGTTTCAAATATATATTAACAATTATGCTATGAAATTCTATATAGTGTTTGTTATTCAATCAATTAATAGATATTTCAATAAAAGCAAATTATAATGTCTTATATGTAAGTTATTTCAGAAAGTGTTCTTCAACGTGTTACTTATTTTGTCATAATTTAATATGAAAAAATAAAATGAATCCCTAATGATAAAAAATAATGATACATGAAGCAATACTTTTAGCTATTATTAAGCCACGTGACATGAATTTTAATAAATCATTATTTATTACTTGGGAAGTTATTTGTTTCTTCTTTCATATGAACAATTTACTTTTTTGAGGTATTCCTTGCATTTAATTATGCGATGTTCAATCATCCCATACAGATTATCTTTTCTTGTTAGACACTAATTCAAAACCTATATTTCGTTTTTTTTTCCTTCAGCAGCATCAAGTTGTGTATGAAATGAAGGGGTGCTCTTCACAAGGGGGTGGTTGAGTCGTAAAAGGCAACCTCGCCCAACAGATTTCTCCCCTTTTACCATATGCCCTGTCTCAAATTCCAAATTGATCATCCCAACGCCCTAAAGCCCCACTTGTAAAAAACAGTTTGTTAGGAAGCACGAATGTAAGTATATGCTTTAAAGTATGGGGATGGAAAGGGAAAAATGAATAATGTTCAGTACGTGTTTTACCCTATTTCCACTCTATTTATTTTTTCATTTATAGAATGGGAAGTAATGTAAGGATTAGATTAGAAATAGTGGGGAAGGGAACATGAGATTGAAAACTACGGAGGGAGAATGTTTTTTTAAAGTGTTTTGTAGAGGAAATTGTTATGCAGACTTGGGTAAAACTTTTTTTCTTTCCTTACTTTCCTTTCTTTCCTTAAACGAAATTGCAGATTCCTTCATAGCTGTGATCTGTTTGAATTATCGAAAGAAATGCAAGTAAATTCTTAAGAGTATCAAGCATATTTACATTTTGATTTAAGTTAGTAAGTCTCAATTTTTTGTCATTTATAAATCTAAAAATAAAAAGTATAAATATTTTATTATATTTTTATATTATTTTACATACTTTATGCAATAATTTAGCTGATTTCCTCAAAATATTTTTCTTATGTATAATTCGCATAAAAAAATTTCTGAAGTTATAAAATTGGAGTAATAAAATGGAAATTGGGATTCAAGTACAGAAAAACTGGTTCAAATTTGCATATGCAAATAACAAAGCTATATTCTTCCAATCAATAAAGCAATTAAAGTTATAAATTGAATCTATTTTTATACTGCATAATACTGACCAGTTTTTTGCAAAACTAGTTTTATAATATATAAGTTTTCATGAAATATATGAAATAAGTTAATATTATGCAGATCTAAATAATTAATAATCAATCAAAATCCTCAATACTAGTTTAACTTCAAACGTTTATCTATACTTTTCTTTTAGATATTGGTTTAAATATTTTGATTTGATACTGAAATCACATACAAATTTGAAGGATTAGAATTTTTTTTAGAAAATAAAATTAAAAATTTCAAACAATCCTTAAGAAAAATTGTCATCAAACATACATTGTTATGGAATTTGTTTAAAAAAAGCATAAACCTTTTACTCGGTACTTTCTTTAAAACCTTATTCTCTTGAATAAATTTTAAGTACATAATATTTATATAATATTTTTCTACGTTCTGAAATATAACTATATGATACTTTTATTTGTAGATAATTTTAGAATATGTTTACGAAAAATTCAAATTGCTTAGTATATCCATTTAATTAAAAAATATTTGTATGCATACAAGTAATGTTAGAATACTATGCTAGTAATATTGTATTAAGTTAATCAAAATTGTAGAGCAGAAATTTTTTATTTGCATATATTTTGCAAACATATTTGTGGTTATTTCATGGATTTTGTTTGAAAGTTAGCTTTTATAAAATGCTTTAACTGCTTAACATGCATTTTGTTATTTTAAATCTAAGATTTGAATCAATTTTATAATTTTAATTTCAGATCAAAATATTTTTTCCTGCGTGTGAACTCTCTACTTAAGTTATTATTTATTTTCTTGACATTACATTAATCTTATGTAATTTATAATTCTCAAAGATTCAAATGTTTAAATTGTAAACAATAAAAAACATTAATAGAAATTTTAAGTTTTATATTACTAATATTTATGTATTTTAATTCTTTTAAACCAAAAATTGATCGATTAAAGTATCACTAATTACTAAATGTTCTTAAATTATTTAACGAAATATCACAGTCGTATATTAGAACTTATTTAAAGCATTTTGTTAAACTTAATGATAGGAAAACTTAGCAGAAAAGTTAACAAAGCCTCATTCTATTACTTTTTGTTTAAATTCTGTAACCTGAGACAAAGCAAAGGCATTTTCCCTCTCTAAATCGGAAAATCGATTTTAAAGTTTTAAGATTTCATGCCTATATAACTCAAATCCTCTATTATAAGTGTGAGACAATTTTATTTTACATTAGTTTCAATATATTGAAAATTGAATTTATTGATTTAGTTTGAACAAAGTAAGTTATTGAATAAATAACTAGATGGAAAAGATAAATTTTCTAAATATGCAATAATAATTGTCGCCGACTGGTAATACAAAATACATAGAATAGCATCATAGTGTACATTTTGTAAGTTGAGTATTAGCACAACATTAGATTCAGTTGACACATATCAATATTAATGGTAATTTATAATTTAATATGTTCTTATTCAAAATATTTTATTGATTCGATAATATATATAATTTTCTTATTTTATATATATGCAGGTAAATTTTTTCATCCATCATGCATTCCAACGAAAAATTAAAATAATTAATTTACTACACTTATTCATTATTAATAAATGTTTTTTCTTATAAGTAACTAATTGATTTTCCATTATAAATAAAAGACATTAGATGTTCAAATCAACGTTTGAATTTATTATTGTTCTTATAATAAGCAATATATTACTTAGAACTTATTTTTAAATTACTTTGTTTTTTAACATTTATTTTTTAATATTTTAAAATTCTAATGTTTTATTTCAAAGCAGAACTATTTACACACATAAGAGATAATTTAAATATTTATTCCAAAGTAATGAAGAATTTTTTTTTATATTTATTAATCTTCATGAAAAAAATACAAATTTATAATCAACAATTTTTAAATAGATTGTATTTAAGTTTTAACTTACACCTCATTTTTCATCCTGAATGTTTATTTCTGATATTTCAAAAATTAGTAATTAAGGGAAATTTCATATTTAAAATATGAATCTAAAACTATAATTGCTAAATGTAGTTCAAAAAATATACTCAACAACCCAAATTCATTTCAAATGTTTATAGCAAGTCAAATAGAATTCTATGGATATATTTTAAGGAAAATTAGATGTTGTTTGGTGCATATATTGTCCATTCTTTTAACCAATTTTTAAATATGAGTAGTCATTTAGATAAATGTGGGAAATTAGAAATACTCGTGTATGGCAATTTGAACAGTTGTTTTAAATTAATTCAATTAATTGATGGATTTCCATTTTTTATAAGATAAAATTCATATAAAAGATTTATTTTTTTAAATTATAAACAATAAGAGACACACGAACTTTTATAAATGCAGAACGTGTGGAAAATCTAAAGTTTGATATATTCTAACAATTTATTTGAAAGCTTCTGCCAGACATTAATTCGAAACTAATCCATCACTAAAGATAAAAATTGCTGACATTGCAGAGTTCAGAATATATTTTCTATTTTATCATTTTAAGATAAAAGAACCTTTCCATCATTGTCATTCATTTTATTCACTACTTCCTTAAATAATGTCGGCTTTTAAAGTGGTGCTTCAACTGCATTAATGATTCAGAATTTCGTCATGAATTTAAATATACACGAGAACTCGTGTATATTTAAATACATGATAAAATTCCTGATTTATTATTTATTACAAATTCATTATTCATTGTTTATTACAAATGCCTTAAAAATTACTTCAAGAAACTGTGACTATAAATGACGTAAATATTTTTGTCTTAATTATTTTCTAAACTTTTTGTGATAAATATAACCCGAAAATGAGCCAAAAGCATTTCAACTATTTCAATAAAAGATTTACAAATAAGGATTTTGATAAAATAGTATTTAAAGTTTACATTTTATTCATAATTTCTCATTAATGCTTTCAATTCAATTTTTCTTATATTCATGGGTCCTTCAGATTTCATTGCTTTGACAAATATAACTTGTTGATATTAAAAAAGAATTAGAACGGAATCTGCATTTATTTTTAAATATCACAGCTATATTTTTTTGTATAAATATAATAAGAAAAAAAATCCATTTATATTATTCAATGTGAACGTTTTTCAAATTCTTATATTTTTAGTATTGAAAATGACATTTTTTCTGCTGCTTTTATATTTTATTCTAGAAAATGTTTAACGCTTACAGAATTTAATTCTTGATAAATGTATAATTAATTTGCATCAAGATTTAGTATGGAATGTTATACAAAACACCCTAAATAAGAATATTTATTGTTTTAGAATCCAAGAAAAATGAATATTCAACCAATATTCAAATTATAAAACGCATACTATTTGACATTTTAACCACTTAAATATTTCAAATATATTTTTAAAAAATAAAATATGATTTCTAAATTATGTAGCATTCGTAGTTTGAGATATAGTATTGGTTAAATATTTGAATGAAGACATTTAAATTCAAAACAATAATGTTACGAAAATGCTATATGCTATGACATTTAATGGGGTTTGTATATCTTTCTGTGATAGAAAAATTAAACAATACTGACATCAACGAAGAGATTGCTCTAGCAGATATTTTTATTTGTAATTGCAACTTAGAAGCGAACGACCTTCAAAATAACAAACCTTAAAACAAGAAAAAAGTAACATGAAATCAGATAATAAAATTAAAACCACAATAAATCTATAAATCATTCATCTAGTACCAAACTCTCCAGTATATCTTCGCAAACGTCCTGAGTTCATTGAAGGGTTCTGATGCAAATGGTTCACAAGAGTTTCATCTCGCATGTTGCACAGTTTGCAAAGAGGACTTGATAGTATTTTTTAAAATTATAGATGTTAAGAGAAGCAATTGTCTCTTATATGTGTCCACTGCAGTGCAACCTTTTTATATTTATCAATTAAACCATTGTTGTCCAGATGAATGTTTAAAATATCAGCTGACTCAATAGTTTCAGATGATGCAATGATCAGGAGGTCAGCCCTAGATCTGTTCCAAGTGTTAAGCTGTAAAAACAAATAGTATACCACTTAAAAAATGTAAAATACTAGATGACCATTTAAAGATGCATTATGTTTCTAATAGAATAAGACGATATTTAATTAAAACATTTATGTAATAAGATATTCTTATAATTTCTAGCTGGCACAAGACAACAACAACTTAATCATTCTAATAAGAGTATATTCTAACCTGTGACTATTTTACGTAACCTAGTCATTTTCTGTGAAGTATGTGATGCATATTCATATGCGTTGAGCACAGAAATTTCTATTTTCTGGAACTATAATGATACTACCACTAAAATATGATGTAATAATAATAATGTGTCAAGACACATTTTTTATATTTGAGTTTTTGTGTTTTATAACTATTTAGTTACATTTAAATATTAAAATTGTAGATCTGATTTGTAAATATAGTTACTTTTGTTAGCGTTGTATTAAATGGTTAAATCTGCCTTAAATTTAAAAATAATTATATAATTTGTATGTTATCATCTTTCTGCTCTTCAAATATAGGCATCTACATTCAAAATCCTATTTCTAAATGCTATAAATAAAGATAATAGTTTCGTTATGAGTTGAAGGGAATATGGATAAAAATGATATAGCAATATATTTCTATTTACATTTTTCGTTTTCATTACAATTCTTATTTTAATTTTTTTTTTAAATTTTATTATTAATAACACGTACAAGATTATACCATTTATAGGACTTGAATTATCAACAAATATTTGATTAAGTTACTTTTATATTAAAGGATATTTAAATATATAATAATAGTGAAGGATGTACAAATATTCAAGCAGGAAATAGGTATTTAATGACAGAGAAATTCAAGGCTTTCACACATTTAAAATAATTTGTGAGTGTATTAAAAACTTTTCTAAGTTTCGTATCTTATTTTTTGCAGCATATCTTGTTATAACTAAATTTTTACAAGTATTTCTATTTTTTAGGCTTATGCATAGATTGTTATTTGACGTCTTTGAAAAAATCTAATACACATCATCATCATCATTCTCCTGGACAAACTAACTAAAAACTAAATGTACTAAAACTAAATGATAAAAAACTCAATTATTTTCTTTTAACTATATGTTCATATTATTTTACGTTCAAACTGTAAAATATCATGAAAGCATTCATGATATTTTCTGTATATATTATATATATATATATATATATATATATATATATATATATATATATATATATATATATATATATATATATATATATATATATATATATATATATATATATATATATATATATATATATATATATATATATATATATATATATATATATATATATATATATATATATATATATATATATATATATATATATATATATATATATATATATATATATATATATATATATATATATATATATATATATATATATATATATATATATATATATATACATATATATATATATATATATATATATATATATATATATATATATATATATATATATATATATATATATATATATATATATATATATATATATATATATATATATATATATATATATATATATATATATATATATATATATATATATATATATATATATATATATATATATATATATATATATATATATATATATATATATATATATATATATATATATATATATATATATATATATATATATATATATATATATATATATATATATATATATTCATAATATAAAAAGTAGTTAATATTTATTTTTTATCAAATTGTTTTAGACCACGTAGTATTCACTTTATAAAAATTTGATTATTTTCTTTATAAAACATTAATTCATTTTCAGCTTTATAAACAAAATAAAACATTTTGTTTATAAAGCTGTTTTTTATGTAATGATTGTAAATAATTGTAACAGTCTTTAAAATGTTTATTTCTTTTAAATATTCAAACAAAATATATCAGAATATATCCACTGTAATCTATCTATCTATATGTAAATACTCATCTCAAAGATAATTCCTCATATAGGATTTTGGATGTCCCTTTGAAGCATAGTTAAAGCTGTCCTTAAAACTGAAATTACTAACGGCATCTAAGTGAATGCTGGGAACTTCCTTACACAATCCTAGGATTGTACTAGTATTCAAACATCTCTCCGATTCTCAGACTATAATGGACAATGAGATATGCAGAGCAATGACTAATGAGTTTGATTGTAGTGGCATATCTGTTTGATTCAGGTTGATGGACGCAAGGACTTAGGGGGAGGCCCATGCATTAGGAGCTTCGCATACATATAGTCGTAATAAGTGATATTAAGTTTGTCCATGTGTGTGAAAGATGAGGTAGGGTTTGTGTTGATTTTAGAATTGAAGTGGAACAGGGCAGTGTACCCGGTATTTATCATTGACTGATGAGTTTATGAATAGAAACTAATAGAGAGGAATGTGTTAAATTTTCATGTTCAAATATTTTAAGCCAAATTTCAATATCATAGAAATCAAGAATAATATCACGGTATAAATAAATCAAAATACCTTTCCTTTTAGAACTTTTTCAATTACATTTAGTGAAAAAATTTAATTTTTTTAACAAAAATTTTTTAATTTAAAAAATATATCCGTCAAAAAAATTAAGAACACTATTTGTTTTTATATGAAAATTATCTTTTACTTCTGAATATCTATATGTTGATTTTGTTTCATACTTTATTGTAGTATCTATTTAATTTTGAGTTAGATCTAAATTTTATTTTTCAATTATTTCTTTTTATCTGCAAGCACTTCTATTTATTTTTATTGTATTTAGAAATTGAATGAAAAAGCTAAAAGTTAAAATTTGAAATAAATAGATGTAATAGCAGGGGAAATGCACATTTTAATCTTATATTTATACATTATGTGAAAAAATTTGCAGACAGAATATGTCGAGAAGAATATGATGTTCTCTACAATGTAATTTCTAACTACAATATTACTAAAACTATAATAACAATAAAAAGCAGTGTCCAAAATCAAAAACATTTTAACAAAAATAATGAATTAAAACATTTCTTTGTGTGCAACGAAAAAAAAATTAAAATGGTGCATACACTAAAATATTTCAAAAGGAATTGTTAGATTCCTGAATCAATTTTATCATTTTTTTAGCAAAAACATATAAATCTGAAGCATACCAATTATTATTTTAATTTATTTAATATAGCTTTGCTTTGACAATGACTCTTTATTTTTTTTAGCATCAAATGCTTTATTTTAATTTTAATGATACAATCATCAATAGAAATAATGAAAATTCCCTTGGAGCAATGTGATATCTGATTTCATCAATATTTGATTAAATTACCTCCCTAATTCGATTTCTTTTTGCCTGTTAATTTCTGTTTCATTTAAACTCAATAAATTTTTACAGATTCAAGGAAATGTATAGCTTATTTAAATATTTGTAAGGATGTGTGATATAAATTTTATGTATCTAATCGTGATAAAAGGAAATCATCACAAATTTATTTGTTTCCGTATATTATTAAAGTTTAATGAGCACAATATTTTGAAATCTGATAATATTGTTAAAAGTAAACAACGTTTTAAAAAAATATATAATTTTAATCATATCATATTCACATTTTCCCCACATTTAAATTGTATTTTTCCAATGCCTATGAAAACAAAAACAAAGCTAAAAAATATTTTGAAAAATGTCTTTACTTAAACAAAACAATTGAAAAATCATATTTAGTATCGAATAAATATTAGTTATGTTTGTTTATGTTTGCATAATCATTTACCTTTTAAAGAAAATTAATTCAATGATAAAAATAAAAATGTGATAGATTTAGTTCGGTAAACTATATTCTACAGTAATAAGAAAAATGTTTTAATTTTCCTGAAGGGAGAATTGTTTTATGTAGATAAATTCATTTAAAGATGTAATGTTCTCAGCTTAAATTCGAATCATTTAAATACCTATTTACGTAAATACCAGTTAAATATTAGCTGTAAGCGATAAAAAATTTAAAAATTATATTTTGACTTCATAGAATAAAGTTTAGCAATTATTAAGAATAAAAGATGAAGAATATTTTAAATTCTTTACTAATCATTATCTACATAATATCATTCTTTTAACTTTCATAGAACATATATGTTATGGTAAATGTAATAAATTTATAATTTAAGCTTCTGTGAATATATTAAAGTGTATTATATTTTTTTCATACATACATACAAATATATCAGAGGAAAATATTATAATTTAAATATATTTTTATTACATAAATAAATAATGGAATTAGCAATTAGCGATTTTACTTAAATGATTAAATACAGGTGTGCTTCCAGTTTTAATTATAAGTTTTATTATGCATATATATATATGTATATATATATATATATATATATATATATATATATATATATATATATATATATATATATATATATATATATATATATATATGCTACTTCTCTCTTCCATAATATTAATTTCGGAATAAGTATTTCTTTAATAACATTGTACAATTTATTCGTTGAAATGAAACATATAAGATATGCTTTGAATTTAATTTCTTGATCATTTTTTATGAACAGATATCACTATCATCTCATTAATTTTATAAATTTATAATTACAACGCATGAATTTACTTTGTATTTATTAGCTCACGGAATTATTATTAGTTAATATTGATAAGTAAAATTTTAAACGACATTTATTGCCCAATCTCTAATTATATTAAAATAAAAGCTTATTATCTATATACTTATTTTTAAAAATTCTTTCACATCTATCTTAAATTGAATAAATATGCTTTTGAATCATTTTCTGTGTAATCAAAGAGTTATAGCCGTAGGTTTCGTAACATATTTTGTTTATTCCTGTTAAGGAGAATAACTGTAGCAACATCGCAAGTCAGAAAAATAATACTCACCCTAATAGATATAAATATAGAAAGCACAGATGACATGTCCATTTTTTCTTCTACAACGGAGTCTAAGTTTGCATTAGAAATAGTTTAATTAGATCGAATCATTCACACAACTATAAGACTTGGACGACTAAGTGTTTAAAATGAATATTATGCTAAACATAATGAAGATCCATCAATTGAAATACCCCGTATAAATAGTCTCATAACTATGTATGCCTTTCTTTGAGATTTTTCGTAGATAAGGATATTCATTCCCATTTATAAAAAAAGAATGTACAGAAAGCTTTTAGTCAGATACCACCTACTCCGATATAAGTATACACACAAAAAATGAAAACAAATCGCCTATTATTAAACAGCGCCTGCATTTAACTTATCATATGACAATTAAAAAGCATTTTCATAATACCTATTAAAAGCAGCTAATCAATTTTATTAAAGCTAAACACACACACACACACACACACACATATATATATATATATATATATATATATATATATATATATATATATATATATATATATATATATATATATATATATATATATATATATATATATATATATATATATATATATATATATATATATATATATATATATATATATATATATATATATATATATATATATATATATATATATATATATATATATATATATATATATATATATATAATTATATATATATATATCTGTATGTGTATCCATCTGCAAGAGAAACTGGATATTCCCATATCGAGAAGGACCATTTCCTGGAGAGTGGGTTGCTAATAGCCTGTGTGCTCATGGCGTCCATTGTAAAAACTACCATTGACCCCACAGCATAGACGCTAATGTCTGGAATGGTGCCAGATTTGAGAGATGTGGTCAACGGGGTGCCACAGAATCGTCTTCTGAGATGAGTCACGTTTCGGTTTTTTCAGAGATAGTCGCAAAATACGAGTATGGCGTCGATGTGGAGACAGGTCTAGTCCTGCAGCAATTGCGGATTGCTCTACTACTTGAGAACACGACATCATGGTTTGGGGAGGCATTGTGTACAGTTACAGGTCACCTATAGTTCATATTCATGACATTGTAACATGCAAACATAGAGGTAAAAGTGAGCCTCGTAATGTACCTTTAAGTTAACGGGTTTTAAATAGTCTTCCATCGCCAAGCACCTCGTAATTTTGAACCACTGTCAGGTGATGAGGTCACACCTGAGCTGGCACCATCCTCTCTACATCCACGCTACAGCAGTGGAAGAACTTTGGACTTCACAAATTAAAGTGGACGTGTCGCTAATCCACCAATCTCCAGTAACCTACTTAGGGAGAGTACGTGCTCACCCTCCCTATCACTTCTTGCAGTCAGAGATGCTTCACTTTGCTGACCTTTACGGGAAGTAGCGTGAAGTTACTAAGTCACTGGATCTAACGGCCCAATGAGAACTCAAAGTTATGAGGATGATGTGATGTGGAAGGTGACACTTTCCTATTCCCAGGGGGTACCCAATTCCCATTATCATCAGGATAACGCCGGACCGCATATTGCTCGAATCTGCCAACATGATCTGCAAGTTGGCCATTTGTAGATGCCATTTGTTGACCCTGCTATTGCCTCTATCAGAGGAAATGTTTTGACATGTATATTTATATATATATATATATATATATATATATATATATATATATATATATATATATATATATATATATATATATATATATATATATATATATATATATATATATGTATGTATGTATGTATGTATGTATGTATGTATGTATGTATGTATATATACAACAGAGAAAAATAATTTTAGTTAAAATATTCATTTTTATTAAAATATAAAACGTGTATTCATAAATAAATAAAGAATATTGATATACATCTTATTTCATATAAAAAAAACTTTTATACTGAGAAAATCATAAATTAATTATTTTGAAATTTCAGTGCCATGCTTTGTAATGTCAACAATTTTTGAATCCAAGCGGAGATTAACTGTGCTTGAATTTTTAAAAACATCTTTCAATATTCTTAAAGCTCTATAAGTTATCTTATAATTAATAAAATCTAAAAAAAATATTTAGAATTTGTATTTACAGATAAAGACATTTTTCAGAGTATCGATGTTTTTAATTGCTATTTATTTTTCAATAATTTTAAGCAATTTCATCTCACTAAATATTTGACCCATAAGTAATCGGCATCAGAAACAAAACTTTTTAAAACCATAATCATGGTGTATAAATATTGATTTTATATGTTCTGTAAAAAGCAAATTAACTATAATAAATAATTTTTATAACGAAACTTTGTATTGACATGATAAGAAGCCTGATTTCATAAATCTACTAAACACTTTATCTACTAAACAACATATCTTAACTAAACACTGAAATTAAAGATGATGTTTAAAAGAGGGAAAACAAAAATGCGAAACTACTGTAGAATTTTTTATAGAAACATAGATTGATAAAGGAATACACAGAAAGAATTTAAGCAATCTAAAACAATTTAAGCAATGATTATCGATATGATAGTAAAAAACAGATAGCTGATACTGAGTAGTCAGTCAAATTTTAAAATTCAAAAATGACAGTACTTCATTAAAACTGTAATAATAAATATTTACAGGAAAAAAAGTTATACTTTTTGCTATAAAATGATTTCAAAACACTGATTTCTTTATTACCTGCTAAAAAAAATATAACTAAAAAATACGAAATTAAAAATGAATAATATTTTTATGTATTATTATAGACGTGTGTCGTTGATTTGTACCTCATTTTTATTTATTTTGAAATTAAATAAATTAAAATTTTCTAACCCTGTCAGTTATATTATTTAATGTCAAATACCTTTTTGTACTTATAAAAGCTGTTTAAAATCAAATACAGGGGGATTCATTTATTTAAACTAGTAAAAGCAGTTCTTAGCTTAAAAAGTTGTTTTTATAGCAATAAAACTAAATAAGGCAGTATTATCAGCCTTAAAGGTGGAAATCTTCTTGAAAGATAAACATTTAGAAAAAAAAAGGAAAAAACATGTTTTGCTCTCAGCGTTTTGTTGAAGTCATTACTGATCATCATCTACTCCAAAAACATATATTTCTAATTTGGAGCAGCTGTTTGTCTCTTTAATCTGTTCTCCAGATGTATTCCTTTTTTTGCAGAAACTTTAACAGTATTCCAAAATTATATAATGGTTAAAATTCAGCTGCTATGTAAACAAATCGAGATGTTAATGTTAATTTGTCTACATTCATCATTGTTATTAAAAATTTAATGCTTATAAATTTGTTAATATATTTGTTAATATAAACATATACATGCTATATATGCATAAAATAACGTAAATTGTCTTTTGAAATATTTAGATTTTAAAATATTTTAAATGTAATCTTATTATTATTATTAATTTATTTATTTTTCGTAATATAAACTCGATGGTAAATAAATGTATTCTTTTAACCATGCTAAAAACTACACCCAACTGAATATGACTTATATATTAGGTTGGGAAATAAGTTCGCAACCTAATAATACAGAAATTACATCTATTTTTGAAGCCTGAAATACATGATGATTTTTTTTTGAAACCGTAATGGGAATGGGAATCTATTACAAGATTAAGTATTTTAATGTCCAATATAAGATATATTATATAGAAATGAAGGACGAAAAAATACATTCAATATAAGAGAAAATAAAACGCAAACACTGCCCATTAATTATAATTGGAATAATTGTTTAATATAAATAATTGGAACACGCTTATATTGGTATAATAATTGGAACACGCTAAGTGATATTTGGAGTGAGAATTTCTTAAATTTCGATAATATTGTAGCATTTTTAATTCATAAGTTTATAATTTAAGTTCAAAGGAATCTAAACTTATTTTTAAAATAATTAAATGTAACATAAATAATTGTTCTTTGAATTTTAAGAACAAAAGCTGAAGAGTTTTTTTAGACGGGCTATCCATGCACATTAAATCAACTAATGATAATTTGTGTTCTATTGATCACAATACTTAGCAATATATTTATTAAAATTTCAAAATTTAGATATTAGTCAAATGGAATATATTCAAGGTAAAATAAATCTATTGTAAAGGAAAAATTTCAGAATAATGCTCAGTATAATCGCAGTTGTAGAGAAAGGTGAGCAAACCTTAAGATACAAAACTTAGATATCAGATTCAGAGCTAATATAAATAAATTTAAAATATGAATTTATAATTAACTTTCTGATTTTTCATAATTTCCATTCTCAGTCTGTGGAATACGTCATAACAAAGATAATTTAAGTGATTTTCAATGTAGGGTTCATATTGAAAATCTAATTTATGCCTCATTTTCACAATTTGTACTTCAGAAAGAAGATTTCATTGATTGTCGTCTGTATGGCAATTAATTTTGTTTGTAAATACACTACTGGCTATTAAAATTGCTACACCAGGAAAACGGCACACCACACACGTGAAATTTGCATGGCAGGTAGAACTTGCTGTGATATGCAAATGATTAGATTTTCAGCGCATTCATACAAGACACGCGACAGTAGCGACATCTACAATGTGTATAAAACCGGAGATTTGACAGCAGTTTTCTCATACTCAATTTCCATTTCAACGTTGTTTTCGGCAAAGAAAAATGTTGTAATGCCTCGTGTAAGAAGAAGAAATGCCTATTAGCACGTGTCTGACTTTGATTGAGGAAGGATTATACCCTACCGGGATTGCGGTTTATCGTACCGCAATATTGCTGCTCGCGTCAGTCGAGACCCCATGAATGTTAGCAGAATATGGAATCAATGGTTTCAGGACAATCATACGGAACGTCATGCAGGATCTCAGCTACCCCCCATCACTAACAGCAGATAAGACAGACATCTTATCCGCATGGTCACAAGGGATCGTGCAGCCACGTCACGAACCCTGAGTCGAGAAATGGAGTCATTTGCAAGGCAACAAGTTTCTACTTGAACAGTTCGACGACGTTTGCAGCAGCATGGATTGTCTGCACGGCGACCATGGCTTCGGCTACCATTGACGCTGCGTCACAGACAGGAGCGCCTTTAATGGTGTGATCAGCGACGAACCTGGACGCGGGAATGGCATCACGTCATCTTTACAGATGAATCTCGGTTCTGTATACAGGACCATGATGGCCGCATTCGTGTTTGGAGGCATCGTGGAGAACGCGCATTGCCAGCTTGCATTGGACATCGCCATACTGACAAGCTGCTGGAGTGATGGTATGGGGTGCTATTGGATACACGTCTCGATCACCTCTTGTTCGCATTACCGGCACTTTGAACAGCAACCGTTACATTTCCGATGTGTTAAGGCCCGTGGCTCTGCCCTATCTTCGAGGCCTCCCTAATGCTTTGTTTCAACAGAATAATACACGACCGCATGTTGCCCGTACTCTTCTGAAATTCCTTGATACAGAAGAGGTTCAACAGTTACCCTGGCCAGCACGTTCTCCTGATCTGTCACCAATTAAGAACGTGTGGTCAATGGTTGCCGAGCGATTGGCACGCCATCCCTCACCATTCACTACTGTCGATGAACTGTGGCAAAGTGTTGAAGCTGCATGGACTGAGATCCCCGTACATGCCATACAATCTCTGTTTGACTCCATGCCTAGGCGGATAAATGCTGATATTGCAGCCAGAGGTGGCTGCTGTGGGTACTGATTTCTCAAGATCTATACATCCTAATTTCCAGTAAATCTAATCACTTGTTCTTTCCACTATAATGAATGTGTCCAATAAATATCGTTCTGTGATTTGCATTCCTTCTTGGTGTAGCAATTTTAATGGTAAGTTGTGTATATAGTTAATGATAATTTTATAACCTTTGCAACTTATACAAGATTTGCAATTTCATTTTTATCATCTTAGTTTTATTTCTTTAAAACAAATAAAAATATGTAACGAAATTAAATAAAACAGAAAAACTCTGGACTTCATTTCAATAAAAATATCTAAATTAGTTTAAATATTTTGTGTAGGTGCTACAGAAAAATGTGCCTCATTTTATTTTGTAAATATTGGCAATATGCAATTTTAAACTTGTTTTACTACAAACTTTTACTACAAATTTCAAAATAACTGTTTTTATATGGTATGAGACAAAAAATGTTTTAACAAAAATTATTGATAATCAATAACCAGAATCTATTCATATAAATAAATTTTAATTGGATGAAAATTTAAAAAATTGATTTTTCTGCTGGTTATTAAAAATTAAGAATATTTTGTCTGTATAAACTAAGTACCAAAAACTTAAACTAATGTGGAAGCAGATATGCTTTGTAGGCATCTTGTTTCTTGATATTTTCATGTAATACGTTTTCTTGAAGTTGAAGAAATCAATATTTAAGCATATATATCGTAATTGAAATTAATAAAGTAAACAAATTCGGATTGACATAAATTTAATATATTAACTTCGGATTTCTATAATTACATTATTCTTGCGTATTTCAACACATTAATCGTAAAACACTTGAATTTAGGAATATAAAGAGGTTGATCAATTAATTAGAGCATAGGGTTACATTAAATATTTATCATCACAAGTTTATGTTACCGTAATTTAAGGTATTTTTATTAATTTCTTACTGAGGTTCAGAATTTTCTTCAAAATTTTAATTATAAAACGAATTAAAATATACAAATGAGACATAAAATTCATTGTTTTAACAAGCAAAAATGATTATATTTTTGGGCATTATAAAATGTTCCTTAAATAAGCAAGATGGATGCTTCTTCCAATGTGCTTACAGAAAGAAGGATTGTTCGTCTTGCAAAATTAATAGAGAGTAAAATCCCATTGGTTAATAGACAGGAGCTTCAATGGGATTGTGTATATTAAAGGATATAATGTGTCTCTTGAAGCTCTGTTGGAGATCTACTTAAAATAGAAACTCGAAATGGCATAGAAGTGAATGCACTGAATTCCTTACACAATCTAACAATCCTACGATTCTAGTAATGCAGGAAACATTTCTCCAATTGACAGACCATAATGTTCAATGAGACATATTATACACTGGCTGATGATATTGATTATAATGGTATATCCGCTTCATTCAGACTGATGGACGACGGGAATTTACTTAAAGGTCAATACTTTAGAAGATGTATATGCAAACAGAAATAAGGATTGTTCATGATCAAGGATATAAATGCCTAATTTGATTTTTTAAATTTAAATACAAAGCACATAATATTTTATTATGACTGGATTTTAAATTATTATTTAAATTTAATTTAATTGAGAATTTCATTACATACTTCAAATTAGTGGACATTTTACCAAAAAATGATTGTGAACATCAATGGCAAATTCTCTGATAATTTAATGATTTTATGTGTTTTGTGTTTTACACTGAAAAAATATCAGCGTGATTCTTAATTACTTATTAATAAAATTTTGAAAAGGTGGTAGTTAGACCATTTTTAATTGTTAACTTTTCTAAGGGAAATTAGTTATTTAAATTTAAAGAGCTTATTAATTGATTTTTAAAATTTAAATAAACTAATAAAACTTTTTAAAGTTACATTAATTAAATTACAGCATTTTTTCATTTTGAAACCATTTTAATAAAATAGGAACAATAAATATTGAAATTTAAGAGGTTAGAAACTATTAATAAGTAAAGCATTTAAAACCGAAACGACAAAATAGTTTTTATGAATGTTCATGAAATTTGATTTTCAACTGTAATTAAAATAATTCTTATTTCACCTTAAATACTAATTAATTATTCATAAAATGCATGTTTAATTTTTAAGAAATATTTGATTATAAAAGAAGGTATTTTAGTATAAAATGAAAGAAAATAATGTTTTTTTTCTCTTCCTTTTCAAAAAAATTTTACTCTATAATATATTAAACTGTTTAATCATAGTTAAACTTATTTTATATATATTTTACATTTTCCATAAAGCAGATAAATTGGATGAAGATAGTATTTTTCTGATAAACTTTAGAAGAAATATTATTTCAATAAATTTGTAAAATCATGTTTATTGAAACTGAAATCAGTTTACTTTTCTTGCACATAATAAATTAAATTCTGTATTAAAATTTTTGATTTAATTTATTGTTCTTGTTTAAAAATTTTATGATTTTAGCAAAATATTGGTGATAATTCAACTAAAGTTTTTATTAAATTTTAATAGGGGCATGCGCATTCTTATAGATTATTATAAACAATGTATCACAAAATTTAAAAAAAAAAAAACAATATCGAACTTTTTTAAAATAATCTCAGATAAAAGTAGAATTATATTTTAGGTAACCTTGACTAAACAGAAAAAAATTCTTAGACTTTTAGTGAATTAATATGCTGATAATTTTATTTTAATCTTCATTTCAATTTGGTATATAAATGAAATAATTCATTTAGATAAAAAAGGGTATGTATTATTTAAATCAATTACTTTGAAAGCTGTATAACTAAACTGTGGGGAATATTTGCATTCTAACTAGCATTTCATGTTTAATCATAAAATAAAGGAACATTACACTATCTAAAACACATTTTCAAAAGTAGAATTAACTATACATTCATTATTAATTTATATTTATAATATATGTATTATTAATTTATATTTTTATCGCCATAAAAGAAAAGAGTTGAAAATTATAAAATATGGCTACAAAGATTTGTCGATCATTTTATTTAAAGGTACTAAATACATCTTTACTCAATATTAAAAAAATATTTGGCAGACTGAAAATAAAAACCAATGAACAAAATAAATTAAGGTACTAGCAATTCTTTTTTCTCCTTTTTGATTTTATTTATATATTTAAAATTTAAAGAATGCTACAGAAAAATTTATGAAAACGCCTTAGACTTTATACGCAGAATATCATAAAGCATTTCTATACATTTTGTAACAAATATTAATTTCACAAATAACAGAAATATTATAAAATATTTCAGCATGCTTCAGTGCAATGTGTAAAAACCTTCAGGAAACTCTTTTCAAATGGATGTACATTATTTAAATTATCTTACAGTGAGATCACTAAAAATTCTCTTAAAGTATAAAGCAATCTTATTATCTTGAGTATCTCTTTTGAATCAGTATTATCTGTCTACTGGATTGTATCAGAAATTTTATTTCCTGTATAGAGATTTGCATTTAAACTGAGAACAAGTGTTTTAAAATAAGACTTAAAGTGCAAAATATCCCTCAGGGAAGTACTTGCACTTCGTTGATAGCAAAAGAAGTGTATTCATAAAGAATGAGATAAATGGAAGGTGTGCTTGCACTTACGGAATTCAATGCAATCCATAGTGATTGAGAATTCTTAGAATAAAGAAAAAAATAAAGTATTTTACATTATGAAGAGAATGTTTTTATACAAAATGTGGTTTGAATGTGCCTGTTATTCAATGCTTCACCGTTTCCCTTAAAGTATATTTGACAAGAACATAGACATTAGGCAATGGTATTTCTTATAACATTCTTTAGAAAAAACATTTATTTTACATCACATAAAATCTATAGACATGTGTATTATTAAAAGTAAAAATGTAGACAAAAAGTCATAGTAAATCTGAATTATTATTGTAAATAAACATTTTTACAACACTAAATATGCACGAATTTTATTAAGGAAATAAAATAATATATCCACAATCATGAAAAAAAAATTCAATAAGCAAAACATGTGGCTACAAATTCGTATAGTAAATTCAATTTATATAGTTTAATTTTTAGTGTATATAGTTTTCATTTTATTTATATAATTCAACTTATATAATTTTATTTTTAGGATTTGAATGAATACTATGTTAAATGTGTATAACAGGAGTTATTTTGAGAATCATTTATCTAAAAATAATTGTTATAGGAGCATTATAAAGTGTAAAAATTTTTTTCATGTAAAGTAATAATATATTGATATAAAGAAGTAATTTAAAAAGGACTAATATAGAATTAGAAATTTAAAACATCAGAACTGTATTTCCAGAAAAAAGAATCCTATTTTATAAAACGTAATGTCTATAAAGTTAAGGACATTAGTTATCACATTTTATAGATAAAGCTTAAAAGGGTATGTGAGAACAAATTAACAGTAATTATTAACTAACCTTTATATTAACAGGATTAATAAAACGTTGTTAATCATTAAGTTTTAATCTAGCAGATGCATTCGAATATGAGATACCGTTTTTCTTATATTAGTATTAATGAGGTTTCATTATAGTATTTTATGTAAATTTAAATGAGTCAGAAGAAAATAATTTAAATTAACATTTTGAATTTGTTAAGCAAAGTTCAGTTGTACTATTGTATATTAGATCACAGAAGATACAATAACGTTTTAACTAATTTAGTATAACATTGAAACGTACTGAAATAATATAACAAAATTAATAGTATAAAAAAGGCCAATATTTATATTTAATATTTATACAGTATATAAAGTTCAATGCAATGAAATGTCATTATATTTACATGTCTTTTTCAGTAACTAAATCAAATAAAAATAGAGATTTACTAACACTCCGTGAAAGACATGTCAAAAAAATCAGCAAGCCATTGGATTATGCTTTTTATTCTTATGGATTAATAGCATTTTGAGCCCACAACATGTTATACGTATTCTAAGTATGCAATAATTAATTTAAAATTCTGTATAAATGTAATATAATTAACCAAACATTTATTTGACTATATCTTTAAGTACAAACTGATAAACATGAATGTATTTAAAAGAAAAGATGAAATAAAAAGGAATTGGTACATCATTGCCAAAGACTGAAATTCAATACAATAACTTATGAAGAATTGATATGACATCTTATCAAACAGCAAAATTTAGTTTAAAGTTTATACATTTATCTCCAGGAATTGTAAAAGTCTCTTAATTTATTTTTAGTCACGTTGCTACTGTATTTCAAGCTTTTGTCTTCAAATTGTGTTATATCTCGTAGTCAATCATAGAAATGGTACAATGCTGAAAACGACAATTGCAGTTTTCTGAAATCAATTTATTGCTCATTTACAATTTTGTTCATTTTGATCATAAATTTTATTCATACTTCTTAACAATTTGTTATAAAATACTAAGCTAATTTTTAAAATTAAAATACGTTATTTAAGAATGAAAAAAGATAGATCCGCAACTCTTTTATATTCATATTCTACATTATTTTTTACATAATTAATATTCAAATATCATATATTTGAATTAACATATGATATTGGAATATATAATATATTTGTTACAATGTTGTATATAAGGAGAAAAAAATGCTGCAATAACTATACCTGATAAAATGTAATGTATTTTTTATAATTACATTTTATCTACAAATTATTTATATTAAAATATTTTTTATCAAAACTATTTATAATTTTCTGTTCATAAATAAAAATGGCATAATCGTTCTCAATAAATTCTCACTAATCATCTAAGTTAAATCATGCTTAATTTTTTGACAAAACTGGTATTAGTTTCATTTGATAAAAATAGTAATTCTTAAAATATAATTTTATCAACCTGATTTACCATACAAGTTACACGCATGAAGTAATATTCCCGCAACATTGCAGCTAAAAAAATTTTCATCACAATATCTTTTTAATTTTTTCTTTAAAGTTATCTCTTATTACTTGATAGTATGAAAAAATATTTCTAAAAGTATATTCCAATGTCACAATGTGTTCGTTGTAACTAATAGAAAGTTCGCTTTAATGCTTTGAAAGATTATTTTCGTATAAATTTAAAACGTGTGTAATTGTAATGATTTTATATAATATATACAATATTATATTATATATATACAATATTATATTATATTATCTACATGTAATATTTCCTACCTTATAGGATCATGTATATTTTTATAGATTTGCCAAGTATTTTCTGCCACATCTGTAACTGCACACACACACAAGTAAACGTAAAAGGATCTGAAATAAACTGTTGACTGAAGTTACCAAGGAAATAGAGACCAGTTGCTAATCAACGGCTTGATTTTCTTTAATATTTTACTTTGTTTTCACTTGTTTTCTTCTTCTTCTTCTTCTTCGAGTTGGGTTTGTATGTCATTGAGCACCTCTGCTTTTATCAGCATTTTGTACTGTTAACTCCAAACCCAATGTTTCTTAGTTCCATTTGCTCGGATCACCCACTTTATTAATAAAGTCTGATAACCCTTTAATGGAATCTAGGTGTAACTCTCTAGTATGGATGATGCCTAAAGAGGTTAATCTAGGGAGGGCAAGAGCCTCGCATTCATAAATGATATGCTTGGCCGTTTCCTCTTGCATATGACATTTCCTGCAGATAGGATCTTGCTGAAACAGTCCCATTTTATGGAGATGTTTTCTGAAATAGTAGTGCCCAGTTATGAAGCCTACGATTAAACGTATCTTCTGCCTAGAGCATCTAAGAATTTCATAGGAAATCCTCGCTGATGACCTACAGATCATACCTTTAGCGTGGGTTTGACCAGGAGATTTGAGCCAAGCTTCATACATCTTCTGTTTTTCCCATCTGCGAACATTGGTTTTTGCGGTCTTCAAATTGATCCCACAAAAAGGTTCTGGACCAATGGGAACAAAAGACGATCCTTGTTTAGCAAGCTCATCAGCCTTTTCATTGCCTTCGATACCTTTATGCCCTGGCACCCATACAAGGATCACCCTGTTTCTAGTTGCCAGTTCTGTAAGAAGGTTTCTACACTCCAGAATCATTTTAGATTTGATTTCGAAGGAATTAAGCGCTTTTAAAGCGGCTTGACTGTCACTGAAAATGAGAATCCGCTTATCGTAGTAGCCCTTCTTCATATTCAGTCGCAGACAGTGGATAATGGCCAAAACTTCTGCCTGGAAGACCGAAGCGTATCGCCCAAGGCTTACAGACAAGCTGATTCTTGGTGACACGCCACAAACTCCCAGACCTGAGAGGCTGTTCTTCAGTGATCCATCTGTGTACCAGATTAGATCTCCTGTTTTAGTTCCAAACATGTTGTTATCCCATTCCTCTCTAGTTGGAAAAACTACATCAAATGTCTTGTCAAACATGTATGTTTTTTCCATGATGTCAGATGGCATCAGAAAAGTAGGGTCTTGAAATTTCCTGGTGATGCCCTTGTGCCCTTTGGCAACAGGCTGGTCATACCAGTGGTTTTGCAGCTTCATTCTATATGCATTCAATCTTGCAACGCTGCATATGAAGATGTCCAAGGGAGTCAGATCCAACACAACCTCCAATGCTCTGGTTGGCGTGGTGGAAATTGCTCCTGTGATGCAGAGACAGGCTAGTCTTTGTAGACTCCTCAATCTGTCAATCACAGTCTTCTGTTCCACCTTATGCCACCAGATCACACAGGCATATGTGAAAATGGGCCTGACAAAAGCTGTGTACATCCATAACATCAGTTTTGGATGTAAACCCCAGTTCTTACCAAGCATTCGCCTGCAAATCACAATGCTTTTCTTTGCTCGGTTGATCCTATCATCAATGTGCTTATTCCAGGTGAGTTTCTGGTCTAAATAGATGCCCAGATACTTTACCTCTGAAGCCACATTGATTTCAACATCAAAAAGTCTTGGTATGAAAAAACCTTTCCGTTTCTTTTTGCGTGTAAAAGGTACGAGGTAGGTTTTCTGAGGATTAACCATCAGGTCCCTATCCATGCACCATTGACCTACATAACTTAGAGCATCCTGCATGAGATGACAAGTTATGTCAAAATCTTTACCAAGGATAAGGATGACAATGTCATCAGCATATCCCTGCGTATAATAACCCTTATCATTTAGATGTTTTATAAGGCTATTTACAACTAGGTTCCAAAGTAATGGTGACAGAACACCTCCTTGAGGACAACCTCTAGTAGTCTTTTTTCAAATGATTCACCGAAGATGTTCATTTGTATATATCTATCCGAAATTAAGGCCTCAATCCAAGTACACAGGGTTTGATTAATCCCTGCCCCTCTAAGTGCATTGAGGATGGATGGATGGGAAGTATTATCAAAAGCACCCTGGATGTCGAGGAAAGTTGCCAAGGCAATATCCTTTTGATCCAGAGTGGCTTCAATCTTGGAAACTAGCTGATGTAGAGCAGTCTCTGTAGATTTACCAGGTTGATAGGCAAATTGAAGAGCATGCAAGGGACTATTTCTACCCAAGTAATCTCTAATATGCCGATCAATGATTTTCTCCATAATTTTAAGAAAGAATGAAGAAAGACTGATTGGTCTGTATGACTTGGCCTGGTCATAAGTGTCCTTGCCAGGTTTTGGAATGAAGACTATCCTAGTCTTTTGCCATGTCTTTGGTATATATCCCAGGGCCAAACTAGTTCTATACATTCTAGTTAGCATTGGTATGACAACCTTTTCTGCCTTCTGGATCATGATGGGCATAACTCCATCAGGCCCAGGGCATTTAAGAGGTTTAAAGGCGAAAATTGCCCATTTAACAATGTTGTAGTTTATGATATTTTTAGCAATGGTCCATTGATTGCTATTGACTCTTTGCAAAGAGCCAATGCAATGTTCCCCTTCGTTGCTATATATATCTCTAGCTCCCGGGAAGTGAGTCCTGGTCATAATTTCCATAACCCCTTTTCCGGAAGCAGCAAAATTACCCTCCTCGTCTTTTAGGGTACCAACCAAAATAGGTTCATCCCTTTTAAGGAGTTTCTGGAGTCTAGCTCCTTCAGAAATAGAATCTATCTCGTCACAGAACTTTCTCCAGGAGTTAATCTTGCTTTTTCTAACAAGTTTGTTATAATTAGTGAGGGCCCTTTTATAGTTCTCCCATTCACCATTTTTCTTAGCTTTGTTAAAAAGTTTTCTAACATTTGCTCTTTCGGCAGCTAGAGAGTCATTCCACCAAGGGCATTGGAGTTTAGCTCTTCTAGTGCGAATGGGGCAATTGTTATGATAAGAATCTAGAATACTTCTCTGTAGGAGATCTGCTGTAACTTCTAGATCGTAGTTGTCTCTAATAGGTCTGTTACCGAGCTCAATCAACCCAGTCAGTTCTTCTTGGAATTTCTTCCAGTCCGTCCTAACCGGGTCTCTGAATATGCGATCCAGACACACATTAGAGTGAATTTCAAAATGGATGTTTTGATGATCTGAACCAGAAGGTCGATCATCTACTTTCCAGTATTTGATATTTTTACTAATCAGCGTTGTCGCTATAGTAATGTCAATTACTTCTGATCGATTGGAAGTAATAAAAGTTGGTTTATTGCCAACATTTAGAATATCTAACCTGTAGTTTAGAATAAATTCCAAAAGGTACTCACCTCTTTTATTTGTGTCCGTACTTCCCCAGACAACATGATGAGCATTACAGTCTAGTCCTAGGACTACCTGTAAGTTGTTATTACTGCAAAAGTTCATGAGCTTGTGCAGAGAATGGTCAGGTGGAGCCTTCTCTTCATAGGGCAGGTATCCAGAGCCAAAAACAATTTCCCTGTTCCTACCCTCTATGTTGAGTCTGACTTTCACAGCTGTCAGGTCCCTAAGAATAAATTCAGAGAGGGGAAGAACCTCAATGTTTTTATGTAAGAGTATACAAGTTCTAGCGTTACCATTAGTACAATAGATAAGCTTACCTTTAGTTCCTTTGAGACCACTGATTCTTCCCCTAACCAACCAGGGTTCTTGAATCAGGGCCAGGTGTATATCCCCAGCAAGAAACTTCTTACTGAGGTTAGTAGTACCACTTCTACTGTGGTGTAGGTTGGCTTGAACTACCTTCACCCCCATCAGCAGGAGCAGGTTTATCAAGTACTTTAGCCTGCACATGGTGAAGTCCAATATAAAACCTATATCCCCTTACACGAAGAGTGGCAGCATCTAATTCAGGCACACTAAGAACGATGGTCCGCCCAGATGGGTCGTTCTTAATGTTAAGAATGTTCCACTCCAATGGAGTGACCCCACCGTTCTGAGCCTCGATTTTTCT
Organism: Latrodectus hesperus; assembly: GCA_037975125.1. Lineage (NCBI taxonomy): Eukaryota > Metazoa > Arthropoda > Arachnida > Araneae > Theridiidae > Latrodectus > Latrodectus hesperus. The sequence continues at coordinate 24,043,851 of CM075861.1, forward strand.
CAGGAGCTCTTTAGGTTCCAGTTCATTACAGATTTTTGGCAGTTTTGCAATTATCTTAGTGGTTCTGACAAGTTTCCTTGCCTCACCCACCAAGAGTTTATGTTCTTGCCAAGGGCTTATATCATTGACATTTTGTTCCAGCCACTTTGAGCTCTCCAGATCTGCACAATTGATAATAAGAGCCCCGTTTTCAAGTTTACAGGATAGGAAGGTTGGGGCAAAGCCCTCCTCATTCCTTCCTATTTTCCTGGTTATCAAGAGTTCCAGGTCATAGGCCTGTTTCTCTGTTAACCGTTTTTCCGGATGACCTTCTAAGAGCACGGCCATCTTGATCGCCGTGAGAGCCGCCCTGTAAGTAAATCCCTCAGGTCCTTCTCTCTTGGCAGCCTTTCCAACCTTGCCCTGGTTCATCCGATTGGCAGGACGCTTCTCGCCTTTGGTTGCCTTGGGTTTTTCAACCCAAGTCCCCTCAGCGATTTTGCGCTCCTTCACCAGCCTCTTTTTCTGTGCACCAGATATTCTCTTTTTAAGCTTGATTCTGGTCAGAGAGTCAGTCATGCTAGAGATAGCTTCCTGACTCTCACCAGAAGAAGATGGTTTGGAGGTCATTTCTACCTCCTGTGAAGGTTTCATTGCTACCCCTTCATTAGATTGTCTCTGAGTTACCTTGTCTTTTTCAGAAAGGTCTGCCTCAGAAGTTTCTCCTGCAAAAGCAGAAATGTTTGTTATTTTCAATGTCTTTTCAGCCATATAATAACAGTAAATAATCTCAGGTAATATGACAGTCCACCCAGCATTGCCTGAGATACTGGGCAAGGCAAATTACTCTAGAAGTTCGCCAGGCAACTAGAGGCTCCGTTAAGACACCAATACCGCGGTGCCAATTAGCCCTAGGCACGGAACGCATAACACCAGGGTTTACGGGAGCTGGTTCGCGACCTCTTATTCAATATTCGAGGCTATCCTGTTATTTCTACAGGACTTTCGGCGATCCACCGCCTGCCGACGCGCCTGGTGGCTAGCTCAAGCCCCAGAGGGGTACGCATACCCCCTGGTTCCAGGTTCACTTGTTTTAGTTATGAAATAATATGAATTAATACAGAAAGATATTTAAATAATAGATAATTCAATAATATGTAGAATTTGCAAATTTTCAATAATATAAAATTGATATTTATTATCAAAATATGTTGGATAGTTGATTCTTGCTTTAATTGAATTTAATCTGTTTAGCTTCCATTGCTGCTAAAATATTTATGTTAAACCATTTTAACAACAATTCCAGCTAAATAATGACGTTGTAGGAAAAAATATGTCTACTATTATTTTGATAAATATTGTTTCTGCGTATATTCATAATAAATATGTTAATTTAAGAGAGTAGGAAAATCGTAAACCATTAATAATAATTATCATTGCAAGCTCATGATTGTCATATAAATAGGAACCATTTCGAATGATTTTTTGATGTTTTATAAAGTTAACATTCTCATTACCTTTTTTAAGATTTTCAAGGAGGAATATTTACAAATTTATATTAGAAAAAAATTTAGAATTTTGCGTTTTATTACTATACCAGTTTTGAAAGTGACAAAGCACAGAGAAAAATGTTCATAATTTCCTTGCATTCGTAAGTATGTGTATAATTTTTTTTTTGATTTCACTCGAATTGAAATACCGTTTTATTGAGAAATAAAGATATTGGTATGCCTCAACAACTGACAAACTTAAATATCAAATTTCATGAACTAAGGTGTTTAATTTCTCATTTTTGTCAAAAATATCATAATGTAATGTTTAAGGTCTTACATATGTTCTTATATTTGTTCTTATATTTTTATGATACTATAAGTCATGATTTAATAAGAATTGTTTACAATTGTCGATAAAGAACAACTATTTATTTTTATTAAGAATACATCATTTTGCTTAACACATATGTGGATTAAATTTAAAAAAAATTACATATTTACTGACATCTTTGATCATATAAGTTTATGAGCATAAACACCTTTAAAGGATATAAATTATTAAATTTTACAGTTAATTCAAAATTGGCACACTAAATCACAAAATATTTTTTGCAATACATTCATAAATATATTTACAATTTATAATTTGTAGTATATATATATATATATATATATATATATATATATATATAACTTATTTCAGCTAAGTAATTAATATTTGGCATGATTATTTATTTATGCAGCTTTAGTATAATTGTCAATTTTAATCAAATAAATTGAGAGAAATATTGCGCAAATAAATTTTTGATAAAATACTGTCTTGATGGCTGTAGTTTACTATAAGGAATATCACATCCTTATTTTACAAATACATTTTCGTTAGCAATCTGCAGTAAATATCTGCTTGCTTTCCTTTCAAATTAAGCCAATGCAATTTGTGATTATTCATTTCCAAATCATAATTAATTTAACGAAATTGGCAATGAATTTAAACAGGCTACCCTATTTAGGAAATACATGTAATCTAATTGAGATACAAATGTTTGGTTAAAAACTTTTCCATTTGCAAAATGTTTAATTCAATAATATTTTCGCAATTGAAAGGAATAATGATTTTATTTAAATATTTCAAAATTAGATCGCAAAATTGTTTTTATTTATCTCAAAATTGTTATCAATTTTTTTTACTTATATGTAGAATTTTCAGGCAACACATGTAAAAAAGGCATACATTATTTAATTCTAAAATGCGTTTTCTTAAATTTTTAATACGTTTTCAGCAGAATATGCACAAAATTTACATTTGAAGAAATTATAAAGTTAAATATTAACGGTTTTAAAAAATAAATAATTATCATGTGAATGTATCAATTTTCATTTTCTAAACAGTCAATTTAATTTTTAATAAGTATTTATCATTAAAAGGTGACTATATTTACAATTACTTAAACTTATAATTTGTCGAGCATGTATTATGAAATTCTACATCTTATAATGTATGTAATATTTTAAAAGATGATACATTGAAATATATATATTAACTCTTATGAATGATATCTTATCTTTAACAAAATTCCAAGGTTGGTTATGTTACAAAGGGATACAAATTTCTGTCTCCAACTGCGTACAATTTAATATTGAACATATTTTCAATACTTTTACTGTAAGTCAACATAAATTTTTAAATCGTATTTAATTTAATTCTCAATTTTAAAATAAACATAATATTGATAAAATCCGTTAATTATCAAAAAAATAGTTTAAACTATTTTATTTAATTTTTTTCCTTGAAAATAACAATAATACAATTCTGCGTTTCAGAAAAGAAAATAGAATTGTTTTGTAAAACAGTTGCAGTTGATGACATATAAAAAAGTATTCGCTTACGAAAGAAATGAATAGATTAGTTCAAAATTGAAAAAAAAAAAAACCAGTTCCAAAGGACATCCAATTAAAAAAAATTATTATTAAAGATAAAATTTAATTTTTATTAAATTTATTTTTTAAACCACGTAATGAATACAGTAACTATCGAAGTCAGCTGTAAGGCATGAAGATATCAACTATATATTGTCCTATGGAAGACAATTTACAGATTATAAACAAAGTTTATGTTTTTGAAAGTAACCAAAAAATTTCCAAGCATTCATTACTACAGATATTTTAATCAGAATAGCAAAACTCATCTTGTTCCTTATAATTACTTAGGATTTAAATTCCTGATTTATTATTCGCTAATTCACAATTTTTTATTTCAAAGGCAGTTGTTACAAGTTTTTATTACATAGGTATAAAGCATTAAGATATCAACTACATATTTTCCTATCTTTCCAATGCAGGCACACTTGGGTGACGAACCCTATGCCACAACAAAGCCAGAAACTGCTACTCATTTATCGTTACTCAGCGGGCACATGTGAACCAAGTCACGAAGGCGAGTAGCGTTACCCGCGCCGTACCACCACAAACCCGTTTATAGGGTGACCCACATTCATACAACATCACAGAAGAAAGGACAGAGAAACACAGACAGAACAGAGAAGGAAAGAAACATTCATGCCCGAACCGGGATTCGAACCCGGGACCCACAGCTCAGGAGTCAGGAACGCTAACCACTCAGCGATCGGTCGGCATATATTTTCCTATGGAAAACAATTTACAAATTACAAACCAAGTTTAATTTAAAAAAAAAACTCCAATCATTCATTACCATAGATATTTAAATCAGAATAGCAAAACTCATTTTGCAGTTTATAATTACTTGGGACAGAAATTATTGGTATATTATTTGTTAGACCTCAAGTTTTTATTAAATAGGTCCTTACATTTATGTTAAAAAATTGCCACTTGCTACTTTATTAAATTCTTAGTTTATGGCATGCGTTTTTCTCAATAATGGTGCCTCCTCTGAAATTCAATTGATTACAAATGCTATTTACACTTACAAAAATGCACATATATAAGAATTACTAACTGAGGAAATAATAAGAGACAATGTTATAAATATTTAAAAGAAATATGTAACACTTATGAAGCATTTAATGAAATAAATAAATGTATTTACAATACTTTTCTTGTTTAAGACAATGCAAACTGTGCATCTAAAGTACTATGCCTTTCTGACACATTATTAGTTAAATAAATTATATATATATATATATATATATATATATATATATATATATATATATATATATATATATATATATATATATATATATTAATGTCACAGTAACATTTTTATAACATAACTTACGAACTTTATCATATTCTTACGAGATCATTTTATAGCTTTGTACTGATATGCAAGTATTTAATAATTCCAAATATATTTAAAAGTTTTTAGAGTGGCGCGTTTATTGGTTTTATTAAATTAATTTTGCAAAAAAAATACTGTTCTATTACTGGAAAAGAACATTAATTATAAGGTTAGAGCATTTTATTTTGTTAATTATTATATATAGTAACTTTTAATACATTTTTGTCTATTTCAATAACATGAAGCATTAAATAATATGATAAATATTTATCATAATATTTATGCTGATTATATTACCTATGATACGTTTAAAACTTATAAAAATGGAAAGATCATTAAATTATTTTGCAGTTATTTATTTTGCATGAATCTGTAATATAACTAAAGGACATTTTTTAAAAGGACAATTTTTAATAAGGCTAAAATCATTGTATAATGACATAATACTAACATATTTATTCGGACTTCATTATTTATTGCCATGTGTTTAATGCCATGAGTGTTCGTATAGCAAGAAAATAATAAAATAACACCCTTAAACTTCCATGGAATCGGAAAGGAATGCGAGCTATTCAGAGAAGTGAAAGAAAATATTAACAGAGAAAATATGCATGAATGCAAAAAATAAATAAATAACAGAAAAATATCTTCGCTGTGGGGAACATGACTGTCTGCGAAATGTGCGGGGACGAACGAAACAGCTGCACATGGAGACAGCTATCTGCCTCCCCCCATGACTCTTTTTTACCCTTTACTGCCCGTTTCGGAATTATGTATTACGTATTCTGACGTTTACAACATGCCCCGTCCCCAAGTGTTGTTTGATAGTACGTGGGAGGAAAGTGGGTGAATATCGCAATTCAAATCGAGATACAAGTACTACGCGTGTCGAATTTAGAGGTAGTGCCATATTTTCTGATTTTTTTTTCGTCGGTTCTCCCCCTCGTTTTTTTTTCTAGTTGTCTGCACATTTGGTACACCAAGTTCAGGGAAATTCTGAAAACGTTTCTCGCTTTTAAGGCATTGCAGAAACACGAAAAATATGATTTAGAATGATATAATAGTCGTTTAATGCTTTGCAATGTATTTTTTTTACTATCATATATTGTAGTCATAAATAAAAATAATAAATTCGAATTTTGAGAACATTTTGTATGTTTCATTCATAAGTTTTTTTTATGCCTATGTAATAAGTGTGTAGGTTACATTACTGGCACTTTAAGTGCTATTATAAATATTTTAAGTTTGATTGGCCATAAAATAATACAAATTAATATAGATATTTTTTTCGTTAAGGTAACATTGGGATTTGATTAAAATAAAATACTGCATAAAACTGGTTCAGAATCAATTAAATGAAATAAATTACAGTATAACTTAAAATATAATTATTTTTTTATGTATTTAGAATTAATTTTTATAATATAATCAGTAATATATTATAATGTGTAATCACATAAAGATCTTTAGATTTAAGTGTACTTTAAAATTAATGATATAAATGAATTTATTTACTGTTACAATAATACAGAAAGGAGGTTTTATTTTTTTGTGTAAATACAAGGGAGTTATGCTTAAAATAAATATTTTCATTTTAAGTCTATAAATGGAAATATAAACAATTATTTAAAGAAAAAAAATTACGTTTCTCGTAAGGAATTGTATTTTATATCAAGAAATGTATTAATTTATGGTGGAATTTAATTTTAATCAAACAAATATATTTTTGTTTTATTAGAACTATTATATCGAACTAAATATGAAATATTAATCTTTATTTAAATTTCACGTATTGTTATAAGCACATGAATATCTTTATCCTAGTATATTTCTAATGATTTTAACTTTATTTGTTATTAGGATGAACGTTTATTTTAATTTATTAAAATTTAACAAATTGTAAAATGTAATTTTATTTTCAAATGTTTTAAAACTTTATATGATAATGCAAATTATTCATTGCAAAATATGTGCAAAATTCAATCTAAATATCATTTTATTTTAATGATATGGATAATTAAATTTGTATTTGTTCTGTTAGGCTATTTACTTTCAATAAATCTCTATTTACTTTGAATAAGCATTTGATAATTGAAAGTATAAATTAGATAAACATTACTCGAGCGTATTTTTTAAAGAAACTTATTTGGTTTGCACATTTACTATGAAATAACTCATCGTAAATAATGGTTTCTAGAAACAGGCATTATTACAAACAACTTCGAATAAAATTTTCATTTCAAATATTGACCAAATACTAAATTTCGGGTTTCTGTACATGTTTGTTCATTTATAAAATTAAAAGTTAATTAATATTTAGCAAAATCATTTTTAGTGAAAGTGTATTGCACAATGTGTAATATTTCGATAATTGCTTAAACTATTTTTATAAGAGATATATTTATTTAAGAACAGATGGTATGGTAAGAATTATATTTTTCTATACCAATTTATATATAACAAATGATAAAATTGCTTGCAATGTTTTCAGAGTTCTTTTCTTAATTTTAGTTAATTAATAACAAATATATTTGTACTTTTATTACTATTTTTATTTAGTATTCAAGAATAGCAAAATAAAAAATACATTCCTAAAATTTGGAAAATTTATTTTGACAATTATGATCGTTCTTCAATGATTATTCTGTCACAAGAATTGTTATGACTATAAATTCATTATTTTTTTATCTTAATTGAATCAGTATCGTCTTTATCATTCAAATGCCTTGGTTGTTAATCTGTATCCTTGTCTTTGTATGCTTGATTTGAAACAAATATTATTAACATGTGTAATGTATTAATAAATGCATACACTTAGTTCACAATATATTAAATTTCCCTTGCAGCAATCATAGAAAGAAAGGATTCAAATGAATCTAATAAGAACAACTTATATTTAATAAGATATTTTCAAGCAACATCAAGCTTAGCATTATTCAAAATGTCTGGATACCTTGACAAAAAAACAATATTTTTTATGAATGTAGATATCTGGTTTCAAATAACATTTTGAAATGATAATACACTGCTCTTTATACTGATAAGCAGCCTAATAATGATTAGTTGTAATTTCTAGATTCATTTGAGAACATATTAAAATATTAGAATTTCAAATGAAATCTGATATGTTACTTCAAGCGAATTCTCCCTATACCCGTAGTCTCTAATACAATGTCAATTAACACGTTTATTTTAAACCATATTTTATTTCAAAGCTCTATTTTTTTAACAAATGTAAATGTTGAATTAAATGGTTAAAAAGTCATTAATTATATACATTTCACTTGTCAATGTATATAGTAACCAAATTTCCAATCCCAAATATTTTGGTCTCACGCTGGACACCGAGCTGAGATTCACTAAGCATATTGAAATAACCACACGCAGAGCATTAAAAAAGCTAAATATTCTCAGAAAATTATGTTGCTTAACATGGGGTTCTAGACCCAAGACCCTCCTAAGCACTTATACTACACTTATTAGACCAGTTCTAGAATATGCAGTACCAATATGGGATCCAGCAACCTCTTCATTAAAAAAAAGAAAAGATTGAAACTGTTCACTATAGAACAGTCAAACTCATCATAGGTGCTCTTTCCTCAATTAATAACCTGCGTGCTGAAATTGAACATGGTCTCACACCACTTGAAAACAGACGAAAACTGGCCACCATTAAATTCCAAACAAAATCAGGAGCAACAATCAAGAATACATCTCACTTTCATAATCACATCAAATGTCACTTTTCGTGCCTTGACCAACATGGAGAGTTTAGAAAGATCCTACACACGCTTCAAAACGACAAAGAGATCAGAAAAAGCGTCAGTCTGAACCACATATGCCTTGACATTATTAAAGTACCACTTTTTGCTGTTAAACCACCACCAACCGTTAAGATCAATTTAGACATGTTGGAATTATGTTAAAAAAGCGAACCTGAAAAAACCAATCGGGGAACAGGTTTGGAAACTATTATCAAGTTTTCTAAACCAGACTTTGTCACCGCTTACACTGACTCTAGCATTTTCCTTATTCTTCCAGACCAAACATCGGGTTGCAGCTGGAAAAATTGCCTCCTACTTCACCAGTCAACTGATTGACATAAAGGCAGCTCTTACTTTCACCTCACACAGTCAGCCCCTTCGAATGGCATCAACATATTCTCTGACTGTAAATCTTCTCTGGGGGTCATTAAAGTAGATAAAATGAGACTTTGCACAAGACATCAACATGCTTCTGCCCACCATAGTTGCAAGGGAGAAAACCTGCACCAGCCAATTGGACCCGCGCATGTTAACATCGAGAGAAATGGACAGATGGACTCCCTCGCCAAGAGGTCTAGGAATATCAATTCCCCCACGACTACCACTTGCTTCGATACAAACGCCGTCGCAAGGCATCAGCTCAGCGGGAGGCTACGGAAAAAAATGATGCCTACCGGGAGCTTAATCCTGACCGTGTTATCACCTCTACCATCAGCAGAATGTGGACTGGGCACATGAGAGGTATGAAAATCATGCCCGACGGATCTAAAACCTTCGCAAAATACAGAAACTGCACAGGATTCCGCTGGATCTGAGGTATCTCTTCAACTGCATCTCTGTTGCCTCGACACTCTTCAACATCGACCCCAACTGCTGCAATGACACCCTTAAATCGGAAAAAAAGCTGAAGGTGTGGTCAGGTCATTGCTGCATGCCTTTGATCCCATATGACTTGTCTTTTTTACCTTTTTTTTTCTTTTTGCACTTGACACACGATAACAACAACGTTATATACATTTAGAACATCTATAAGCTTTTTTTAAGTAGTTAGTTTTCAATATTTATATTTTTTAGTTTTCTATTGCTTATATTATAGTGGGTATATGTTTTCCAACAATTTTGCTATGAATAATATCATTATTACTACATAACTGGTTAACAATGTTGAAAATGAAAAAAATATGCATTTTAAGAGCTTACCTATTTTACTTTTAAAATAATATTGAAAACTGATACTACTTATTTCATATAAAATGGATTTTTACTTACTGTTACATGAATATTGAGAATTTTTTAACCCATATTTTAAGATTAAAACTATTATTTTTGTTTTATTAGAGAGTAAGTAAAAAGTTGAAATATATAATTAAGGCTTGATTATTTGTCTCACAATTTAGATGTAATAATGTATACTCTAAATTTACAATGTTTTCACACACACACACACAATTTACGGAACGATTTATTTTTAATTTTACATTCAATGGCGCTAAAAGTGATTTATTTTCAAAATATTATTACAAATGATAGTACTACATAAGTAATAATATTTTGTAATATCAATCATAATTTTCAATTTAAAATTATGACTGAACATAAATATTAAAATTATAAGCGCAAATTAATGATATTTATTTTAATAGCCTTTATGTTTACTGAAAATGCCTTTTAATCAAGATGTAAACAAAAATGAATTCATGAAGAATTTTTTCAGATATGTACAATTTTGCATTAAAAGTGAATGAATTTGTGAATTAATAAGTACAATATGTTTACATATTATATGTATTAATTATTATTATATTTATTGATTATATTAATAAATGTAAATAATTACCTATTATAATAAAATTTTAATTGAGATTATGTATCTTATTTATTTTATGTGTTAATCAGCTTATGTATTTATTACATATGTACAGATATATGAATTATTTATATGTCGTTGTTAAATATGACACTTGGACAAGCTGAGCTCGTTATACCGTTGGGAATGCGAATTTAAGTCAGTAGAGTGCATCTCTCGTTTAACCAGATTACCACGTGGTAAAAGTACATCTTTGCTCTAAGCTATTCTGATAGATGGCACAGCAGAAGATTCACTCCCTCAATTTTGAAACTGATCTTGAGTAGGAGGAGATGTTCTTCACATACAATTAAACACATGCTAACTAAACTGACCACAGGACTTTCGATTCCCTAGATTTAACAAGTACGGATATCGCATGTACTCGGTGGGTTTTTGGTGGCATTGGGAATCGAGCCCCACCTTCTGGACGGAAGGTTGATGCCCTAACCACTAGGATACCACAGTCCCATGTTATATGTGTTCAAATGTATTTGGTTTTTATTTAAAATTACTTAAACAAAATAACTAATATGAAAATAAAATTTAGGAGAAAATTATTTTTGATTGCTTACAAATAAGTCACATTACTTATACAAATTTTAAATAACATAATGCATGAATAAATGAGAATAGATACTAAATAATGAGCAATTTGGAAGGTAAATAGTCACAGCAAATTGCAAAGCATATCAAATAATATTAAAATCGCTAATGTTGTATTGCAGCATTTATATGCATCCGTTTTATGGTAGATTCTTATTCTTCAATAAAATACAAAAATTTTACTAATTAAGTAATGTAAATTTATATTTTAGATTGTATAGCTTTATCATCACTGGATTTGATATGTTTAGTGAATAAATGCAATATAATGACATTAAATCATGGTATAATTATAATAATATATAAATGAAAATTTATTTCAAAAATGCCATACATTTTTTCTCTATTAAATTAATATTTTCTAAAATTTAAGTATAATAACACCATAAATGGATTAAAATAAAATTACTTCCATTTCTTTTTATATTTTGACTAATTTTATTACTTAAAACAGAAAGTTAATCTTCAAATTCTCTAATTAAATTTTAAATAAACCTTCGGATGTATTATTAATTAATATATAATGCTGTTAGCAATCTGGTAATGCAAGAAACCTTTGTTTTCAATAACTTTTATGTGATAAGTTAAACATAAGCATTTTCTTATTCAGGGGAAATAAATCTAATTTATATATAAAAATAGATTTTTGCATTTTTTGTGTTATCAGACTTTTATGTGTTATTGGATTCAACAACAATTTTAATATCAAATTATTTTTTAAATAAGGTAAAAATGAAATTTAAATTTATTTTAAAACTGTGCTTCATATAGATAGAAAAGAAATATTTAAGAAAATATTTATTAGAGATTTTAAAATTTAAAAGTGTTTCTAACCTTAAATTAAAACAAGAGCAATATAAAAATAATATTTTTAAGAGAAGTACATCTCTAAGAGATATATATTTCCAAATAATTTTTTACATTCGAAATAATATTCTGATATCAAAATATTTTCTACGGTGTATATATTATTTAGTAAGTATGAATGCTAAAATAAGGTATTCTTTGAATGAAACATGCAAAAATGATTATGTTATAAAAATACTGAAAAACCTACAGGTGATATTAAAATTTATGAATCAATATAATTTTTGTTGGTATACTGTGTACGTAAAACTTACAAACATTTTTAAGTAAAATATTTCAATTAAATATTTCTTTATTTTTCTTAATTCACACAAATAATTGTTTTAATATCAAGTAAAAATATGACATATCTTTTAATTTGAAAACAAATTCCTTATGGGTGTTTGTTAAGTATTAATAATAAAAATACATTTTTCATAAAATATTTTAAAAAAAGTTTATTAAAAATATTAATTTTTCAACAGTTAACTACATAAGAAATAATTTTAAAATAAGTAATCGAAATTCATATTACATCATTAACTATTAGTTATTATATTTTATTTCAGGTTTAAAAAAGAGAACATTAAACAAATGAATTACTATTTCCTAATTACTTTAAAGAGCTTGAATATCATTTAATATTAAAAGAGAATTATATATAATCTAGCTAAGTACTTATTTGATATTTACGTAAAAGCCAAGAAGAAAGCATAAAAATATCAAAGGTATTATAATAATTAAGGAAATGGAGTTTTCTTAATTTAAAAATTGTTATACTTAATTATATTTCTCTCTCTCTCTCTCTCTCTCTCTCTCCGCTACCTCTAGAATAAAACTTCTCATTTAAATATAAATTATTTTTAATTGAAAGTCTTGCATTTCTATATACAAAATAATCACATGAAATATGGGTCTAAGTTATACACTGTGTATATTTCTGTAAAATTATTTGACTAGAAATAAGAAAGCATGTTGAATAAAGATAAAGGTATAATCTAGACACAATTTGAGAATAAATAAACATACACATAAAAAATAGAAAATTTAAAATTAGTTTAATGGAATAATATTGATTATTAAATATTTTCATTAACTGAGGATTAGATGATAATGAGTTTTTGAAAACACGAATTTCTAAGCAATTAAAAAATATAATGTTATTATTTTTAAAGCTTTTGTTTTAATTTTTAAAGCAAATTAATAAATGTTAAGTGAATAAAAATAATAAATTTTATTAAATCGCTAAGTTTATTAATATTTACTTTAAAAGAAAAAAATAAACTAACAAAATCCAATCAAGGTATATTTAAATTCATTTAATAACACGTAAACAGATTTTTACCAATATAATATTAAAAATAAAGATCATTATATTACGAGGATCATTCTGAGACTTGTTATTCGTTAATACGTTGCAATATCCTTCACTTTTTCCTCTATAATAACTTCAACACCCTTAAAGTAGAAATTCTAGACCTCGCATTTTAGACATAAAAATGATTAACTGCTTAGTGCTTGACGGTTAATCTAAGCGAGAAGAGTTGAAAGTTTTGTGTTATTTGTACTACGCGGTTACATCAAGTCTCTGACATCCATTTTTACGACAGCTATTAAGTTCTTAGAGTAACCAAATTGCTTGTTAAGTCAGGGGATTCTGGGCTCATGATCGATTTACGAAATACTGTTTTGGAAGAACTCAATAAGTGGAGGAACTTATAATTGGATTGGATTCTTTTAGCTTAAATTGAACATACCTTCGCTACAACGGGATAGTTGTAAAAGAAAACGAAATATTCAACATATAAAATAATAATATACTTAAGGAATAAAGTCTTTGAGCACCATGTTTACGTGTGGATATACATATTATATATGCATGTGTGATTCAATATGAAATATAACTACAATCTATGCATGACTTAAAAAGAACAATCATTTCTCTTAAGACTTTAAGGCATGCAGTCATTTCAAATTTTACAATAACTCAAGGATTTAGTGAGAAATACTTAGAATGTTTTATTTTAAATTTTACTTATATATGTTTGTCATGCCATTATGGTTCGACAAATATTTTACCAGAAGTATATATTAAATCAAAAGGCAATAGAGTTTCAGAATTTTATAGCGATTTAACCTTAAATTAATCATGAATAAAATTTCTTCAAAACAGCAAAAGATATATCTTATGAAATAATGCAATTTTTCAAGCATCCAAACAATAATTTAAAAATTTTCTTCAGATAATTGCATCAATAGGCATCAAAAACTAGTTTAACGAAATTGAGACACTAAATAATATAAATAAATAATATATTTTTTCGTATATAAACCAAAATCAGTTAAAACATTTATATTAAATAGGACAATGATAATATTTTATTTGATAATAAAAATTTTAAAAAAATATGTATAGAATTGCATATTTTAGATTTATTTTTAAACTTTATTTATCTAGGTATATTATCATTATATTTATAGCATTAACTATCCCAATGATATTACTAAATGCGCGATATTTATATTCATAGGATTATACAACATCGAGAGTGATTTCATGATAATACCACTAAGAAATATGAATTAGAGCTTCCTTATGAGTCTGTGCTGAAAGAAAACTTGCTATACCGTTTTTGTGGTTTGTACTTATTTTTTTTTTGAATATTTTATTTGCTTTAAGCAAGCTTCAAGCAGTTTATCTTTATTTGATTTTTTCAGAATACTGCTATTCCAACAAAATTATGGTAAAATTATTTCCTTCTATGGTCAATTCACCGTGACAGACTCCAACGATGATACATCCTTAATAGGTTCCAAATATTACATAACTAAATATACATCGATTGGTATATTAGATTCTGATGAGAGAGAGATGCTGAAACACAAGCTACATTGTTAGCTTCAGAAAATTGAGTTTCAAATTTCGCAGTGTTCTTGTGTCCTTTATAAGGATATTCTTATCATATATTATATAGGACATTATTTTAATGATTAGTGAAAGTATCTGTAGAAAACGTAGCTTTAGAAATTTAAAATAATGGCCTTATTGTATCTCAAATCAGAGGTTTCAATAAAATAAGTTCATCTGAGATTTCAGAATTTATCTTGATGAAAGTGTGCGGACATAAAATAACATCTCAAATTAATGAGTTTACATCTTTAGTAAATTTGAACATTTTTATAGATAAAGTTCATAAATGCGATGTTTGCATTAAGTACATACCTGCAACTAAGAAATGTATAATACAATCAACTTTGTACAGACTTTGTGATTCACTTCCCATTAGTGATTCTGAAATTATTAATATTCCATATTGTGTTAACTACAAACGATATAATGCCTAAAATGATTCTGCGTGCCCATGTCTTTCAAAGCAATAAACCATCTTCACTCCATTGAAGACAGAACGTGATTTAAAAGTTTAAAAACCATTTTTACTTCTATTGCCAAATCTGAACAATCATCAGAAATTACTCATGCAAAAAATAATTTGCATTCCTCTTAATACTTTAGAAATTTTAAAAGTAAATCGACAAAAATCTTAACTATTCAAGAATTTATTCTTAATGTTATTATCCTGAAATTAGAAAGAAAAAAACAACTAAAAACATTTTTAAAACTAGAAGTCACTAATCTGCTTTTTCTAGAAGTAAAACCTAAAAACATATTCATTGATAAGTGACAACCTCAAATAAAAGTAGTATTCAAATCAGTCCAATTTTACCTGACAAATTTTTTTGTGTTTAACTTTGAGGATATATGGAAATAATTGAAAATGCTAAACTTAGAAAGTGAGGCATTGCTGATGATGGGTATTCTCAAGTTCTCCTTAATTTCATGATATGCATGAACGTTTTCAATATAAGCGCCCATACATGAAACTTCAATATTTTAAATCCAAAGATAATACTGTAGTGCAAGATGTTGGTTAAGAAAACTTGACAAGATATCCTTATTCAAAAAATTAATATTTTTTACCACAAAAGGTTGCGAAGATTGCGGTTTTCTCATGTCATTTAGAAAATCAAATCCAGAAAATAAATTTTTTGCTTGTTGTGAAGTATTGTAAATATCTAGAAGATTTCAATCGTAATGGAAAAAACCAAATCTCTGCAGCTATCACCTTCTTTGAATTGTATTCTCCTACAGCTTTTGTTAGACAGGTCTATCTGCTTTATTTCGAGACATGGGTTTCTGAGTTTCCACTGATTGATTGAAAGGTTCAATTGGCGTATCTCAAACAGAATCAAATTGAGTATAAACCATCAGTTTTCTTTTTATATAACTTTGAACTACAATTATCTTAGAATAAAATATCTCCGAAACTGTCCGCCATAGCCTACCTATAATATCAATAAACACATTTGTTGTTATAAATTTTATGATCGCTTAATTACTTAATTTATATTGATTATAATAACGAAATAAAGAGTGATATACACGTATTTACATATTTTTTTACAGATATGATGCACATGAATGATTTATACTTTCAAAATAAAATGTAAGAAATCAGACAGTTTCAGATTATGAATTTTACATTTCTCAGATTTTAGTATAGGAAAAAAAATAAAGTTTTGCTAATTCATCATATGTAAAATGTGTTTTATAGATTTAATAATTTTTTTACTGAAGATCGAAGAAAATAAAGATAAATGCATAAGTTCTACAACTATACCTATCAAATTTATTAATCTTAATGTTATCACAAATTTCTTATCAAGCTCATATAATACATTAAAGCACATTACTGTGGCCAATAACACTTTTTTATACGCAACAAATTTTCAATAGATATATTATTATGTCAATGTTAATATTGCTATAATTTTTAAACAATAAATTTTTGTAATTCCTTGCGTTTTTATAAATTAATCCAATTTCTATGATAAAGTGTCATAACATTTTAATCATATATATATATATATATATATATATATATATATATATATATATATATATATATATATATATATATATATATATATATATATATATATATATATATATATATATATATATATATATATATATATATATATATATATATATATATATATATATATATATATATTATGTGTGTGTGTGTGTGTGTGTGTGTGTGTGTGTGTGTGTGTGTGTGTGTGTGTGTGTGTGTGTGTGTGTGTTTGTTTCCAAATCAAAATGCAAAAATGTGTTAGAATGTAAGAAATATTTTAGTCCACTAATTACTTTGATCTTATATATAATTAACTCAAACTATTTATTGCTTATTCAGTCCACTATTAAGTAAATATAAATTAATCATTCCCATAAATGTAATATGACTCTAATATCTAACACTTGTCAGTTGAAAATAATCATTAATAAGTATTCAAAGGACATCTACTGCTCTTACAGATGGTTTAGCCAATTAGAGTGACATAGCGTCTGATATAAAATTTCTCGAATTCTTGAGAATCTCATTTCCCATACTCCTTAAATTGAAATTAGAAATGGCATTTAAGCGAATATGTAGTCTCTAGTAACACACACAATTCAACAATCTGAGGATTCTACTCTCCGGTAAACATTTCTCGAGTGCGTAGACAATAATGTCCAGTGTGATATGCAAGACAATGACTAATGACATCGATTGTAGAGGTATATCTATCTGCCTTATTCGCTTTGATGGACGTAAGGATTTTTGTGTAAAAGCTAAACTTTCTAAAATAATTCTATCCATTACAGTTATTTTAAGACTAATATTTTTTATATTGTGTACCATTTATAGGAAATGTTTATTTTGATATCAATATAAAAATGTTAAAATAATATTCTATTTCACACGACGATATAAAAACATTTAATTGTTAAAATGATTTGAGCAAATCAAAAATAAATAACTGTATATTTTACAATATGCTATAAAATTGTAATTGGCGTTAGTTTAAAAACAATATTTTATTTAAATTATATTGTGATAATATCAAAAGTTTTAAACATTTCTTCAGTTTCATATTAGCGAAAATTATTGACGAACATTAAGTTTGTTATTATTTTCTATTTAAGTGTATTAGTAAAATATATTTATGCAAATGGTATGTATTTTATCTTGCTATAATCTGTTACTTGTTAAATTGTCTCTTAAAATACTAAGGTTAGAAAATCATATATATGTATATATACTTTCGAAAATTTAAAAATAAAACTTGTGTGTGTTACTGAATATATATAGAGACATAAATAAAAATTACTGAGTAGAGTGAAGAGTCTCCTCCGTAATTCAATATATTATTATTTTAAATTTTTTATCTGTTTAATTTAATTTTTGTTTTATTTTGAAGTGAAACAATTATAAATGATACAATTTTGAAAATAGATTTTTAATGATATGAGAGAATTATTCTAAGCTACCTCTTTTATACTATAGTTTTTGAGCATTACCTCTTACATTTTAATTTCTTAGCCGACATAAATATTTTGTAATATTTTGTATTTAAACATTGTAATATTTTTAACAGACAATTACAAAGAGGTTTAAAAGGCAGATACAAATGTCATTAAATTTTATAGAGTTTCAAAATTTTGCATTTTGCCTATTTAATACAGGAAATACATTCATGTTCATGGTATTGGTAAATTTGAAACTGACGTTTTGCACCAATAAATTTAAACGCATTTGAGAGTTAAAAACAATAAAAAGATATAAATTAAATCCTGCGCATAGAAAAGAAAATTACTAAGAAAGAAAATATCTTAATCAAAATATATAATTAAAATTTAGTGAATTTTATTTTTCTTATTAATTAGCTTAAGGTAAATATACATTGCCTGTTTTAGCATATAACAAGAGTTTCTTATTTGTATTATTAAATAATTTTATTTAGTGATTTATGCAACTTATTGTAATTCATATCTTTTTTATATTTTTAACTTGAATTAATATCAGTTGATATGACTTAATACGCATTTTACTTTTTACAGTAGCCGGAAAATACATTGGTTTTAAGACAGCTTTTAAGCTGTATAAATACTTGCATATAAAATCCATAATCAAAAATTAGCGGGAAAATTAGTTTTGACGTGGTTAACTGTATTTTAATCTCTCCACATTTCACGATTGTTATTTTTTTCTCACAATTTTCGTTTTTCTTACTAGCTCCTGAAATAGAACTTTGATGAACGGGAGTATACTAAATGAAAGTTAAATTAAATTAAATTTTACTTGATTTTATAAAATCACCCCATTAGATTTTTCGTAGAAAAAATGACATGCCTTATTCTTTTTTGTTCAGCCATATAATGAAATTTTTATTGACTTATCTAAAGAAATTTCCAGATATTTATTTAGTGAAAATTCATTTTACTTTATTGCTTTAATTGCAAAATTTAATGAAGCATTTCTAACAATATTCTCACATACAGTGTCTTAAATATTTCTTTTTACTTAATGTTGTCTGTGTCCCAATTATTTTATAAAATGTAACATAACTAAATAAGAAAGATTTCATTTATGATACATAGTTCTGTATTTTCAATTTATATCTACTATACATTGTATACATTGTTAAATCAATTATATATATATATATATATATATATATATATATATATATATATATATATATATATATATATATATATATATATATATATATATATATATATATATATATATATATATATATATATATATATATATATATATATATATATATATATATATATATATATATATATATATATATATATATAATTTATTCAATAAAAATAATCGTCATCTTATGTATCCCATTTTTACAATTTTGATATTTCTTTTTTATCAGCTTTTATTTTTCATTTATTTAACTGTATTATTTTTGTCTTTGTTTTGCAATAGCGTTTTTAATTTGAAGATTAGAATTTTTCAAACTATTGTCATTTTATACGTCCTATATTTTACGCAATCAAAGTAATTACGTGATTTATTAAAAAATAAAATCACTGGTAAAAACAAATAATTGTGCTTAAATATAACATATTAGGGTAAATATATGTTCATAAATTAGTCTGCCTCTATTGGGATTTTATTTAATGTAGTTGTGAACTGTTTGAAATATTTATTTTTTATTTTAAGCAATAAATCCATTTTTTGTCTTGATTAGAGTATATAGTTAAGTTTATATTCATGTAAAGCTATCATTATAATAATAATTAGATAAATAATTTCGATAAGTTTTTGCTGGCCGTCATCGTATTATCATTTCTGTGATAAAAAAAGACACCTTAATTACAATTAACATATGCGGTATCTTTTGATTAAACACTTCTGCTTATATTATGCTTAACAACAGTAAACCATTCACTCGTGAAATGTAATTTTGAATCCCCAAACTGCTAAACTGATAATTAGAGTGCTAAACTTTTAGCTGAGAAAGAATAGGCAATATACTTAAAATAAGAAAAACATATCTTTAGAAATATATTTTTAAAATAATTATTAAATATATAACATATTTTCATTACAAATTATATACCTCTGTTAAATGTAAATAAGTATTTTTACTTTAGTTATTAGGAAATTGATGGGAAATTTATTTTATTTTATTGTACAATCATTAAAAATATTATAGTATTACTACTTTTTTTCATTGTCTACTTTGAGCACAAAGCAATGTTTTTTTCTGAGCGAAGTACCTATATTTATAATCTGTAAATAAAATGATTAAAAAAATTATACTAATTATTAAATAATGTTATTGTTTACCAAAATATGCCTTTTATTAAAATAAAAAAATAATAAAAAGGATTTTTTTTTAAATTTGGTGCTGATTTACATTTATAAAATTAGTCCGAGTTTATTAATTATTCGAACAAAAATGCTAAATTTAAATAAAGTAAAAAGAAAATTCCTGCTTATTGCACTATTCTTTAGAAGACTAAATATTTGGAATTTTTTAATTAAATTTATAAGTTGAAAGTTTCTTGTGATTTAAGAAAATTTTAAATAAATATTCACTGAAATGTACCATTACCTTCCAAAAATAGGCGGGGGATATTTGGTGACTTTCTTTGAATACTATTTGCAGATTATAAAAACGCAAAACATTTTTAAAAATAAAAACTTCAAGGCTAGCTAAAATATAAACCACAATGAAAAATTCCGCATATGTGTCTTACTTTCTCCAAAATGGAATTCTCTTACATAATATATGGAAGATGGAGCTGTGGCAAAATAATGTAATTTCCCCTCCCCCAAACTCATCCTTACCATTTACAACTGTGTAAGAATTGTACGTGGTATTTTTTGACATCTATAAAACGCGTTCTCAAATGTTACTTGGTTATAAAAAAGAAGGGTTAAGTGAACATTTTTTTTCTTGCATTCATGTAACAGAATATTGGGAGAAATTTAAAACAGTGTAATACATTTTAAAGATATCTTGATTTTTTATGTTCAATCAAAAAAATTTTTATTGTGATGTAACCAAAGAAATATTTTTTAAAATATTTCCTTTGACTTATAAAATGATAACACAATGCGAAACATGTAATAATATTTTAAGCATTAAATTATTTATTTTTAAAAGTTTTCGATGAAAAATTATAGATCCAGACTTTAGTAATTATTATAAGTGGAATTGTAAATAAGGAATATGGAAGCTATTTACTTCAATTTTGGTGAAAATGGTATATAAGAAAACAAGCATTCTAAAGCTTTTAAAATGCTTTCATTTTAATTATCATGCATGTATATTTATATATAATATTGTATAATTATTTGATGACATTTATTTTCATATTTATTATAATTCAAATCCTAATAAACTAAATATAAAAAAATATAATTATAAAAAATATTAAAATCAATTTGTAGTTGCAAGGAGATATAATATGGCAAAAAACATAAAATACAGGCATTAATAAAAATAAATAAAAAACTTAAAAAGACAAAGAGTTCTAATGTAAAAAATCAATGGAAATTAAATCAATTAATATAATAAGTATAATCTTAAATTAAATTAATATAATACCTACAACAATTTAAGTCATAATCTTTTACGACCAAATATAGTTGGAATCATATTAAACATTGTATAAATAATATTCTTTAATTTGTGTGGCTCACACAATTTAAAGTACATACTATTTTTATAATTTACATGTTAAAAAATTTGCTTAACAAAAGTAAATTTTATCAGTTTTGTGAAAATTATTATGCGGGCGATACAGGAAATACACTTATGGAAAACTGTATTTGATAAAAGATTTAGACTAAATCTCTTTAATAAAGAATAGAAATTTTAAATTTAAGAATTAAATAATGAAAAAGATAGTAGCAAAGGAAAAAATCTTACTCTCGTTTTTTTATCTTTCATTTTATGCACGATTAAAAATAAATTTTTAATACAAATGTATGTCAAATAAAATTGCTTTGACATACATTTTCAAGGATATTCATGTGATTCTCAAAACTATATTAGATAAATATAATTCAAAATTTAAATCAAAATTGTTTTACTCTCTTTAAATACATTAATATTACATATCAGTTATTTATTTTGTAATACTGAAATATTAGCTTACATTAAGTTATCAGGACATTTTAGAAAAAAATAGTAGCGTTAATACTAATTGGTTCTCTTAGTTGCCGCTCTTAGGTAATGGGTCATGTCATAAGAGTATGGTGATGATATCCAATATGACAATTTTATAAAGCTTATATAAGAAATTCCGTGCTCCTATTTTTAAACAAATTTTATTACATAAAAATTTACTGAAATCCTCTGGAAAATCAAATAAATGCTAATTAAAAGCTTAAGTGAAAATTAAAATTTCATCACTTGAGTTAACAGCTGAATTATTAGTGATTTTTTCACCTAGTTTTAAAAAATCTATAATGGATATTATCTGGTAAACAATTTTTCAAATATATAATTTTCAAATTATGTTTAGCGTTTCAATTAAGATTTACTTCATTTTATTTAAATGTGGCATTCTGATCGAACACGAAATTATATGCCTATATTTTAACACGGCAATTAAAATAAAAACAATGGGTTCTTTAAAAAAATAAAATAGCTTTAATTATGTTTTTAAATAATATATTGGAAATGATTTTAGCTCATTATTACTATCATATTTTTATATTTTTATTAAAAATTAATTCCCATTTGAAGTATAATTGCTCATTATATTTACTACCAAAAAGTTTCGTCATTATTTTCAATGGATTATGTTATTTCTGCCAAATACACTTCAAAAATTTTATACAACATTTAATCGGAAATTACTCAACAGTAATACTATATAGTATAATATTCAATTACCTTATTTTTTAAATTGTATATAGTTAATTTGAATATAAAAATTTTAAAGAAATTAAAGTAAGATGAAGGTAATGGCATAAGCTTTTTCTATTCTTTTATCACTAAACTTTCAGAAATATTAAATATTCTTCTTCAAAATATTCACGGTTAGGTAATGCAAGTATTCAATTTTATTTTTTAAAAATCATATCAGGTAAATAAAAATAGTTAACTCATTTAAAATTGAATGGTGTAAATCAAACATGACAGAGTGGAACCTCAAGAATTTCTGAAGAGTTACTCTTATTCACAAAAGTTACTCTTGTTGACACAATATTATTAAGTGATTATTCTTTGAATGACAACAGTATCACTTATTTGATAATAATGAGATAATTTATTTTGGTAACATTACTAAAAATTTTTTTCTAATTATATGATCGTAAATAAAATTTCAAGTTATTCATGTTATGTAACATAATATTTTAACTAAAGATAATCTATCCTACTGTGGTTTTCATGTACTATATGTAATAAGAAATGTTATTTTTTATACTTCTGGAAACTACTTTGTCATATGATTAATATTCTCAGAATCTTCTCACTGATTTTTGTCTTTGCAATCTCAGAAGTTTACTTTTTTCGGGGGTTGGTTGGAAGGTAACTAGAATACTGAATATAAATCGGTTCAAAATTTGAAGTAATTTTTTATACACGTAGTATCAAATATAGATAAGTAAGCTAGTATAAGAAATGATTTAAGTAATATAAGCTACTTATAAACATGATTGGCTTATTATTTATCTTAGTTGTGAGGGGAGAAAATGTCATTTAAGAAAAGATAAGTTATAAAATGTGTAATTATGATATTAACTAGAAAGAATATATTGAACGTTTCAAAAGTTATTGTTTTTAAAATACGTTAGTCGCATTTTTCAGAATAGCTTTTACTTTATTTTTTTAAACAAAATAATTTTTTTCCTACTCAAACTAATTGAATTAAAAATTATATTGAATGCAAATATATATTTTCGACTCACAAGGAAACATATTACAAATAATATGATATCACATAATATGTCCTTACATAAATTATGATACTTTTGATAAACACTAAACTTATTATCATTCTAGAAAATTATTTATTTAAATTATTTCATTGTGTTGGTACCTATTCTGAATACGTTTTAGAATTTGGAATCATGAATTATACGGCACCTGTGCTCAATTAAAAATAGTATTATGAATAGAAAGAATGAAAACTATAATTGATTTGCTTAAGATATTGTCTTAATGTGTATAATGAAATCTTTGATTTTGTGAGTAAAGATTTTATTTTAAATTTAATGAATTACTATTAATATATGCAAATCAACATATCAAATATGTTTGATTTTATAATAAACCTATTTTTTCTATTTAATTCTTGTATAAATCTATGTGTCTTTTTTCTTATCAAATAATCTATACATTACTTTAATTATAGCAATAATTTTCTTCATAAAAAAATTAACTACTACAGACCAATATTTTTAAATTAAAAATCTTAAGCTTCTTAAGTAAGATAATTAATTCATATAATTCTTTGTTAATTTAGTAAATTAATCTTTCTATTAATAACTGTGTCAAAATATTTTATGAGATTATAGTAAAGCTAAATATTCACGTAGAAGAACCTGTGTGGGAAGAATATAATGGATGATGACGGATGAAATCGACAAGAACCGGAAATTTATCATAGCATGTAGAAAATTGATGTGCAACAAAACGTTATTCTCCTCGAGTAGTGCTTTCACTCACTGTAACTGTCTTGTATATTCGATGATGGAATAATCTATTGTTGTGGCATATGAATTGCAACAATCGTGATCATCATTTATTATAAGTCGCATAGAATTGTGTGTTCTCTATTCTATCATTGACGAATAACTTTTCATTTTTACTTTTATTATTTGTCAGTTTGTATTGTTATCTGGTATTATTTCAATGCCATTATAATTTTATTTGCAAGCCCTTTTCAAATTTCATCCATAAAATTTAGAATTAACAAATACTTTACTTTAGAGTTCGTATCTGTTAAATTTTTAAGATTTGAGTGTTTTTTCTATATTTGAATATTTGAATTTCATTTAGTCACATTTTATAAAATTCGCTGAATTTCTTTTACTTTTTAAGCTATGATCGTATTAAGCGCATTTTAAGTTTGTCACAAAAATGAGAAATATAATCTTACCTATATTCGAACGGATGCGAATTATTGATGCATTTTTTTATGGTTTTTTAAATTCAGATTTAACATTTTAAATCATGGTTAGTAAATGAACTTTGAAAATTAGAACAAATTAAAAATTACTGAATATATTTTGCAAATAATATTAACATTCCTTTCTTATAAATTTTGATGTGTGATTTACTTTTAGAAACATAAAAACTGGTGTGCTACTCATTTACAGCTTAACTCATTAACGTATTCATCAGTATATTCATATATCTCAATATATGAACATACTGATAAATACTTAAAATTGTAATAAATAAAAAATGATAATAATATTAACGATTGTTCTTCTATTACCATTAAAAGTGTAAATATTTGTTTCAAATTTTGTGCAACTAATTATGGATTAAAGAAGCACCAACTCATAGGTATATATGTAGACATTGTTTTTAAATTTTGAACATAATATAAAATTTTAAAGTGTTTTCATCATGAATCAGTGTTCATTCGAGTTCTTTTATTGTGATTAGAGTTTTATTTACATAAATTTATCTATAAAACAAATTCAAAATAAACAGAACTATTTAATATGCATACAAACTTTTCAATCATTTTTATATAATATTTATTCCTGCGAATTCAAATTTGTAAATAAATATTAACAATTATTTTTCAAATAAGCAGACTCCTTCATTTTACTTTATCATAAATGTCACTTATAAAAATATAGAATAATTTCTCTATCATTTAATTGCCTATAAGGAATGAAAGAATAATTTTAAAATACATAAATTTCATAATGATTAAAATTACTACATTGCGATTAATGGTTTCTTACTAATTTATTAATTTTAGAAATACATTTGAATTTTACTGAAAATTGATATTATTAAAATATATAAACTACAACATGACATTGTTAAAATCAAAAGAAATATTAATATATTCAGAAAAAAATTTAAAATTAAAAATTATTGGTTTGCACGAAAATATTTGGAAATGGGCATTCAATGCATTCATTTCTGAATATTATTATATACACTAGAGAAGCGGTGAAGTAACTTAGGCTCTTATAAATGCAAAGATGCGTGCTTGAAAAGATTATATAGTTAAGATTTCTAAATACATTTAAAAGTTAAGTAATAATATTTGGCTAATTATATCTTTACATGTTTAGGATTTCTCTCTAAGATTTCTTAAGAGATGTGATGAAATTTCACACCTGACTTAGTTATGATATTAAGAGGTGGAATAATTGTGTTAATTAGGCTGGTGTTGAAGTGAAACTGAACTTTCCTAAACTTCAAAGTTTTCTTAATTATGTATATTATTCTATTCATCCTTGAATTAATCCAAGGTTTCTAAACATAACTAATGTTTAGCTTAAATTCTTTTAAACAATGGTGCTTTATTTATTATAGATTAAGTAGTCGATACGATACTGCTTTTATGTAAAATATTTTATAACTTTTAAATTTGAATCTACTGTACTTACAATACATAATGCATAATTTCGTATGTATGTTGCACCAAAAAATGTTGCACAAAAATTTTCATATTTTTTCTACGAGTAATTTAGATATTTTGTTTCACTTGTAATTGATTTTTGGCTTTCTTAAAGTCACTATATTCACAAACTGTTGTTTCATACATATATCTTTACTGAAAAATAAATGAAATATCTTTTAGATGACAATAATTTTATATAATATATGATATGAATTACTATAGAATTTGCAGTTTTAAAATAAAAGGTTATTTTTTTAATCTAATTAATCTTCTGGATATTTTTTGTAATAAGGAATAGTGGACCATAGAGTGTTTTTAGAACTTCCTTGAGGATAAATTAAATTTTGAAGAATATATGTAGAACTTTGTTACTTGATTATAAACATCCATAAGAACAAAATATATTTCAATATGCATTTTTAAAATTTTGTTATTTTTTATTCAGTATGAAAAATAAAACGACCGAAGAATTTATAACTGTATTCAACAAGAGTTTTTCGGTAATGAATTACAATCTGTTATCTGAGAGAATAGCATAAAATATTTATTTTTTCAATATTCATAGCTTCAAATATTTTAGGGTATTTATCATGTTATTTGTCTAGTAGTTTATCATTAAACTGAAATATCTAACAAAAAATTATGTATAAGAAGCAAAAATCAAATGTAAATAATATAATTAGGATATTATGGATTTACATGTGGTTATTTCATTTTATTCTACGAAATAATAAGTTTGTCTGAATGGCAAAAAGCCTTATATTTTAACTGTATGTTCTGTTATAAATTAGTTATTTTAATTTATTATATTTTTGTGCGATAGTAAGGAATGTATCCCCATCAATTTTACTGTTCAATTTTCTGAAATTTGAAGTAAATTAGAATGATCTTTAAATAAATTCGTCTACAGCAATGTATTTATCGGTTTTGAGGTATTCATTTAATATTCAATCAATGATTAAATATTACTTTTTTCGAGGACAAACAATGAGAATCTATTTTCGATGAAAAAGGAGTTAATTTAAAGTTGTTATAACAAAACTAGTTTCAAGGTGTAAAATTAAAATGTGTTAATGCATTTTTGTTTTTCATATCACCAAAGTCTCTATCATACTAAAGAATTTACGCAAAAAAGAACAAAAATTAAGCAAGAGTCATTAAAATTTATTCTTTACGTATTTAACATCAGAAATTATTACTAAATGTAATTCATTTTATTTTTAAAATGTATAGTAAATGTTGAATTTATTTCATAAACGCATGTGATTCTCATTATTTCATTTCTTGAGATTTCAAAACAAATATTTTAACAGAAATCGAGACATCTGTATGTCTAGACTCCATTTGTGTTATTTTTTTACACTATTAGTTTGCTTTATGATATATTTTAAATAAACAAAAGACTCCCAAAATATAAAATTATTTAGGAATGAGCTAGAAAGGATTCTTTAGATAACATATACAGTTGAATATTGTCAATACTATAATATCATAAGTAGTAATTGCATTTTTGATTAAAAGAAGTTATAAAGAAAAATAAACCTCTAAGTGAATGAAAAGACAATTAATGTTATACGAATATTTAGAAAAACAAATTGAAATGCTATTTTAGACATTCAGGCAAATTTTCAGACATTAAGATTTAGAAGATGTGAGAAACAATATTTAAAAACCTATAAGTTTGATTTGTATTAGAATATTTACTGCTATATAAAATTCTAGAACCAACACATATTTTAATTCAGAAATGACTAGTTCATTTAGTTAAAAATTATAAATAATTATTTACATTGACAGTATCTTTCTACACATCCATTTTTCGTATATGTTCATATGAATTACAGAATATAGTTTGAAAAATAATAATATATGTACAGAATAATTCTTCCTAATAAAAGGTTATTTGCTTTCAATAAAACAGTAATTGAATTTGCTTATAGTTTCTTATATTCAGGGTATGCAAATGAATTTAAAAATAAAATAAAAGTTATCTTCAAAATTATCTTTGAATATGATATATAAGATTTAAAATTATAGAAATTCTAATTTCAAGAGTTATTAATGTTTCCTTATTGTTATTATTGTTATTAAAATAATCAATATTTATTTTTCTATGACAGTTTTACAAATGTGCGGAATATTAAATTTAAAAACTAAGATATATCTTCTCTGAGTGCGAAAATATGTATTTTCGGTTATTAATCTTAAAATATTTTCGATTCTTAAAATAATAAAAAGTATGGACATTTTCATCAACAAATGATGAAATACAATGTTAAAAAATATATTTAAGTTTCTTTAAGGTTTTAACCAATATAAAGCTTTAATATCAAATAAAGTTCCAGACATTATTTTCTAAAATATTCTCAATAGCCAGTTTTCTGCGTAAGAAATCGCTTTATATTTCAGCTTTTAAATCATTCTAATGAAATATCAAAAACATAATTTAGTAATAAGAAAAAAGAAAAAAAATGAAATATAGCAATACTAGATAAAAAGATGAATTTTAAATATATTTAGATATTGACAATTAAGGTTCATAACCATCAAAAGATTTCTAATTTTTTACCATTGTAATAAAACGTGATTGAAACAAGGAACTACATAGATGAAACTACCACAGCCAAATGAGATGTCGGGCTTTTGAAAATTTATCAGGTATAAACCGCCATGGTAACGCATTCTAATTTTTAGAATATGCAATTCATTGAACCTCTTTACCGGCTATTTTCCACCGTTTTAATCAAGAAAATGATTACAAATATGTAACATGATTCAAATATTTCAATTTATTTCCTATAATTTCATGTGGACTAATTAAAATGTTAATGACAACTGCCAATAGGTGCTTGGAATAATTATAGCAAAATGGGTAGTTAAAATATTAAGTGTTATATTTTGAAAACATTTAAGTGAAAGTAAACTATGATTGATTATATTAACTAATTTATTGTACGTGGGTAGGAAATTGTTATTTTAACAATTAAAAGAATCCAAAAGTAATTTTATAAAGAATAAATATTCTGTTACTAAGAAAGGATTTAAAATATTTTAAACATTTCCAATGTATCACTTAATCTGATTTTTAACTTATATTATATCAAAACTATAAAGCGACCGATGGCTGAGTTGTTAGAGCTCCTGACTCCTGAGCTGTTGGTCCTGGGTTCGAATCCCGGTTCAGGTATGGATGTTGCTTTCTTTCTCTATTCTCTCTGTGTTTCTCTGTCATTTCTTCTGTGATGATGAATAAATGTGGCCCACTCTATAAACGGGATTGTGATGGTATGGTGGGGTCAACGCTACTCGCCTCCGTGACTTGGTTCACAAGTGACCGCTGGGTAACGACAAATGAGTAGAAGTTTCTGGCCTTGTTGTGGCAAAAGGTTGTCACCCGAGTGCCCACCGTTGGAAAAAGTATCAAAAATGTAAAAATGAAGAACTTAAAAATTTTTGATTAAAAACTATTTAATTCCATAATGACTGTTTGTTAATAATAATAAATTATTTGGCCAACAATACACAGAGGATTTTAAAATGTGATCATAATTTGCTGTTCATATAAATATCCGCATGTGCATCTAAAGCATAATTTTGCTATTGAATAACCTACAAGATTTGTTTTATTGCATGTTTTTTAAATTTATAATATCTTAATTTCGTAAATAGGAAATAATCATAAAATTTAATCTTTTAGAATAAGTAAATCGATATTAATTTTGATTTTCAATTTTTATTCTTTAATTATGGTTGCACTATGTGATGTGCGGAATATTCATTAGGAATTTCGGTTGTTATGAATTGTTGTACAATTTTAGGAAATGTTACTTAAAAGTGTATAACATACAAATATCAGTTTATTTCTACTTAGAACTATTTTAGTAGAAATAAACTGATTTTAGTAGTTTTTAGAACTATTTTAGTAGATTAAAACATAGTAATTAATTTTTTTCTGTATCAATTATATCTAAATTTTGCCGATAATATCTAAATTTTATGTCAATTGTAATTGCGATGACGATTAGAATTGATTGGTGAATTAAAAATTATCAATGAATTAATTTATGTACGTAAAACAATATATGTACTTAGTTATACATTTTCAAAAATATATTAATACAAAAATCTAATTCTAACACATACATGGTGTATAAAAAATATAATTTGAATTTTAAATGTTATTTTTTTAATATATGATTTTCATTTTATTTGAGAATCAAGAATATCCGCGCGAATATCGGCGTAAATTCCCTGCTATTATTGAAAAACAGTTTTAATTCCTTCCGTAACTTAATTTTTTTCTTTTTAGATGCTTGAATCTTGACGCATATTATTCGAATAAATATGAATAAAAAATCCATTAACAGACTCAAGAAAAGTATTATCAAAAGCAGAATTTTTACATTCAACATTTTGAGCCTGAAATTCCTTAGAGTATCGGCATTCCTTTTCATGTTTATATTTACAAAAAAACTAATAAGAGGATAAAAAAATTTCAGAATGACATAAAGAACGAACATATGGAAATATTCTCTAGATATTTTTGCATAAACTAATTGCATTGATATTTGTGTAAATAAATTGATATCTTTAGAATTTTTTATTTTATTGCAAAAGAAATTCAAAATATGTATGTAAAACTTAAAATTCTCGATAAAATGCACATTTACTTTGAAGAAAAATAGAGAACATAAAATTGTGTAGATATATTATAAATACTTTAAGTATTACTTATAATGTATATCTGAAGAAGGAAATGTAGTAAATATTGACAAAAAGAAAAAAAAACATTTGTTAACTGAAATGAATAAAAAAAATAAAATGAATTAAGATTCATTTGTAATTCATATCGTGTAAAACCAAAAATAGCTATAATAGCTTGCTTCTTTCATTCTCCTTTAAGTTCAATAAGATCGCAACCTTCACAACCTTTTGCTGTAAGGGATTTTTCCGTTGTAAATTCGTCAAGGACATTATAAAAAACCATCTAGAAATGGTATTTATATATATATATATATATATATATATATATATATATATATATATATATATATATATATATATATATATATATATATATATATATATATATATATATATATATATATATATATATATATATATATATATATATATATATATATATATATATATATATATATATATATATATATATATATATATATATATATATATATATATATGAAGTAATGAATCGAGAAAATATATTCTCATGTTTTATGTTACCACTGTTAGAAATCGAATTTGGTTCAGCTTTAAATATCACTAATCGTGCTATAAAAAATGGTATGCACATTTTTATAATTCAACACAACTAAGATGCAAGTCATCAAAGTTCGGTTACTTCTTTCCCAAAGAAGATTTTACATTTTTTAATTTTTCACCGGGATACGTTATGTTAAAAAGTGCTAAAACATATCAATACAGAATTTAAGGATCTACAGTACAAATATATTGATAATTCTACACACCAAAGAATTCTGTTAATTTCATTCAAACGTAAACAATAACATTCTGCCAAATATAACTCATTTCATTGCACAATGATTAATAAGTCTCAATAAGCTTAGTAAATTCCTTTGCGGTTGAGGAAAAATTAAAATACGCATAATTTGATTATGTGTAAGCTTATATCTCTATGACAGTCAGAGTTATTCAGAAGTTGTTGTAATTTAAATTGAAAGGTATTACTTAACTCTTGAATATATATCATGATAATTTATTTGCTAAACAATACCTATTGCTTTCATTCCAAAAAGAATTTGTATTTTATTTTCAAATAAATTAATATGATTAAAATGACTGCGTTAACAAATGGTCATTTAAATCAAAATTCATCAATCAATATATATAAAACTTTGCATTATATATATATATATATATATATATATATATATATATATAGTGTGTGTATATATATATATATATATATATGTGTATATATATATATATATATATATATATATATATATATATATATATATATATATATATATATATATATATATATATATATATATATATATATATATATATATATATATATATATATATATATATATATATATATATATATATATATATATATATATATATATATATATATATATATGGCTATAAACCCAAATAGTGTATTATATCCAAATAGTAAAAAACACTATTTATCTAGTAGAGTATTGCTTATAAGAGTGAAGTAAGACGTAGTTTTATACTACAGAAGGGTCACCCAAGACTTGAAGGTCTTATAAGAAACTTGAAATGCCGATAGTGTTTACACTTAGTCGCTGATTAACGTATTTGGTGAGGTTCTTGCAGATTTGGTCTTGAATTTAGATATGGTTTTAGTTTGATTATTATAAATTATATGTATTTTGGCAACATTGGATTTTGCATTAGATATTTTGACTTAAATATTTAAGATTAAATTCTACTTCTTTTATTCTGGCTTGATTCTTTGGTTTGAATTTTTGGTATGGCTTTGGGATGTACTGGCTTCTTTAAGACTATGTCTTGGGCCATTGCAGAAAAGCCATAATTTGTGCCAATGTAGTTAACACCCCCTGACGAAGCTGGCCATGTTGGTACTTTATTCCCTTTTTATCTATCTTTCTTATATATTGTCTTTGTAATTTCTTCCAAGTATTTTCAATGTATTTCTTTCCACTTGGTATTTTCAATGCATTGTTTTCCATTTAATATTTTTAAATATATTATTCTCAATTTGGCATTTTTCATTGTATTTTATAAAATATACTATTAACTATATATATACTATTAACTATGCATACACACATACACACACACATTTATATACAGTGTGTGTATGAGTGTTATGAGTTCTATATCTTACTTCTTTCCAGACGTCATACATTCTAGTAGTTTCCTCTGAGTGAACCAAAAATCTATTGACGCGTTGAATACACACACAGATTTGTTTTTTATCCCTTTCCTTAAACATAAACTTGTGCATTACTAGTCACAGAATAACAAGATCCACCAGTCACCAGAAAAAGTACTTTCTTATCAATTGTTTAATGGCAATATTAGAATGCACGAACCTTACGTGATTCATATGAGTGCTGATAATAATGTTACATATATTGTATGTCATGTCTTAACCCAATATCAATAATGGTCTGCTGAAAGCGTGTTCACTGAGCAATTTATAAATTACATTTGCTGAATTCCGAATATTGAAAATATCTGTACACACACACAATCTACCTTTATATTAATAGCAGGAGTATTAATTTAAAAAAGGTGTGTAAAGATCCTTGCATTTAGTAGCAATTTATTTTAATTTTCGTGTAATAATTAACAAGTTTAAGGTATGAATTCAATTATAGCGCTCACTCTTGCATGCTCAGGGACATCAGAAAATAAAACACGCTTAGCACAATAATAAGAAGAGTAGAATTTTTAACGAAATTCACACACCTGTAATTACAAGAATGACACCTTTATTTAACAAACACAATAAGAACATTGATTTTCTTTTCTACACCCGATCTATTGAAACATTAGTCTTCATTTTTAGATTTTTATTTATGCGAGATATGTTGAACTAATTTCTTTTTAATAAGGAAATACAAAGTTTCTTTCAGTTATACGCTTAGTAATTACTGAATATTACCAGTTTTTTATTATTAATATATTTAACTGAAAACATTAGAAATTATTTCAAAACTGAAAAACACATTAATTCTCAAATCTTATTAATTAAATTATTATTAAATTATTATTAATAATTTAATTCTTAGTAAATTATTATTTAATTTTAGTAAATTATTATTTACTTTAATTCTTAGTAAATTATTATTAATTGGTATTTAATACTGGTATTATTCCCTTAAATAACGAAATATGTTTATGAGAAGGAATTTCCTATTTCATTAATATTTTGTTAACATCAAGCTCTTCTCAAATTACTTATTAAATCACTCATCATAACTTAAGTTTAATTATTAGTACTTAAAGTCATATATTTATTTAAATACTAATAATCAAATCTAAGTAACGCGCAATACTTTTCTCAGTATGAAATTTTAAAAATTTTAACAGACAAATATTTTATTTTGAACATAATTAACTGTAAGTTATTATATATTAAAACAAAAAAGTATTTGTTTGAATATTTGATTACTATTTGATAGTAATCTGTTGCACAGGGTTTAAGTTAGATTTTGCAATCAAAATTTGTTTCAAAATAACTAGATAATAGTAGATATAATGAACAAATAAAATGAGTGTTTTGTGAATTTTCATATCAAACATTTGCTGAAAGTCAGAACCATTAAAAAAGTAGAATAATTAAGTAAAGAAATGCATTTTAAAATTAGAAAAAAACCATAAAAACAATTATTAAATTATATTGGATTATATATCTAACCAATTTAGAGTCTTTAATAGACAATCAAGGCTTAGTAAAACCTAAATTAAACTTAAATTTAATAATAATTAGCTCTATTAATATATTATTTTAGCAAGAAAAAGAAATCATTATTGTTACTTGAAATTGAAGACTTTATTTACTATGTTTTCCATCCGATTTGTGTACATGGTTAAGATTGTCTAAAAGCTGATGTTATAAGCTCCTTGATATTACCATTATTGATAACATGCTGAAGAAATTTAAACAGTTTTTAGAATTTGTCGACATTTTAAACGGCTGGATTATTTGCAATTTTAACATAAGAAAAATATGTTACTATTGCTCCAGTATGTTTCGTTGTTTCCTGAGTTGGACTCTACCAGTTAGATAGAAGCAACCTGTGGAGTCTTTGTAATTTTGGAGCAGGGATCAAGCAGAAGACCCCCAATACTTGGCCTGTCACTCCCAAAGGTATCATTTCCCTTGGAATACATTGCGGTCTTTTTTGGTCAATGGCACTTATAAGTTTGAAAAAGACTCAGTAAAGTGTTCAGCTTCATAAATATACTAAACACAGAGAGCATAATGCATATTTTAAAAGCTAAAAGTTACTGGAAAAATGTATACCATTTCCGTTATCGTTCCGTTATTCTACAGTACTCATATTCCCTTTTTATTTGCTACACTGAAGGGAAGGCGTAAAAATTCCTAGCTGCTACTACGGGCAAATGTAGTGGCTGGAAACAGTATAAAAATCCATATCAGTTTTTTACACATTTAGAGAAAAAAAAAACTTCAATATGCCAGCTGTAATATATAATATAAATCTGTTATAGCTATGTTGTAGCCACTTTTCTTTTTTCAGGTCATTATGTTGTCCCTTCTTTAGCAACATTAATTTGTAGGTACCTATGGTAAGTATGACTGTCAGAAGTTACGTCTTTTAATTTGCACTAGTCTCTATATCTGTTAATTCCATAATATCTTCTCAAAAGAACACAATATCTTGTTTATACACAATACCTTGTTTTTTAGAACTTCTCTCCAAAATACCATTGCTACAAGTTAGCAAAAAGACAAAATTGGTGTAAAAGTAACTATGTATGGACAATATTCCTTCTTTTCTGCTGTGTTAGCTTTCTTTCCTCCCTTTTCAATGCGATATTTGCCTGCATACAAGGAAGAAATTTCTGTATAATATGATTTAACGACACTGTAAGTAGAAATAACACTTTTTTTTTAAAAAAAATCTTAATAAATAATGTGATAAACTTAATCAGAATGATATTAGCTTTGGATTTACGGAACGTGTCATTTTAAGCATTTAAAATGTGTTAAGAAAATGACAAAGATTGATATCATTTTTATATTTCTTCTTGCCCTGAATTCTATTAGTTGAATGATATGTTATATAGAGTAAAATATGTTCTATGCAAAAAATGTAAAATATTGGAACGTTACACGCTTTTAACAGATTAGACGCAAATCTTTCCAGAAATAAAATTCTCAATTTACCAAAATAGTCCAGACGCTCAAGAAAGAAGGGCAAATCTGCAGCATATTTATCATTACGAATGTGCATCACAAGAAGGCTTGCTATTTTACACCCTAAATAAGGGATATCTTTGTCCAGTGGTTTTGTATAGTGGAAATGCTTCTTGTATTTACTGAAGTCTTGACATCCTGAAGGCATGACTTTAGCACTATATTGTTTAATGTCGATATTATTCATCTGGTGGATTCGTTGGAGAATCAGAATGGCGCTGTTCGTTGACAAATCTAGTGTGAGAAGGTGAAGAAAAAAACCCAGGAGAAAGTAAATACAACACTGAATAGAACCCTTGAGAAACATAAGATCTAAATGTTCTAATGATACCATGTCCAAAAATTTGCTTGTCTGTCTAAAACTATTACCCAGTTTCCAACCATAAACATGAGTCTTTTTGTACCCAATCTCATAATTCAGGAAACTGAAAATACAAAATATTTGGATTGTGTTTTTGATTCTAAGTTGAGTTGAACCAGACATGTTGATTACATTTCTGAAAAAAAATTGTTCAAGGACTTCCTATTCTTAAGACGTTGTCTGGTTGCAAATAGTATTGCAACGGTGGTACACTGAATGTCACCTTCAGGCTCTTCTTTCAACCCATATTTAGCTACTGTAATGACATGTTCATATCAGCTGCTGCTGGTGCCATTAGAAACTTGAAAGTATATAGAAATCAGCGCTTGGCATTATAAATTGTGCTGTAAAAACCACACCTATTCTGGCGATACAGTATTTTACTTACAACTCACCAGCTAGAAGTATTACTAAAGAATATGTTGTCGATCTTTTTTTAAGGCTGAAACTCCTCCCAAACAATGTCTTCTGGAGAGACTACGAAGTTAATCCAAACAGAAATCTTGAAGCACCAAAAGGGTTTATGTAATATGCATATTCTACAGATGCTGATCTAGACAATCACCAGAGTGCACAGATTCTTTGTGGACTTACTTGTACGTTAAATATAGGTGAACTCTTGGTTCATTTACAGTTAGTTATGGATGTTTAAAAGAGTGCCTAGAGCTAATAACAGATCCGTGCAAGTGTTTTATCAGTTATTGAAAACAGTTGCCCAAGAGATTCATTGTTACATGTCTTTAACGATGGACCCATGTTTTAAGAGGAAGGCGATACGAGAGCTGGAATGTATTGAGATTTTTTTTGTCATTCTCACATCGGGGCTCTATCTACACATTACGAAGGAGAAATTGGGGCTATTTACATAGCATTAAAACAGCCGTTGGTAAGGCAGTCTTCTTTCTATCATTATCCTATCTGTGTCTATATCGATTCTCCAATATATTGCAAATAGACAATATACATACAATATCTGCATTTTGCAGTGTAGAGATCTTTCAAGGTTAATATCAGTTGCTTCCCAGTGGATACAAGATGATTGCGAGATTCTTGAAAGCATGGCTATTGTCTTTTTGGTGAACAAAGGTGCGAGGGTCCTTCAGAGACCTCTGACTAGCTTCTCTTTACATTTAGTAAAATTACTGATTAAGAAAAGACAAGCTGTTAATTAAAGAAAGCATTGTGTGATTATGCCAGTAAGACTTGGGTCAAGGATTATTTAAAACTGTTTAAGGAGTCAAAAGTTATTTCTGATTTTCCTAGAAGTACAAATATGACATTATTTCACCCTTCTATAGATCAGGACTGTTTGCCAACGTATTTGCACCGATTTAATGTTTGGAGTTTTCTCCTGTATGTGCTTTGTGCAAATACGAACAAATGTTTGACACTAACCATCTTGACTCGTACCCTTCATTTTTATAATTTTAATGTGTTCTGTTCAGAAGTATTTGCAGGCCAGAGAGCTAATGATGCCATAACTATTTTTTTGGGTATTCGTAATAAATAAACAATAATAAATTTAAATGCGTATGTTTTTGAATACAGAATATTGAAGTAATGTAGTAAAATATAATATTGAATATTAAAAACTTTCTATAAGCATGTATCTCATATTTTCAATTTTTTTGTTTGTATTTTTAATCGTTCTTTTTTTTCTAAGCAATTGCTTTTTCCTTAAATGTATATGTCTATTCATTCATCCAATTGTTGCGTGTTCGTAGGCATGCAAATAAGATATATCCGTAATTTAATGTTAAGCAATTAAAGGAGCTTTGCCAAGATATTTGCTCTAGTAATTTTTTTAAATATAAGCAAACACATTAGACTGCTTATGATGGTTTGGTTATTGTTTGAATGAACAATTTTATTAAAACCTTATCAAGGATGGTAAGCAAGGATATTTGAGAGTAATGAGAATGCTTCGATATGAGATACTAATTTTTAAGTTTAAATATTTGTGTACTTTTTAATACATCTTTATAAGCATGACATTTATTTACTTGATATATTAAAACATCAAAAAGGCACATTTATGAAAGAAAAATTGTACTGTGAAAGTTATGTTTTAAATTCTTTTCCAAGCTTTCTAGATGCTTTATTGTTAGTAAAATTTCAATATATAGGTAACTAATAATTTCAAATAAAATTTCCAAATAGTTGTAAATTTATTTCATTTTGTGGCTCATATTTTCATTTAATTAAAACAAAGAAATATTTTCAATTTTAGGAAAAATATATAATTTAACTCAATATGATTGTTATATGTTATATTATACAACTATAGGCATAATAAAACGTTTGTTTAAATTATCATAAT
Source organism: Latrodectus hesperus (assembly GCA_037975125.1). NCBI lineage: Eukaryota > Metazoa > Arthropoda > Arachnida > Araneae > Theridiidae > Latrodectus > Latrodectus hesperus. The sequence continues at coordinate 24,083,239 of CM075861.1, forward strand.
TTATCTCAATAAATTTAAAATTCTTAAATATCTAAAAGTATTAGAATGAATTACTGTATTTGTTATTACTCGATCCATTGCAATTAGCACAAAAAATATCTTACTTATTCAAGTAGTAGAAATAGTATCGTTTTCATTGTTGTAATTTTTTGCATTTCTTAACACTTTTAGCAAAGGTTCTTAATAGTATTTTTGAGACTTTAAACAAACAGGGGACTGCGGCCTTCATCGAAAATATATGAACAGAATTGACGAAACCAAAATTGTAACTAATTGGTTGACACAATATGGCTACCATATACATCACCTACAATTTAAGTCGTCTGGCATGCGCTTTCGCCTTTATCAACAGAAACACTGTAAAATGTATCAGTTTCTTTCTTCGTTAACTTCCACTTGAAGCAACCTGTAAATCACAACTGAACAAACCAAAAAAAAAAATGTAATTTTATATTTATTTTTTTTTTTTTTTTACTGTTAAACGTAACTTTTACAACGAGCATAAATCTGAAACTTTTGATTAATACTGTATTAGATATTGATCGTCATAATCATATACCATAAAAATAATAGATTTATTTTCCCCAACCAATAAAATATATTTCATTTCAAGCTTTATATTCTTATACTTCGAAATTTTAAAAATTATGATGGTTCAATTGAATTCCATGCGCAGTAATGAATTTTTGTTGCAAATAATTTTACCATAGTAACAAATAATTCTATACCAGTAAAATAAATCTGCTCAATAAATGTAACAAAATCAAATTATTTATAACGTTATTGACAATTATCTTGTTATACTATTTTCTTGTTAACTTAATTACGACAAAGGAAAAATATATATCGTTTTCTACCGTATTACATTCAGATTTTTCGTTCAGTTAAAATGAAAGTTGAAATAAAATCATAAAAATATATTAATTGCAAGTTAAAGAAAAACATATCTTATTTCTGAAAATATAAATGAAAATTGGTAAACTAAAGAGAGTTTTGTAAGGCCACTTCACTTCCAAAATCAATATTTGTGATGAAACGTTCTATTAAAAGAAATTCATTTGAATTTTATTTACAAACACAATCATTTAACATGTGAAACAGTTCAAAGTGCATTACACAAGATTTGTTACCAAACAGGTAGCATCACATCAGTATTAAATTTCAATTTCAAATGCAATCCTTCAAGCAAAATGCTGTACACCATAATGAACACCATACGGGTAAATGCCTTTGTTCTATGACATTTAATTTTATAGTAAGGCACAAAAACTTCCTTTCTGGATATTCTTTTGGAAATATTAATCTTTTATTTGATTTTAATTAAAATATTTCTTATCCTTTTTCAATTGGAAAATATGAAATGCGGATAGTCAAAATTTCGATTGATCCACGAATGAAAATTACCTTGTAATTATTTGATAAATATAAAAAATAATTATTTTTATAATAATTTTAAATTTTAATATTGCTTTTGGGAATGATTCACTATGAATAATTATGAATTAATTATTCTAAATGCAAAATTAAGGCCGAAAACATAAAGTTAAGGAATGAAAGAAAATTCTTTGTATGTTTTATGAATTAAATTTTGAAGCTTAATACATCTCCAGCTTTATCATAAAGTATTCTATTTATTTCAGAAAATGGCTAGAGCCATTGCAAAATTTTTTTAATGTTACCACAATATTTTAAATAATTGATCCAGTTGTCTAGGACGAATGTTTTATGAACTATTTATTAAACTGTCAAACGTTTTGCATTTACAATTTTTCCTAGTTAGAAATTTAGAATAAAATGTATCTTTCACGCGAGAGGACTAATTATTTAATGGCTGCAGAGGTCATTATTGAAAAACATTTAAAAAAATATTTCTTTCCACTGCATGCAGAAAAACTGAAATAAAATTTTAAACACACAAATATAACTAAAATAATATATTTCTTGCAAAATCCTACACATTTTAATAAAAAAAATTACTTTTTATTTCTGCACAAAAAGAAATTCTACAATTAGTCCTTGAAAGAAAGAAACACTTTTTTATTGTAGACTTAAAAATAGATACATATTCTATTTTCCTTGATATCCAATATAATCTCAGGATATAAGTGCCTGGATTTTAAATTTTTTATGAACTGTTTCTATGTGATTGTTAAGGAACTTGATCGATTGGTTCAATAATACACGATGTACCTTTTCTAAGTATTGAAAACGCGGCATTTCTCTTGAATAGTGCTTTTATACAAGAGAAGCATTGAAGTCACGGAAGACACTAATGCCCCGCAGGTCACGGTAATCGAATTGCGATTGTTAAAGTACATCCTTGGTATCGATTCCCGTACTTAGGTCAGGAATGCCGGATACCCAAGAGAGATTTACGGACTGTGGCCGGAGGAAACTGGAAGGAATATTACATTTGAAGTGCTCAAATGAAATAAAAATTGGGGAATGTGAGAAATTCGGCAATGTTTTTTAAAAAAAATGCTGCATATTCACTCTGATTTGATATACAATTTATTTATTCAAAAAAGCTACATTTTATAAAACGTGGAATTAATTATTCACTTTTCAAAGTCAGTGTTATTAGTTTTGATGTATCTAAATTAGTGTCTGGGTATAGGTCCTTCTTTACTTTTCTGGTTTAATTTAATTATACGTAAAATTAGAATGGGAATATTTCAAATTTACATTATTAATAATAAAATAATATAAATATATTTTTTATATTTAGAAATCAATGTAAGCAAAAATAATGGATATTTGTAATAGCTAAAATATGAAAAAAATAAGTTACAGACTATGTACTTTTAATAAAAAAATGTAATTAGTTCAGTTTAACCTAAATTTGTGTTACATATATTGTAATCCTTCATGAAAACAAACATGCTGTTATTTTTTTTGTAATGCGTACTTTATAGTTCTGTTTTTATATTAGAAAATTCTATAAGAAACCAAATTATTAGGAATAAAAAATACAATTTATCTACTTCATTTTATGTATTATTTATAGATACAATATGTTTACACATTTAAATAATTTAGAATAAAAAATAAAATTTATCGACATAGATTAGTATAGTACTCTAAATCTTTAAAATTTTCAAGTAAAATTAATTTATAACGAAAAATTCTTATTTGATTGGACAATTAAACTTTGTATATATATATATATATATATATATATATATATATATATATATATATATATATATATATATATATATATATATATATATATATATATATATATATACATATACACATATGTATGTATATATATATATATATATATATATATATATATATATATATATATATATATACATATATATATATATATATATATATGCATATATATGCATACATATATACATACATATATCTATATATATACATATATATATATATATACCACCATGGAGGAATAAATCTTTTAAATGGCAAATTCTAATGAATACATATTTGAAGAACAGGTGTATCTGTTACTGCTGGTGGAAAAGCTATAACTAGTGTGTGTATGTGTGTTAATACATAAATAACACGAGAAATACACTTTACTCAAAAAATCCAATACCAACCACAATGAAAAAAAGTAGAAGTCTCTAGCATCAATAAAATATTTTAGACTTTGTAGAAAGAATTTTCCTGTTCCGAATATAGAAGGTCTTAAATGTTGATGTTTCTTTACCCTTCATTCGTTTGTTTGTTTGTTGGAAGCTCAAAACTGGGTTAGAATTTCACCAGCTTTACTTTTTTTTTACCTATCTTAGTTGCGTTCAAAGACATTGCCTTAAAGTGATTCTACTCCGCGCTTTTCCAATTTACATATTATCTATTTGAAAGTTTTCGGAGTCTGACACTTTATTTCATCAAGTCAAGAACTGTTGTGTTTGTAAGAATAAATCGTTGAAACTACTGGAACTTTGATAAAGTTAAAAAGCTAACTTTGATATTTCTCTATATTTTTCATAAAGAGCATAGTTTACTTTTCTTATTTCATTAAGTGCCAAGTATGGTTGTGGTACTGAAAAATGTGATTTTATTTAAAAATATATTTTGAAACAGAGTTCTCTGAATCATATTTTAAAAACAATACATAATTTGTTATTTAAACATTTAAGAGCAATTTCTGAATATGTGATTGTAATTTTTTACGTATCAAGATGTATATCGCATATATTCAACTAGTATTTTAATTTTTATCTTGCTTTAAATGGTACTAGAAGCAATTTTTTAAAAAATCCCACAATATCTCATAAAATAAAAAAACCTACGCGAATACAAACATATAACATAAACTAATGTTAATCAAAACTCAATAAATAAATAAATATCAAATAAAAAGTTCGAAAAATCTTATATCATTTATTATATGAAATATTTATTTTAATATAAAAATTTTTACCACAACAAAATAAAATAGAGTGACGGATTAATAATAATTAATATTAAATCTTAAACGTAACAATATAAGTTCTAAATGGAATACTGTTTTAACTTTTAATAGTAATTTAAATTTATAATGAATCTCTTAAAATTAGCTATTAAATGTCGTTGAATTAGCTATCAAATGTCGTTTAGCTTCTATTAAAATAGAAAGCCAGATTATCTTAAATTTTTTTAAAAAAATGTAATTTCTTATTATATAAAATCTACATACCCATAACTGATTGATTTGATGTCATCAGATTTCCAAATAGCTGAGTACCAAAAGGCATTTTGAGATCGATCCATGCAACATTTTATGCTATGAAATCATGTGCTATCTAGAAATCTTCCATGGAGTGTTGGTATACATATGTTTCATGTTTAAAGTGAAGGAATTGTTTTTCATTAAAAATTATGAAGAAAGATAAACTAAAACGGTTAAGTTCATGTGTGATATTCCTTAACATTGTTTTCTACCTTCTAGAAAATTTGGTAACCCAAATGTTTATGAAAAATCCATAATATTCTATAAAAATTTCTGAATCATTCTCTAGTTGGAAATTGTTTGCAATAATCTTTTTAAAGTATTAATTTTAAATCATTATTGTAAGTTAACAGGAAAACAATTGGAAATTAAAATCAATTTCGAGTTAACACACTCTATATAGGGGTATTTTGAGATGCCAAACAATATTTTTGTCATTTACAAAAATGTAGCATTATTTAATATTTTCGAAAGAATGTTATGTATTTTATATTATTTTGTTTAAATTTATTGTGGACAATGTTGAGGTTATGTATTTATCAGCAATATTGGAATTATTTAATTTCAAAATCATCAGTTTTTAAGTGCTTTAAGAGGCAATTATAATTATGTAATGTTTGTGTCATTATGTACATATTATGATTAAAAAATCAATTTTGTCTTTGGATATACATAAATATTTCATAAGACAGTTTTCACCAAGAAGCCAATAAAGCAAAGGAAATAAGATACAAAGTACAATTTATATTTATTTGTATGTGTTTCATTTAATAGCAAATTCTATTCGAGATAAAAGTTACTTTTACTAAGAATGGTTTCTTGAAGTGTACCTTTGACGTAGATTTATTGACTGTCAGGCACACGAGCAATTGAACTTGTTATAATGTAGCATCCTTCTGTTAGTTTTTATTCTTGCTCTTATTTTATTAAAAATTTGTTCATCATGTGTGCGTGAACCATTTTGATTCTTAAAAATATTTCGTAATTGTATTAAAAACATATTAATAAATTTATTCCAAAATATTTAAATTAAATACATTAAAAGTAGTAAAATACCTACTGAAAGGAAAAAAAAATACATATACAAGAGTAAACGTTTCAATAAAACGAAGTTGTATAGTAATCATAAATAATATTTTAATAGTTTTCAGCATGTTTCAATGAGAAAATGCGAGGGAAAAATATATTTTTAAGACAAATTAATTTATAATAACGTTTCAAAAATTCATCAACTTTCCAAAACAATATTATATAAAAAATAAAATTAATAAATTCAAATTCACCATTTTTAAAAAATATGAATATAATGAATATTATTATGAATATGCTCAAAATTGTATTATCTTCAATAATCATTGGATATATACCTTTTCTTAAAATATTTTGTACATTAAATTATTAGATGATGATGCTCCAAAAACGCATCCATTTATTATACAACATATTAAATGCAATGAAGCTGGAAAGACATTGCCAAAATTTATAAGCTATATTTATTAAAACTGCAAAATTCGCAATGTTCTTTTAGAAAAAGAATTACATCATGCCGCCTGACTGTTTAAAATTGATAATATCACAATAAATTATTGCTTTAAAGATGCATGGAGAATGATGTCTTTGTCGATTAGACAAAGAACAAAAACAAGTATTACTGAGGAACCAAAAAGGAGATGTCAGCTAGCCACAATGTTGGTGAAGGCACATTGATGGTGTGGGGAGCTTTCTAGAGCTACGGAACAACCCCCATATGTTGGTTCACACCTAAAATGATTTCCTCCGATTATATTGAACTCCTAGATAACGTTCTGTTGAATTATGACGAAGATATGGAGGAAGATTTTAGGATATTTCAACAAGACATTCACAACTCAAAAGCAACAAAATTCTTTTTCATGGAGCGAAATATCAAGGTCATGAACTGGTCAGATAGAAGTCTCGATATGAACCCTATTGAAAATATCTGGGGATTAATAACACAAAATATTTACGAAAACGGCCACCTTGAGTCAGTAAAGGACTTAAAAGACAAAATTCGTGATGTATGGTCAAATTTGCCATTAAATTACCTTCAAAATCTTGTGAAATTGATGCCAAATAGAATGCATGAAGCAATTGTAAACAATGGAGATGTCACTCGTTATCAATTAATAAATTTGTTCGAAAAACAGCAACTGTCTTTAATTGCATTTCCACTCAAAATTTCTAATTTTTTGATTAAATGATCTAAATCCTCACTAAGTTTTTTTTTTTTGCAATTTATTTACACTGAATAGTTGAAAACTAAAAATGTGATTCAAATAATGGTGATTCAAAAAATATTATATACTTTTGTATGAAAAATAAGTGAATTTTTGAGTGTCTTTAATTGCATTTCCACCAGTGTATGGGAGTTGAACCATCGAAAGATAAAACAACAGCAAAATTTCTTAAACAACTTCTACAAATAGGCGAAGGCACATATCCCACTGGTCAAATGACCGACCTCATTGTACCCAATAATAATTTCTGAAACGTAACCACTTTTGAAAACGAGCTCATCAACCAAATTTATCCAAACACTGATTATAGCTTTTCCGATCAGAGTGACAGTTATTTTAAATTATATCAACTTTAATATTCAAAAGTAAATTTTCAGTACATACATACATACATATATATATATATATATATATATATATATATATATATATATATATATATATATATATATATATATAACTTTATTATGCATAACATTGTATATAATTTTTTTATATACAACAAAAATATATAAGAGAGAATTTGCAAATCGATCAACACGATGTAAACACTAAAGAAATTGTCAAATTCCCTACAGAAATTTTAATTCCTTTGATCAGAAATGGTATTACACTACCTTCAACTGATAATTGGATCTCCGATTATGCTACTCAGAAACCTATAATCACTAAAATGATATAATTTAACTAGGATGACCATCAAACAGCTATTTAATAACATAGTCAAAGCTGAATTTATGATTGCAAGTTCAGCTTATACACAGTTCATATATCCCCAAAATACCACTAATCACTATTGAACTGCCATTCCAATTTAAGACTCCAATTTCCAATTAAATTATATTTTTACAATTAACAAAGTGCAAGAATAAACTTTAAAATACTGCGGTATTGCAATTGATTTTCTTACGGTTAGCTATAAATAGTTTGCTCTAAATTAGGAAATCCGAAACATTTATACAGATTTACTCTGGCAAACAAAATCTAAAAATCAAAAAACAAATATTATAAATAGAAGTATGGTAGCAAAAATATATTTTCAATAAAAAATTTGCACCTTTCATTTATTAAAGTTTATCCTTTTATTTCAACTACCATACATATCAACTCTCTGAGCAAAAACAGGTACCCAAGATAGTAATTATTTAATTGGTAATTGTAATTCAGCTACTTTGTTGCAGAGAGAATTTATAAGACTACTTTAATTATTTATTCGTATATTTATTAAACATGCATTGCACATAATAGTTCAATTTATTAGAAATATATGAAATTCCATTATCTATGTGAACAGATAATAACTTTGTTAATATAAATGTTGTTTTGTTACTACTTAAAGATCAATGTAGTCGTCAGAATTACTTTCATATGCATGATAGATTTTTTTTTTGCTTTTATATGATATGATATGTATACTTTAGAGACACAAGAGCAACAACTGTTATTCATTTCAAATTTCTCATAAGTTTAATAACAACTAATAAAATATCATTGTATACAGAGATAATCAAAGATTCAGATTTATGATTAGATGGTTTACCTCTAATCCCATGGTTTATTTGAACTGAAGCAAGTTACAATTTTCTAGTTTCGGTTCAATAGTTTGGATTTTGTTATTCCTTGAGTGATCTAAGACAATATCGTATCAGATATGCTATCAAGAGAGTGTCTTCTTAACTTGCATTATCTGTAATGAAACAGATCTCTAAAAGTGTAATCAGTTCCTTTTCAAATAAGAGAAAAAGGAATACTTGAAAAAACTGAGCAAACTGACATTTCCCTAATCTTTCTTATGTAATCCATTTTATTTAGCAACAAAAAATATTTAATTCTGATTCAACATCGTCAATAATCAATATTTTCTTAATTTCAAAGCAATATTTTAATAATAATATATATTGAATAACTATTTGCTTCGCAAACATTAACAATGAGAAATAAAACAAAACATTTTTTTAAATTTAATTAACAATAATTACACTGTTTTAATGCTGACGAATGATGGCGAAATAGTTATCGTCTCTACATTCAAAGTATTGGGTTTCGGGTTCAAATCCTTGATCAGGCATTGTACCTTTCTCTCTCTCTCTGTATGTGTGTACTTATTTATTCTTTCACTTGGTTGGAAGATGGCATGTCCACTGGGTGCCTTTCTGTGTAAGATGCAAAGATCTTCGGACCATGTAACACTGAAAGGGATTAAATCCTAAATTCAACTGAGAATCAAACAAAAATCTATTTAAATACTAATATTTTGTAGAATTTAAGTATTTATTATTACATCTTTATGTAAATTATATTTCTGTAAATGTTTTCAATTCATAAAATAAATTAAACTATTACAAAAAAATGTTTGTTAAAATTTGCACATGTAAATTTGATGCTTGATTTTCATCAGTGTTCTCCTTCTGTTCTTCCTGCTGTATTCAACTTATGCTTAAAATTTTCTCTCTTCCCTGCTCTTTGGAAAAATGCTAAAGTTGTTTTAATCCCAAAGAGTTTGAACTCTAAGCGACCGCACCTTAAGAATATTAGAAGTATTAGCTTATTGCCTTGTATTGGAAAATGTCTCGAAAAGCTTCTTACAAACAGACTAAGATGGCATCTTAACAATCGCAATTATACTAGTAAAGACCAATTTGGATTCACACCACAGAAATCTACTGAGGATGCACTACTGCGACTTGTTCACATTGTAAAGGAAGGGAAAAAGAAAAATTTGTTCACAATTCTCCTTTCATTGGACATAAAAGGAGCATTTGATAACGCGTGGTGGCCTTTTATTATTTCCTTAATGAAGGAGGCTTATACTCCTTCAAATATTCTCAATCTCTTCCGCAGTTTCCTGAACAACAGAACGGCAAAGTAGTTAACATCCAAAAAGGATGTCCACAAGGCTCTGTTTCTGGCCCATTTCTTTGGAACCTAATTATCAATGATTTACTAAAAAAATTGAATGCATTTAAGTGCTGGAAAATTGCTTTCACAGATGATTTACTCGTAATTGTCCAGAACAAAAACTTTCCCGATTTATGCAGTATTACTCAAGATATTCTTGATTTTATTCATGATTGGGCTCAACATTGCAAGCTGGAATTCAATCATACGAAGTGCAAAGTAATGATGATTCAGAAAAAGGCCAACATTGATGCCACTATCAATCTTGCTATGGGTAGCAATTATCTGGAAGTTGTAGACAAATTAAATATCTGGGTGTTGTTGTCGATAGTAAACTTCACTGGAAGGAACATTTGAAATACATTTTAGCTAAGGTTAATATTCTTACTAATGCATTGTATAGAATTTGCAGTAACAGTTACGGAATTAAATTCGAAGTTTCAAAATTGATTTATAAACAAGGCATTGTTCCCGTTATTCTTTATGCTTCGCGAATTCGGGGAGACAGTTTGAAGAAAAAAATAAACTGAAAACTTATCAGGAAAATACAAAGAAAGCTGCTCTTGAGAATTGTCAGAGGATATAGAACAATCAGTTTTGATGCTCTTTTCATTCTCTCTGGACTTCCACCTCTTGATGTTGTCATACTTCATCAAAATGAGGTTTATCGTTATGCTCAAGACTCTTTTTCTAACCATCTTGATGATGATTTGGACTTTTCTTCCCTACCTCATCCATCTACAAGATCTCCTGCTCCTCTTGCTGCATTTGATAGCGTTAGGGAAGAAGACTATGATCTAATTTACTTTACAGATGGGAGTAAAGTTAATGAAAAAGTAGGTCTTGCATACGTATGCTTTCAGAATGGTTTTGAAGTGAGTCATCAGGTATACCGCATTAATGATTACAGTTCTATTTTCCAAGCGGAGTTACTCTGCATTAATCTTGCTGTTAAAGATGCCATAAGCAAGCCTTTTCAAAAGTTTCTAATTTGCAGTGACTCGCTGTCATCCATACTGGCTCTACAAGATGTAACTAGTTTTGAAAGACTTATAGTAGAAGTCCAGACTTCAATTAATATGTGTGATATCAAAAATATTTCCTTCACTTTCTCCCATGTCAAGGGTCATAGTGTTGTGTATGGAAATGAAAGAGCGGATTTCCTGGCCAAATCTACTCTTTCACTTCCAAATAAACTCAATACCAGCTTACCCAAGTCTTTTTTCAAAACCACTACCAAAAAGAAGATTATCACAGAATGGAACTCAGGTTTCATTTCCTCTCCTAATTGTAAGTGGACCAAATATTTTTCCCTTCAGTTCAATGCAGAATTAAGAACTACTGGTTTTACACTGACTTTAAAATTACGCAATTCCTCACTGGACATGGGAAATTCAATAGTTACCTACACCATTTCCACATTAAAAACAGTGAGGTGTGCAAGTGCAACTCTGGGAGTGACAACCCTTCTTGCCCATCTGTTTCAGAAGTAAGGAACGAGCTTTGTAAAGACTTAAATAACAGGTGGCCCTCGATTATGGTGGACCTAGTTAAGAAAGAGAATTTTGAATTTTTTGTAAAATTTATCCATGCTGTTATCTAATTCATTTTTCATTTTTATATCTCTTTTTTTTTCTCTCTGCTTTCTTTTATTATTACTTTTTTCATCTCATGTATTATTTGGATTTGTTTTGTAGTTCATTTGTTGTACCTTCGAGCCCTGTGTGGTATTCCTTGGTGCACAGGGAGATATTTTTGTTTTCCCAAATAAAAAAAGAATTAAAAATATGCAATGTAAACAGAGTTTTTGTTAAACTAATAGAAAACTGATTAAAATATCAAATATTGTTTAAGCAACAAAAATGTAACGTAAGCATCCTAATCTCTTTTTAAGTTTTCCCTAGAACTTTATTTTTAAAAGAATCGATTCATTGAAATTATGTTATTATGTATGGAAGAAAATAGCGTGAGAGCATGAACATACTTTACGAAAAATTGCACGCACAATTTTCTCTTTTCTTTCTAAAAATATCATTTTACACGCATATGCTATAGTTTTTACAATATTATGCCTTATTTTTTGTCACAAAATATTTACATATTTCTAAGCAGTTTGAATCCTGAAATGCACATAAAAGCGAAGACCTATTTCAGCTGTCTGTTAACTTTAAGCTTTATAACTATTTCACCTGGTGAATATATTGCAAATTATTTAATTGAATAATTTTCATATCAAAAAAGAATGAAACTTAGATTATATTCCTAGTAAAGCCTCAAAGTATTTATTACATAATTTTAATTTATTTCAATTTTAAAATTTACTTTACAGAAAATATGAATGCTTGTTAATTAATTTTCCTAGATTATAATAACATTTAAATACAACACAATTTCTTTTGATCTACTAGGAATTTAATAATAAATATTTCATTTCATTTATAATGTAATAAGTGTTGAGTTTTCAGAGAAGAAGAATAGAAATTCAATCGTAAAATCGATTGTTTTTTGAGATTATATTTTAATAATAATAAATTTACATTCAGTAATACTGATGACTATATAATGCTTTCATCATGTTTTCCAGCTTTAAATCATTTTGAAAGTTTAATAGTTATAGCATAGAAAGAAATTTGTTCACTTGATAATGAAATTTATTGTTCTATAGTTTGTCCAAAGGTATCCTAATAAGTTCAACACTTTTGTTCAATTGAAATGTTAACTTCAATATAGTCTCATAGCCATTAATTTAGGATTATTTAAGAAATTATTTTCAATAGTATATTGAAATGTAGGAGACTTAGATTAAAAAATAAAAATAAATGTCATATATTATGCTTAATTTTATTAATCTTCATGTTACTAATAATTTAAACAAATATCACATTAATATTTTGTGCATCTCATATTTAATCCGGAACGAAGAAAACTATAAATTATTACTTTTAAATATATACTCTAATGAAGCTTTGTTTATACACATGAATGGAGTGAAATGGACAGATTAGAAAATTACATTTATTTAAATACAAATAACTAATTCTGAATTCAGCAACTTGTAAATTGAAGTGCATTTATTAAAAAAAGTCATGCAATGGTTTTGAGAAAATATTCAGCATGTTCATAATATTTTCAGTCATATGAAGCAGAAAACGAGCAACAGCAACTATATTCATCTAATCATGACTAATTAAATTTCACAAATCCTTCTTAATGCTTTACTCTCAGAAAATGAAACATTTGCTCTCATATCGTACGGTATGTTACACTGTAATAGAAGTGTTGAGAATGATTTAAATTGAAGTAAAATTTAGTCAGATGTACATTAAGTTTACTGTTAACTTTAATACACATACTTAATTTTATTGTGACATTTTATACATAATCAAATTTTCAATAAAATATATATAGAAACTTGATGCTCGCAGTTTCTAATTTTTTTGGATATAACATACTATAAAATTAGTTGAGTTGTACAGAAGTAAAGATGGAAAAAAATTTTTCATCCTCGGCAAATGAACAAAACAAATTTCAAAATAATATATTACTCTACTTGTAGACAAAATACTATACATTTAGGAATTTGAATGAAAAATGTGAATCTATAATAAGAGCTGTTAGAAAAGAAACAGTTCTAAGAATTTCCATTAAAAAGATATACGAATTATAAGAAAAGCTGTTAATGACTATAGTAAAATAAATTTAATTTACATCATATATATCAAAACCAAGGCTTAAAAGACGTCATAATTATTCATTTGGTACCCCAAATGTAGATATTTCACGAAGGACGATTTCATAAGTCGCACAAGTTTCCTTGAAGTATCGAAATTATATTCACCAATTTACCAAATCCATGAACAAAACTATAGTCAAATCAAGATACAATGGTTTTTGCACTTATCATTAAAAAAGAAAAACGTGATAAAATTATAACGACAATGAAGAATATAAGTTTAGAAGAAACTGTTCTATTTAGTGTTAATTCAGATGAAAATACCATGGAAATAATATTGTGTACTTTGCAATAATTGCATGATAGTGTGATAAATATCTAGTTTGTGAAGAATTACGTAATGACTTCTCTCTTTCGTAGATGGAATTATAAAGAACCTTTTTCGTCATTTGCAAAGTATTTTGAAAGTAAAACTTTTAACAAATACTTTGTGTCACTACTGAGTATACTATTATAATTGTAGACAAAAAAACGAGTTCCATATCAATTTTTTTAACATTCATATTTAACTTAAAGATTATATTTCCATTATGTAATGTATACATAAAGTTTAAATGCATAAGTTTCGTCATAATGCCATATTTTTTATAATGAGCATTTTTAAATGAATATAATACTTAAATATAATACTAAAATATCATAATGACATTTTCTTAACTGGTACATTAGTAATTTAAATATATTTTTCGAAAATAAATATGTGGATCTTTCCTTCACAAAACCTTATTTGTATTAAAATCATAAAGTGAAGGAATAGCTTTTTCCCCGCACCGAATGATAAGGAATTTTAAGATAATAATATCAATATAGAATGAATGCTTGTAATTTGTATGTTTAGTCCATCTTTTAATTAAAATGTTTAGTAATAATGCAGAATATTACAATCAACTTAAAGTTTTTATTATGTCTAATTTATTTTTATTGATAATTAAATGTGATTTTATTGTTATAATAAATAACTACAAATTTGGAAATAAATAGCTAATGTTCTAACTCTATTCTTAATTTCTATTACGAAAGAGTAAGAGGTTTAGATAATCCAGTAGATGTAGAATTCAAGAATAAAAATTTAAATCCTTTTTCTTCACTTTTATTTAATAATTTTCCACACATTTCCTCCAAATGCAAATAATTTCAAATTGTCTACAATGGACACCAAGGATCTTGTTGATATAGATTTAATTAACACATCAAAATCACTCTAAGTTAATCCATTAGAAGTATTACACTCAATATATTCTAAATTTGATATATAGATGCATTTATATATTTAGTTTATAATATATTTAACATATTTTCAGAATAAATATGATGGATGAAAGTATAAGTATAAACATAAAAAAGGCTTTCAAAAAGATCTATCTATACAAATGTATATCTTTCTATTATATACAATATTTAATTGTATTATTATTATTTGTAATTATTTATTTAAATTTGTATTTATAACTTCAGCAGTTTAAAATTTATAAACTTTTATACATTGACTTATTTAAATAGTGAAAAATCTTTGAAAAATCTCCTAAGTACAGTTTTTTCATTCATAAGGTTACATTTACTTATAGAAAATATTAATTATGACAGTTCTTATATGACAGCGATCAGATTATTTTTTATAAATATCATTTATTAAACCTTGTTATCTGTAATCTCTTCAGTATAACAATTATTAAATAGCTAAGACACTAGTAATGTTTGGTTGCATCATAAATATTTTTTATATTTATTCTTATAATTAAAATTACAATGAAATTACTTTGAATGAGCGGGCACACGGAAGAGCTAAAACATTACTTCTCCACACAATGGCACTGATTTTCTACTTAGACATATGATCAGAAATACTTAATGCTGGGGGAACCGTATGTTAATTTTTCTGAAGAGAGTGAAGCATCATTTTTTGTGATTACATGTGAGTTTGGGGCAGTGATAGCCTAGTGGTTAGGATTTCGGGCTGCCATCCGGAAGGGTGGGGTTCGATTCCCAATACCGCCAACCACCCACTGAGTACATGCGATATATTTGCTCGTCAAATCTGTGGAATCAAAAGTCCTGTGGTTGGTCGTTAAGTAGTTTCCATGGATGCAATGGTCTGGAGAAAATTTCCTCCCTCTTCAGATCAATGTCAAAATTGAGGGAGTGGATCTTCTGGTGGTGCAATCTATCGGAGTATTTAAAAAAAGAGCAAAAACGTACTTCCACCTTCGTTTTTCTCTGATTAAAATGAAAGAACCTCCTTATTGACTTAAATTTACACTTTCTTGTCCATGTGTCATAAGTAACAACACATGCGAGTTTGATGAAAGCATTTACTAAATTAATGGAGCATTGATCTAACCAAAAAAAAACTGTTATGGCCCAAAAATTTAAAACGAGTTCCTCTTAAACTACCTTTTCATAGGCTGTTTGTGCGTCGTCTTTGTAAGTACTCATGCCTAGTGGATGAATGATGGTTGAATGAATGTCAAAATTGATGTGTGGACATCTAGGACATATCAGTGGCCTGGATGTCTATGCATAATTATTGCACGCAATTGACAACTGCTAGTGTTATTAAAACAAGATCGGCGATAAGCATTGATACTCAAAAATTGCTCTTATTAAGAAATAATCTAAAAATATACTTTATTATTTTATGTGATAGAAAATATTTATAAAAAAACTGTTTTATACATTTAGTCATATTAAAATGAGGAAAAGGTTGCGTATTATTTTAAGTATTTTCCTTTTCTGTATAAATATAAACCATTAATTTTTATTTAAGTATAATGTATGAAAATTGAATTACTTCGTGTTTAAATAATATCATAAAAGGAAGAAATAATGAAAATTAAATAAACTAATGAATAATTTGTGAAATTGGCAATATTTCTAAAGAGAAATTTTAATGAAGAACATAAAATATATAACAAAAATCAATAACAATTCTTAAATAATCTTCAGTAATTAATATACTTCAACAATAATAAATTTTAAAGTAACTAAATAAAAACTTTTATGTTTATTGCAGTTTTTTAAACTTCTATGCAAGTCTCACAAGGTATCAGAAATTTATGCTTGACCTTACGTTTGCCAAATATAAAAAATTTAATTTTGCAACCAAGTGACAACACTTCTGAATCTTATTTTATAAAATTCTACAGATTTGGTTTGAATGGCACACAAAACGCATAAAAATTATTTTAAAAATCTTTAATTGTTGCTTATATTATTCAATAACTTATAATATACAGGGTGTCTATAAATGATGGACCCGATTTTAAAAAATCATATTTTCAAAAGTTCTCGACGGAATAAAATAATTAATGCTTAAAAATAACGAGAAAAGCACGAAGTTTTTTTTGTTACTAACAGATGGCAGCACATTTACGATCACTGAGAGTAAGAAACCCAAAATGGCGACATTGAGTGAGAAGAGTTTTTGTGTGTTGGAGTACGCAAGGGTTTTTTCGACTACTACTGTTCAACGTGCTTTTAGAATTCAATACGGTAAAGAATCACCAACTAACAAAAGCATTTTGCGATGGTATAAGCAGTTTAAAGAAACAGGTTGCTTGTGCAAAAAGAAAAGCAGCGGTCGGCCAAGCCTTACGAACGACACAGTGGAGACGGTGAGGGAGAGTTTTGTTCGCAGCCCGCGGAAGTCGACGAGAGTTGCCGGCCGAGAATTAGGAATGCCACATCAAACGGTATGGAAAGTTTTGCGTACAAAATTACAGTTTAAACCGTATCGTTTACAGTTGCTCCAAGAAATAATAGAGAATGATAAAGTGTGTTGATTAGACTTTTGTGAACGCATGCTAATGGAATTACAAAATCCAAATTTTGCCAAAAAATTGGTATTTTCAGATGAATCGACATTCTATTTATCAGGGCATGTTAATCGTCACAATGTGAGAGTGTGGGGAAGTGAAAATCCTCATCAATCTCAACAGTTTATGAGAGATTCACCCAAAGTAAACGTTTTCTGTGCAATGTCATGTGAAAAAATTTATGGGCCTTTTTTCTTCGGTGAAAAAACTGTCACAGGTGACAATTATCTCGACATGCTGGAAATTTGGTTATTTCCGCAACTGCTTGAGGACAGTTCCGATTTTATCTTCCAACAAGATGGAGCACCTCCTCATTGGTCTTTGACGGTTTGTAGTTACTTAAACAATGTGCTTCCACAAAGATGGATAGGCCGTGCGGGTGACGATGATTTAACGTTATTAACATGGCCACTAATATCTCCTGATCTAACCCCATGCGATTTCTTTCTATGGGGTTACGTGAAAGACCGTGTTTTCGTACAGCCAATGCCGAAAACACTCCCAGAATTGAAACAACGCATTTCTGCAGCATTACAAAACATTACCAGAAACATGTTACAAAATGTGTGGAATGAACTAGATTATCGATTGGACGTATGCCGTGTGACAAAAGGGTCCCATATCGAACATTTATAAGGTAAAAAAACTATCTGTTGGTAACAAAAAAAAACTTCGTGCTTTTCTCGTTATTTTTACGCATTAATTATTTTATTCCGTCGAGAACTTTTGAAAATATGATTTTTTAAAATCGGGTCCATCATTTATAGACACCCTGTATATTATACTTAGCCAAAAATTAATATTTCGATAAAAATATTCGTGTAATTGTTATATTAAAACCTAAAATATTCAATTATGCTGTTTACTAAATAGAACATGCTCGTTTTAGGTGCTTTGAGAAAGTAAAACTCATATATTGTTAATCAGGCCAAAAAATTTCATTTTATTGTATGAACTACAATCGATTTTATATGATGGCGATAGAAGTCTAAGATAGTGTTGATTGTATACTTGAATTTTTTGCTGATAATATTTAGTTTCGCTAACTTGCTAAATCATTAAATATTACTCTGTAATGTAAATTAAAGTATTTCAGAAAAGATATATATATATATATATATATATATATATATATATATATATATATATTTCATCATACCGATGATATATATATATATTTCATCGGTATGACGTTTCATATAATGTTTTCTCTTAGTGTTATTAGTGTTAACCAGAGAAAAAGGGAAGAGTAATTTTTTATGAGACATTCTTTAAAAAAGAACAGTATATTTAATTTTTCATAACATTCTTCTGTAACTATTCACAGAATTTTGAACATTTCTATCTCTCGTTCAAACAGCAAAATTTATGCAAATACTGTTTTGTGTAAAAACAGAACTACGAAAGATAATTCTTTAAATTTATAATAAAATATTTCTTCAGTAAATTCAAAACTCATTTTGTTTCTCAATACTTTTTCGGCCATAGGCAATACTCTTCAACCGATAGAAAAGCATCTAAACACAAATAAACGCTTCGTGATTTAAATTTAAAAAAACTCTCAAGTGACGAGTTATGTATATGTAATGGAAAACTTCTCTTCCCGAAATGAAACACTGTGAAAGGACTTTATGACAACGACATAATTTACTTGCTCCATTTGACATTAGTGAAAACGACAAATATGTGATAGAGTCAGGTATAGATTAATAACTACATATTTATGATAACTACGTCATTCGCAAACTTGCTCAAAACTCAGATGCTTGAGAAATATTTAATATTGGTTGTCTAAATGTACAAACATAATTTTTTTTTACAAAAACAATAAACATTCTAACTTTACTTTTAGTAGATTATTTAATCTATGAAAATTACATTTTCACTTTTACAAATTAAATAGTTCTTTTTATCGAAAACTAAATATTCTGAATTAAATAATTACTTATTAATTGGATATTTAGTTTTCAGTAAATTATATGATCTACGAAATTATACATGTTCTTTCTCAATCAAATATAAAGAAGAGTAAATAAAATCATCCAGATTATATTATGTATTCATAATTACAATTTTTACTGAATATGTTTTCTTGTATTTGTCATTGATTTGAAATTAATTTTACATATAATTACAAATAATTATTGACTTCAAATAATAATTATGCGGGAAGTATTTTATCAATCTCAAATAACCTATCGTTTGACCCACAAAAGAAGTTAAACAACTTTATAAATGTATATACTCAAACCTAAAGGAAAACCATAATAAATTTATTGAGGTTAACCAGGAAGGAAAAAATAATCTTCAATAAATAAAATGTCTCCCATATTTTAAAACATTTATTGAATTACTTAAACTTCAGATGGTCTTTGGAAGCAGAAGTTTGGCTTCGTCAAACCATTTAACGAGCTTCGATGATTAAATTTCGGAAACGTTTAGTTGCTTATCCTTAACAGCGTGATAATGTGTCTTCGTACGATAATCGATTATAAGATTTTCTGTGACTCAGATGACAAGTAGTGTGTTTCAAGTAAAAGGGCCCTAAAGAAAAAAATACGGTGAGCTAAAAGTACGTGTCCAAAATGGTTAATGCTTAATGTTTATAGAAATTTCTGTCAAGGTAATCGATTTACGTGGGGTGACTTCTGACGTGTCGGAGGTACGAATAAGGAGTATAGAGCCATTTTCGTAAGCATCTTGTTCAACACCAGTGTTGACATTTTCTCGATTAATGCCAAGGAAATGTTAAACAAAACGATTTTGCTGAAAATTGTAACGAGTTTGTAGGAATATATGATGAATGTTCAATATTATACCAAATAAAGGGTTTATTAAGCCCTTTGAAATTTTTACATGTAAAAAAATTATGTATTATTGTGTACCTGAAATGGAAAAATATTATATCTTTCGAAAATGTTATGATAAAATTCATGTGTTTATATTTTAGGTAATATTATATTTTATATTTAATTATTGATTATACAACACATAAAACTATTTTTAGAAATGTGTAAAAAAACTATCATTTGAATATATATAACATCTCAACCACCTATAAAAAATATGAGAAATTACATAATTTTGTGTTGCGTATAATGAGAAGGGGTCAAGAATATTTGCGAGTTATGTAGAATAAACAGTTGTTTATTGTACAGAATATTTGTTGTATCTCTAAGTTAATTTCTCGTCTTTTATTTACAGGTGCCTTTGAATTACTATTTATTTTTAAATTCCATTCTTAATTTTTACACAATATTTTTTTATTCTATTTTATAAATATCTGTTAATTAATGAAAGATTATATTAAGTTTCTATTTAGTTTTATCACAAATGTAACTTTGTAACTCGCTTGTTGCATTTATATTTGTGCACATTTATTAAAGTGTTGGTAAAAAAAAAGAAACTGACGTCTACATTGACTAGTATGTAATCATACAATACGTGTCAAGGAATCATAAAACAATCATACAAAACAGTGAAAATTTAAGGAAATACCTTGAAACATTTCACTTTAACTTTTGAAATAAATATTTATGTATATTAACCCTATAAATAATATTAGCTAAAATATACACTGCCCGACGTTGAAAATGCAACACCAAAAAAGAGTTGCCAGAAAGTGACGAAACTCGGAAAATAGTGAGAGTCAGAAACGAAAAAAAGTGATCTGTATTTTGAAGTGCATAACACAGTGCGAGAACAGGATCACGCCAGTAGGTTGTAGGACCACCGAGGAAGACTATACGCGAAGCAACACGTTTAGGCACAGAGTCAATGAGAGTACCGATGGCGTCATTAGGAATGGCTCTCCATTCATTGCAAATATTTGCCAAAGAGGGTCTTTTGAAGAAGGAAGTGTCAGGGTCTGCAAATGGTGCACAATCAAATCTCAAACGTGTTCAATTGGAGAGATCTGTTGAGCACGATGACGAGAGCAGCTATGTACCTTGAAGGGCATTATGGCTGATACAAGCAATTTGCGGATGGGCGTTATCCTGTTGATAAATGACATTGGATACCTCTTGAATGTTGGGGAGTGTCACCGACCGCAGTTCATCATCCACGTATACTTGGGTTGTCAAGTTGGCGTGAATACGAACAAGAAGGGATTTGGAATCTTAGAAAATGGTGCCCCAAACCATGAGTAACGTTATCATCTTGGTCGGAGTTTCACAATTGATACAAGATACGGCATGTCTATACGTCGATGCCACACTCATACGCGGTGAGTATCACTAAAGCAATTCAGGCGTGGCTGAGATTTGAAGATGATCTTGTGCCACTCCGTCATCCACATCGCTATCATTCCAGATGTTGTTGTCTATGCTGTGGGTTCAATTGCAGTCTTACAATCAAATTTGAGCACAGGTCATTAGCATTTAATCGACGGCTAATGGTTCTGCTCGATATGCGAGCATCTAGGGTGCTTTGAATCTGTTGCAGAATTTCAGTAGACGTACCTTACAGAGTCGCATGGCTTCTCAGCCAGACGTGAATATCCACGCGTGCTGACGTTGCTCTTTCTGTACCTTATGCGTACAAACATTTCATATTCTTATTTCTAACCATCTGCACCACAACCGGTGCATTGTGGGTGCGTCCACGGGTCTATCCGTTGCAATTTGCGGAAAAAACCAACCAACCTTTCTCAATCCATTTACCCTCGTAAAGATTTGAATTATCCGTTGCAATTTACGGAAAAAACCAACCTGCCTTTCTCAGTCCATTCACCCTCGTAAACTCGTCTGTCTACAGCAACTGTCACTGTCCTTGATGGCCTGGATCCAATTACAAACGTCCTTTTTGACCTGAGCAAACTTTCACTGATTATTTTTCAAGAAGCAAGAACTACGTGAATATTACCCACTCTAACGGTTCCTCACTTTATATATTATTATACGTATACTGTAGAAATACGCATTCCACATCACTTACATTACTCGGTAAGGTGTTTCTGCCAAGAAAATTGCATAATTTTCTGGCCACTACTTCTTGGAGGTGCATTTTCAATACCGGATTTTGTATGTGTTAGTGATAAGCAATTAATACCTTAAAATATCTTAAGGAAAATTATGTTTGTCTATTATATCGATTGATATATATTTTTCTTTAAAAAAATAAAAGTGGAAAGCAAATACCATTATTACTTTTATAGATAAAATTATTTTAAAATCTATAATGAAGCTAATATTCATATTTAATTATTTATTAAGATATTTTTATATAAAAATTAATTTTCATAACTTTTATTCTAATATAAATAAATACATTATATATATATATAAATCCTTTGAGTATAGCACAAGTGCGACTTGCACATTTTGCAAAGTTAAATTTTTGAAAGCACAACATTTTTACGAGCTAAAATAATTGTATAATTGAATAAAATAAAGTTCTTTGCATTAGTAATAAAGAATAAATGATATACAATTTTTCATTATTTTCTTATAATAGTTACATATACTTAAAGAAGACAAGGAACCTATTGAAATATTTTAATGTAAATTTCAAAACTTTCATAATTTTGAAATATTTCTCTTTAATGAATAAATTAGCTTGAATTCCAAAATAAATTGATTGTTAAAACAGATTGTGAAAAAAATATAAAAAACAAATTTGAAAAACCTATACATTGGTATGCAATTATATATTATATGTACTTTATTGAAAGAACATGAACCTGAATTGTGTATTTAAAATGAAGATGATTAAAATTAAATATGTATAAAAATGAACATTATATCGTAAAAATGAGCATAATATTTCATATCTGCAGCATATACCAGAAAAACATCATTAGTTTTAGTGAATGCATGATAGTCAAAGTTTTATTCAGATTAATCAATAACATGTCTAAGAAAATTTTATGAATCGAATATTAATTTTTATGATTTTAGT
Organism: Latrodectus hesperus; assembly: GCA_037975125.1. Classification (NCBI taxonomy): domain Eukaryota; kingdom Metazoa; phylum Arthropoda; class Arachnida; order Araneae; family Theridiidae; genus Latrodectus; species Latrodectus hesperus. The sequence goes on from CM075861.1 coordinate 24,106,531, forward strand.
TTAATTAAAAATTATCAAAATAAAGCTAATTTTAAAAATCTTATATATTTTCATATTTTATCACTTAAAATGTATTCATCATTTCATTATTTTTGCAATAATTGAAATATATTTTAAATAGGTGTTGAATTTCGAAAACTATCTTTCTCAATTCTGCTTTGAAAATAATTATTTTTCAATACTAAACTAAAATTTTTATGTCCATTTGTACACATTTTTGTAGATTAAAATACAAAAATAACTGCCAAGTTACGTATTTAGCGAATGCACTCAAAAATTCTTACTATTTTGTTACCTATCATAAATTAACTAATCATATATATATATATATATATATATATATATATATATATATATATATATATATATATATATATATATATATATATATATATATATATATATATATATATATATATATATATATATATATATACATATATATATATATATACATATATATATATATATACATATATATATATATACATATATATATATATATATATATATATATATATATATATATATATATATATATATATATATATATATATATATATATATATATATATATATATATATATATATATATATATATATATATATATATATATATATATATATATATATATATATATATATATATATATATATATATATATATATATATATATATATATATATATATATATATATATATATATATATATATATATATATATATATATATATATATATATATATATATATATAATTTTTACAGTTTTCTTTACCACATAAGCATAAATCATATAATAAAGAGATTAAAATGAGAATTGTAACATCAGTAGATACTTCAAAGTATAAAGCATTTGATTTTATCACGCAATATTTCACTTCATAAAAACTATTCCTGTATTTGCAATGAACTGGAATTTCTAACTTTTTCAATAGAACCATTCTGCATACCAATTTATAAGATAAAAATATCCTTGTCTGTCAATGTTTTTATACATCAATGCACTTGACTTTGAAATTAAATTTATTAGTTTGTATTATTAAAAAAGTCTTATTACACACAAAGTTTGAAATATTTTCATGGGTAAATGGAAACATCTTCATTAAAAAACCTATAAGATTTTACTGTACAGTTGTATTTTAAAATATTGAATCAATACTTTTCCTAATAATTGAATAAACTCTCCTGAAACATTGATTATTTACATCCAATATGTAATATCAAATATCAGAAAATATCAATTGGAATAAATTCTTAAAGTTTTGAAATTGCAATCAAAATTTTAATACTAAAATATAAAAAAAAATATCTGAAATTATAAAATCGTATTTTTATAGAAATATTGAAATAATTGTATTAATAATTTCGTAAAATGTTCACACAATTTCAGTATATATCAAAAATATTATGGGGTATTTAATAACTTTTATAGAAATTACAAGAATATTGTGAAGGTACGGATTCTGTAAACACACTTTTAAATTGATTGATTTGAATGAATTTTAAAAATGTTTGTTATCTAAAAGTATTCTTTAATTTATTTTTTAAATTTGAATTTTAAAAATGTTCTTTAAATTTTTCACTTACAATTTGAAATACAAAATTAAAAAATGACAATATTGTTTGGAAATTTAAAAAGTCACAATATAAATTAATACAATAAAAAATTATATAATTACACACTAAAACAAATTGTAAAGAATAAATTTAATATCTGTATATTTTCTAAAAATAAAAAGTGTTCTTTTTTCAATTGTATTCCCAAATTAATATATTTGCTTCAATTATTATTGTGCCTCATTACTTTAAAATAAATTGTAAGGAAACTAATGAATAAAATTAATAATTATTTAATAGAAATAAAATTAATTATATTCAACAAAATTTACTTAATATCGAAAAGAAAGTGATTTTTACTAAAAAACATATAAAGTTATTAGCTATTCATAACTAAGCAAATTGAAAACCTATATAAATTTTCCTATTTAAATATGAATTAAAAACCAATTAAATTCAGAAAATGAGTTACAAACTATTTAATTTTTCCAATAACTTTAAAGTTCTACTTTTTTATTCAAAAACATGAAAAAATACAATTTTCAAAACAATGTATTTTATTGCATCATTTATTTAAATGGATCTTAAATATCGCTGTATATTTTTCGACTTATCGCGTTTTTTTATGAAGATATATTGCTAAGATATCGTACTTATCCTATTTAGTTCAGAAATAGAGATAAAATAAGTCATATAAATCATGCTTATTCTTCATTGGTTCTCTTGAATCACACAATCTCGTGCGTTCTATATGCACTTTACTTAATTTCTTCCATTCCCCCATAAGTGGTTTATTTATCACTTAGCAATACAAATCTGGCTATTTGGATAGAAACAGGTAGAGCACTGATTGCATTAATAACAATAAATCTGGAATAAATATGTGAGTTCGGAGGAGATTTCGCAAGTCATAAATCTCAACTTGTGGAAGATTGAATCATTAATTATGAAATATGTTTTTTGAAATACTAGAAGCCTCTTATTGGGATTTTCTTTATATAAATTTGGAAAGACGGATTTTCTGAAATAAATTTTGATTTAGTGGAAAAAGCCCATCTTCTAATATTTCACTCTAAATATTTATAGTGTATGCAAGTAAATTGTACACGTACACACGTGACACGTATATATATATGTATATAAATATATATATATATATATATATATATATATATATATATATATATATATATATATATATATATATATATATATATATATATATATATATATATATATATATATATATATATTACGATGTATGAAGGTACTACAAAGCTATTTTAGACTTGAATGTTACAGCAAGTATAAGATAAATAAATTATAGTCTTCTTAATGTTATTTCAGTGTTGCAGCAATGAATCGAAGTAACATATTCTAGTTTTTGTGTAACCATTGTTAGAAATCTAATTTAATCATTCAGCTTTAAATATCACTAAGCGCGCTATAATAAATAGTATGCACATTTTTTATAATCCAACGCAACTAACATGTAAGTCATTAAGCTTCGGTAACTTCTTTCTCTAAGATGATTTTACAAATTTCAATTTTTCATTAGAATACGTAATGTCAAATTGCTAAAACATCTCAATATAGAATGCAATGATCTACAGTATAAATATATTGAACATTCTACACCTAAGAATTCTGTTAATTTCCTTCGAAAGTAAGCGATTACATTGTGTCAAATATAATTCATTTCATTGCGCAAAGATTCCAAAGTCTCATTAAGCTTAGTATATTGCTTGTGGTTGAGGAAAAATTGAAACACATAATTTTATTATGTATAAGCTCTTACCATAAATTTTTATGACAGTCAGAGTTATTCAGGAATTGCTGTAATTTAAATTAAAAGGTATTACTTAACTCTGGAATATATATCATGATAACTTATTTTCTAAGCAATACCTAATTTTAAGTGCTTCTATTGTATTTTTAAATAAATTTTCATATACTTTTCAGTAAATCAATATACATGTTGTAAACTATTTTTGATTACGAATTGTTTTTAAAAAAATATCTGCGTAAATAAACGGCCATTTAAATCAAAATTAGACACTTTTGAATAAAAGCACACTATTTTAAATCGGTAAAAAAATATTTTAAGTTTGTTTTAATTTAGTGTTATTGACTTAATGATACTAACTTTGAAACTTAAGTTTGTATGAAATTAGTTTTTTTTCTTTCTAAAGTTTCTAAAATTATTCACATTACATTAAAAATTATCTTGAAGATAAAACAATTAATTATTTCAACTATAGAAAATATTTGGAAATTTAAAACTAAATTTTTGAATTAAATTGTTTTAAGCTATATATCTTTAAAATTTCTTTTTATCTAGATTTGAAAATAATCTATTTCCGTTTCTTCTGTTTCATATATCATAAAAGTATTCCTTGTAAAATTGGAAAATTTCTTTGATTAGTTCAAAATATATCACAGAACTTTCTAGATATGAACAGATTAATTAATAGAAAATGTGTTTTTAACACATTATATGCAATCTATAATTTTAAAATAAAATTTGCATTCAGTAAAATATACAGTAACAAATGTGAAAAATATTGTGCCACAAGAATAGTTATCTTATGCCATGAAGACTTTCTTATGCATTCGAAACACTGGATTTATTTGATAAAAGTCTTTGTAAATGCTTCAAAATTTTGTCCTTTGTAAAAAAACAGTAAAAGGCATATTTTAATATTAATTGAATTAAGTAAATAACAAGTATATTTCCATTTATTTAACTAGAAATTTAAAATTAATTGGAAATTTGACAATACACATTTATATTTTGAATTTAGATCTTGCACTAAAAATGAAATAAAAATTATGTGATCTTAAATGCAACATTTATGAACAATTATTTAATAGAAAATATCTTAAAACTAAAGTAATTATATAACTTCTTATTGCTGAAATCAATACTTTTTTATTCCAGATATTAGAATTCTCTAAAAATATCCTCACTAATTTTTCCGAGTAAGAATTTCAAAGAAAAAGTACAGTGTTTCAATCGGATAACAGTTATCGCTTTAAGCTTAAATAAGCCGATACTAAAGCAAATAATTACTTTCTTTTCGTGAGGAATTTAAAAATATAAAAAACTCTAAATTGAGTATTATATTAAACATAATTATTCCAAGTAATGAGACGCAAAGGAATGAAACAATTCTACATAATGAGAAATTTGGGAAGAATTCACATTTAATGAGTAATTCTTCCAAAGTAGAAAAAAATGACTCTTGAAATGTGTTAAAAAGAAAATCAAGTGCTAAAAAGAAAGTAATACATCTAAGTATATTAGTAATGAGCTGAAAATGATGTGCAAAAACATTCCATTGATTGTTAAAGCATTTAAAGCTGCATAATTCAGAATAAAAGTGATTAAAAATAATTGTCTGAAGAAAGGAACATTAAGACGTAAAAAATATTATCATCATCTGAGGGAAAATCTCATTACTATTTAAGAAGTTCATTATAATCAATACTAAGCTAGAGTATTTCGATTAATTAATGCAGCATTTTAAATTCTAGACATGAATTCATCATATTCATCATGAAAACTAACTTAAAACTATTTATTAGGAAATTGTTTCTCAATTCCTAACAGTCTGTAGTTAATTTCTAAACAAAATATGATAGCAAACTTTTAATTAAAATATAAATAAAAATGCTTGTTCTGCAGCATAGAGTAAATATTTTTAATATACTCTTTTTTTGCTTGTAACCATTATTATCAACCTTAGAAAAGTCCATAAGACAATCCTTACTTTTATCATTAGAAATAAGGGTTATTCTAAATTTTAATTTATTTACTTTTTTATTTTAAGAAGTATATATTGGAAATCATTTAAATTACAGGTTAAGATTATTTTATGAAAAAATACACGGATATTACTTTGAATTGTTTGAGAGAGATGCTTGTTGATTAATGAAAATGTAATAAAAATGTAAATTTCTTTTCCTTTAATTTTTTATAAAATGCTTAAATATTACTACTTCAAATATTAAATAACCTTAGAAGATAAATAAAACAATAAAGACCATAAAAAAGTATACATAATAATTTATGTAAATATTTTTTATTAATACTTTAATTTTTGTGGTGAGTTGGACAACAAATGAATTAGGCTATCAATAACTTGTATCATGTATTAATAAAAGGTTTAGCATATTTTTCCATACTTTCCAGCAGTTAGCATATTTTTCCAGTAGTATCATATTACATTCATTAATTCTGGAATTTGACATCTGTTGCCACATTCCATTCTAATATACTAATTGCAAATTTTTGATCATTATATCTTTCTAATAATAAATAATATTTACTTAAAGATGATTATTAAATTTAGCTTAAAAAGACGTTTTATATCCCTAAATTTCATTTAAAAGCGTTAATTCATATTATTTGTAAAGTAATTGAACATGCTTTCCGATTTTAAATATGATATTCAATTAAGAACATTAAAATTTAACCACAAATTATATATTACTTATACTCAGAAGATGATGAAATAAAAATAATGATCAATACTCTGTTTGTGTGATTATATTTTACATGCATAACAGCTATTATTCGTTGGGTAACAATCTTGCATGCTTCCGAAATACTGTTGTGTTTAGATAATATCATTATTTGTCTATGCTGCTATTCAAGTTTTGCTAGTTATTTGCAAACAGAGAGTGCTTTCAGTTGCGTCTTTCCACTATAAGTCCACACTTTAAACATGATTTAATTTCTGTTAAAGGGAGGATTTATAAGCTTTATGAGGCTTTCACCAAACTCGAAGTATTTCATCAGTGCAAAATAAGGTATAGCATGAATCAACTGATCATATTACCCATTTCAAATCTTTATGTATCTAATATTTTACCCAATAACACTGCATTATACTTTGGCATAAGTATTTTCCACATGTAACTGATTATATATTCCAATAATCTGTCATCCTCTGCACATAATTTCAAATGAAATAGTTAGAATAAGAAATTTTTGACAATATTTTCCATTTTAAGAAATGCATATTCCTTGTTCTGTTCGATAATGATGTTTTTGATAAATTTTGCTCAAATTACAAAGAGATATGTCAATGGAAGTATAAGTGTGAGATCTGATTCTAAATTTTGACAATCTTTCATTTGATTGGTTTTGAGAACCCCTGAAGTTTTTCCATCTTCGATAATATGGTCTTCATTGAATGACGTATAATCATTTAAGCCGTAATATAAATGATAACCATGTACTAATCAGGATTCGAACCCGGTATCCACCGGTCTGAAATTAAGAACGCTAACCATTCAGCCATCTGTCGGTCTGTGCCGATAAATATGTATGTCAAATATAAAACGTTTAAAAATCTTAATTTTAAACTTAAAAAAATTCTAAGTGAAACAGATTTAAAATATATTTTTCATGAATTTCCAATCACTACTGAAATTATGAAATTAACAATTATTAGAAAAATACAAATTATTTATATTTATTTTAGTATCATTTATTCATTTCCTTAACTTAAAATAAATCGTTTAAACTGTCTTTTATGATATAGCAATTATTAAAAGAACCAATTCTTTTAAATGAAAATAATAAATCGTATGGAAATATTCAGTTTTTAACAATTATTTCTTATTTTAAAAGAAACAATGTTTATTGAAATCATTCTATAAATAGTGAAAACTTGAATAAAAGAAAAGAAAGATTTCTAACCAAAGGTCAAGTTTTCTCCAATTTTTTGATATGTTATTGAAGAGTCAGAGCCTATGCTTCAGAACTCAAGTTCTGAAAATCCTCTTCCCTTGAGCGTTTGCTGTCACACGCCAAAAACCAGTCACGCACAAATTTGTTGCTTTCTCACGGAAAAATCTGGTCGTTTTACTCTTTATTGATCATAGTTTGTTACTAATGCATGTCAAGAAGAAAAATCGTTCCTCAAAGCTATAAAATGCAATGTTTGTGAGTAAAATTTATTTAAAATGTTTTATGCTATGTGTATTCATTCAAAAATTATGATAATATCCATTTAAAATGTAACCAACAAAATTCATATCTGTTTGGAAATTTTGATTTCTCTTTTTATATTTTCTGATGGTATATGTTAGTGTCTTCAATAAAAGTTATTTTATTTGGAATTATATGCATTTTTAAAACTTATACTTTAAAGCTTTAATCAATTTTTCAAACATTGCCATGATTGTAATTTAATTCTGCTTAAACTTAATTGTTGAACAAATGTGATGTAAAGATTTTAAATAATCTCACCTTTAATCTAATAATAAAGCCAGGAATAAAAAAAATACAGAGAATCAGATTAGAAATCAGAGATTAATTTTTGAATTATAAGGGAATTTTCATACTTCTCTTCTAATTCAAAAATAATAAATAAAAGGCAATAAATTCTCTAAAATAATAAAAAAGGCAGTGCATTTATAAGGACAGAGAATAGGATGATGATATAACTATTGTATCAACTTCAGTTTTTTCTTTTGTTGATATACAGGTGTGTATTTTTATGGAAAAATACCAATTTTCTAGTCTGTTTTAAAATAGTTTCCAAAATAAAGCACGGCCTGTTTCTAAGATTACGATCACAATAATTTATGGTAAGCTCTTTTCTACAATTTCATAACCACTTAAAATTGTATTCATTGACACTATAAATGCATTGGCACATGCTTTCAACTTGTATTCATGCATATTTCTTTCTTGACGATATTTTGTGTGTATACATAAGCATTCACGATAAAGGACTTAACAATCACAAATTATAACAAGAGTATTTAATCTTTCCTTAAATCAAACCTATAATTCAATTTAGATAACAATGATTTTTTAATATTTTAATTTAGTAGCTATTATTTCTATGCATATTTGGTAGCAAGGTAAATTTATAAATAATTATTTGAAAAATATTCCGCAGTTCAAATATCGTACAAATGATTTAACTACATAGAAATTCATAAATTTCTTAAGAAAGTAATTCAGTTATAATCAGATTTATATTATGCTATTAAAATCTTAATTTGATTATCATATAATTTCATTGAAAAATAACATAAATTAATCTTCCAAACTTAATTTTTTAATAATAGTTCAATCTAAATAATTCCAATCGAATTATTCAATTGAAATAATTCCAATCTAGTAAGTGGATTTTATTGAAATTGCGAAACAATGGAAAGAAAACAGTTTTGAGGTGCTTTTCTCTCAATCGTATCTCTTAAGTTGCTAGAAATTACACCAAAATTCTGTAAGTTATTAAAAAATTTATTTAAACTCTCTTCATTCCACTGTCCTATTTATCGGGCAGCTAATAATAGCATGTGGAAATCAGTATTTGTTTTGTATGAATACTTGGTCTGATGGAGCATGTATATGTCTCTGTATTAGCTTCTGATAGTGTGAGCTATATGTCCCACGCTCTCCTCCATCTTCTTGGCACTGTGTTTATTTATCGCATTAGTGGAAGTTGTTTGTATTCTCTTTTTCAGTTCCAGGTTTCTTTTCAGTTTACTTTGAGTACTCGGTTGCGTTTTTTAGACGTCTTTCATTATCAACCTGGTATTTAATCAGAGCTATATTGTTATTAAGCATGTTTTAGAATATCATTTTTTAACTATCTTCAAAATAGGACAGTGGGAGGATAAGCATACAATCAATGCATTCTTTCTCTCCTTATAACTAAAAGTAAAAAAATAATAATGTATTTTCTAATGTTTCACCCATGCGGAATTATGTCAGTACAAAGGTTTCTGTGAAGTTAGCGGAAGCATTAGAAATATTTAATAGTTGAGATTCAGATGATAACGACGTTTAAATTTCAGCATTACCACTAGATTCTAGTAAACTAACAGATGAAGAGAATGAGAATACTGGTGAGATTATTGTTCACGAAGAAAGAGCATTAAATATGATAAAGACATTAGTCATCTTGAATATAAAAAATTGAGAAACAAAGGTTAATTTAACGACAAAGGACTTGCTCAAGCATGTGGAAATAATATAGAAATATAAAACTTTATCACAGCTTTTTGATTAGTTTTATTCCAGTGAGGTCTACGATCTCTTTATAAAAGAAATTATGTAATATGCAAGACATGTAAAAAATCAATATAATTTATTGACCACTGCTAACGAAATATGTGTTCTTATAGGAATTTTGCTTCTCATATTGATTATTATTTAAATACCTGTAAAAGTGACTACTGGTCAAAAGCTGAAGACACTTGCGTTAGCCTGTTGAAAAAGCCATGTCATGAAACCGCTTCCAAAAGACAAAATCTTATTTATACTCTGTAGATAAAGGAGCTGCATGTCATCAAGCCCAGCTTCGAGTCATTATAATAAAAGTAAAACCTTTGTTTGTCACACTCTTTAATATTTTTATTAAATTTGAACACTTTTCTGAAATTCCAAGCATTGATGAAATATTTATCATATAGTCTGAAAGTAGTATAGTCTGAAACAACTGATCTGAGTCTAACCAAACTTTTTGGATACTAACTTAACTAAATATTATTAACATATTTCTCTGTATTAAGCTAAAGAATCTGATTCAAGAAATCATTTTAACTTTGGTACTCAGGTTGTCATGAAACTAACACAGAATATTGTGAATTGATTCCTTGATGTGAAGAGATAATGCGAGAACACAAATATAACTTTGCAAAGATATTGGATTTGATTGATTCCTTCAAAAACTGTTGGCAGTGTGGATCATCACAACTGTCATACTCTATAATAATCTTTATTCATGGCTGCTCTTCTTTTCATAAAAACTCTAGGAAAAAATGATATTTGGCATTTTTTAGATTCCAGTGCATATGACTATTGTAAACATCCTGTAAAATCACAAAAATTTAGCGAAAATAATGTCGTGTGTTTGAAGGTGTTCTTAAATGTTGTACCAACAGTTTGGACAAGGTACCGGAACAAATGCTGCTGCAACAACAGCACAACAACATCTTGTCTAAAATATTCATGATGAAAACTAAAAGTAGGCCTAGAAGCTCAACTGTGCCTTTTGATACAAGCGACAACACTCCCAGTGTTGGTCCTTTTTTACTAAAGCAAGAAAATTAATCCATTGTTAAAGAGAGGGCTGCAAAGAAAAAGTAAAAGTATACTGTCAGACAAAACACATTGTCAAGCTTGTTTTGGATCTTTCCACCAACATTCGAGGGAAATTCAACTAAAAGTGGAACTATTTTGTAAACAAGAAAAAGTTAATGAAATAAAGTGAACTTTGTACACTGAAATCATATTTTATTATTGAAGAAAAAACTAAAATATGTAAAAGCAAAACTTATCCCATTGTCCTATTTAGACGACTGTGAAATTTCTTATAAAAATATATAATTTATTTAATTTTATTATATTTACTTTGTTTAAATTATCTCTAAAAATATCATTATTTTCAAACTCTAGCAAATTAAATAAATTAGAATAAAATGTGGCTTACAGTAATACATTTTTCATAGATATAAACTATGTCACAAACGCATGATTGTGTGTTTAATACTTGAAAATGAATTTCCAGAAACACATTTTATAGCTTGGAAACTTCGATTTTAAATAACTATTCGTTTTCCTTAGAAATTTTAGAAATTATTAGTGACCCAAATTTCTATTTAAGATACAAGCAATACGTGAAATTCACGCAAGCATTTTTCTCTGTTCAATACTTTTCTGTTTATTATTTTTAACTTACAAATTATTTTCTCCTCTGATTTTTAAATTGCATTAAAAATACAAAGTGAATCATCATGTTTAGTCATTTTCATTTTATATTGTTTGACTCACCTTAAGTAGTACTTGGAATAGTTTTGCATAATATATGAAATTTATTTTATCATATTAATAATATATTATTTGTTACATTTGTTCTTTGTTTCTCTTACTAAAAATGCAAATAGAGAATAACAATATTTTACTGACACCAGTATTTTATTCAGAATAAAAAATAAAATAAAAAAACATTTCGTTTCCAAATATATTTTTTAATATTATATGCTTATTTCCACAAAATGATGTTAACTCGGTTGCACTTATTACAATAAAAGTGTATAATTTATTGTAATAGTAATTCGTAAAACACATTATTTTAATACGGATGAATGATATAAAACCATTTCAATCATTTTACATTATTACAGTATTTACATTTTTCAGTATATATTGTTTTCATCAAAATAATATCTTTTGTTCATTAGAAAATGAAATAATAAGTAAGCATAATTTTGAATTATAAATAGAAATCGAATGATATATTCACTGTAAAACAATTGAATAATGAAATATTTAAAAATTATGAAGATATAAATACGTGCTCATATTATACCATTGTTTTGCCACATTAATGGAATTTCATTGTTAATATTGTTAAGATTTATATTTTCTCGAGCAAATAATGAAACTAAACAGCCAAAAGTTTTTTTTTCTTATTTTAAAAGTAATAAAACCTAGAAAACCTTTAATCTATTTTAAATTTTGATCAGCGAAAAATTATTTTCAAGAGTATTTTGCAATAGAACAAACATATAATTTAGTAAAATTTAAGATCCAGCATATATTTTATGGATATTTTCTTCGTATTTTCTAAACTTGTCTTGTGAAAAAGAAACTTTTATTTTTATTTCGGAACTTAAAAAGTGAGAAATATCTTTATGTAATCTATGTGGGATTAAGAAAGATAAATGTTGGAGATTTATTATATTTTACCTCTATATTATTCACAGTTGTCATTAGTCTAGGGGATCAAAACCTTGTTTAACTAAATTATTTTTACGAAAACCAAGAAACAACGATTTTCTGTGTAATTAAAATAAATTGACTCTACTTTGTCCCATCCTAAACTTTGTAGTTAGGATTTACTGCTTTGCAGATTAAACAGAAATGCGTTTTTTTCCTCTATCTAATGTTATTATAGCCCAAACAGTCTTGTCTGTAATGCGTTAAGTGAAGTGCTGCGAACTAGATTTACTGAATTCATTACTAAAAGTAATACTGCATTATTATATTGTTCTTTTAAACAGTAGATTCAATTAAATAATTCAAAACTATAAGTAAAAATATCAGCATAATCTCTTAATAATTAAGAAAAATAGTAATTAGTATATGAAAAGCAATTGTTATAAACAAAGCCTTAAATTTAGTTGTGCACACAAAATAATAATTACTTAGTGTGGATATACAATCTTATAATTTTTTAACAACTTATCACATATAAATAGAAAAAAATTGGTTTTCAAAATTATTTTTAAATGGTAAAGTTATGATTTTACTCAATGTTTTCTTGTATTTTCTTTTACTTGATTTTCCTGTTTGCAATAAATTCAAAACTTGGGCTCTTAGTTTTATGCCACGATAAGTTCCTTAGTTGGAAGATTACTGCATTTAGTATTAATCGTCGTTATACAGCGGAAGATGGATGATACATTTTTGCTTTCCACAGGTCCTTTATCAGAGTAAATATCGAAAGTTTTTTGTTCTTTCTTCATTTTAACATGAAAATAAAAGCTTTAATGTCTGGAAGAGAGCTGAATATGGTGCGACTTTAAACTTAATGTTTTCTCTTATTTTCTACTCAGTTCGCTGTGAAAGGAACAGTTCATGGATAGCGCTGTTTGTTGAATTTTTAGGACTTTAAATGAAATTTTCTCTAACTTTGTTCACTGTTTCTTCAGTAAATCTTTGTCATCTGGAATTTAGCACTTAAATAAACAACCAGTTTCTTTGAGCTGTCAATACCTGAGCAGATTGCTTTGTTTATTTGGAGGTTTGTATTTGTATGGATACAGGAATTATCTCTGCACTGTTATGTGTGATTCACACTTTAAAATTATAGAAGATGAAACGCTTTACGCTTTTCAGTCACCATTTTGAATATGACATTCTTTGAGCCACTGCACGCACATTGCGCATACTCGATGTGAAACAATAGTGAACGTCGTATTGCTTGCGTTGTGATGAAAACATGTTTCTAAGTTTGGAAAGAGCAATGTTTCAAACCCAAATGTGTCATTTGTAATAATCTTCTACTTAAATGCCCAGTTTTAGGACATCCAGCTTAGTTTTGATACCTTGTTCAACTGGTTTTCATCTTTTCTGATTCGTGAAATACTTTTTAAATAAAAAGTTTTAATTCTTAAAGGTAAATTAAAGCAATTACATTAAAATATTCTTCAACATTTAAGCAACTACATAGAAGGTAAACTTGTAAGCTACAAAGAGTTGAAAATGGCATAAATATTAACGATTTAAATATTTTAATTTTATATTATTGTATTTAATAAAAACAAAATAAATGTCTAAAATTAAAATAATCCCAGGAATTCTATTTAATTTACTTTTGCTGTACGAGAGTTTCAGTGTTAATAATTCCTCTAAGTAAAGCTCAGATTATATTTGAATATACTTGATTTTCTTTTTACATTTTGTACTTAAAAAAGCTCAGATTGTAAATTTAATTGAATTTGTTGTGAAATATGTTTTTGAATGATAGCATTTTTCTTTAAACAAATATAATACAAATTAATTTCTCAATATAAATAAATCCTTCTAAATTTTGCATTTTTTATCTTCTTTGAGGCAAATTTCATTATTGCACTACATGATAAGCAATATTTCTTAAAATTTAAATTTAAGGACTCAAATCAAAATTAAATTTCTGCTAAAAATATTTTTATTTAAAATTCTCATTCACCCTGATATAATTTCTCACATTTTAAGTTTTAAAAAACTTGGTAATAACACACTACTCATACGATGTGTGTGTGTGTACCTTTATGAAGAACACACATAAGGTTTTAATCAGGAAGACAGAAAGATATTTTATTCATCTTAATATCTAAATAACAAATACTCAATATTATTAGGAAGATAGTTTTAAGCTCGCAAGTCAATATATATTAATATTTTTACAGATTAATAACTCTTAAATCTGTAATATTCTTAAGCAATCTGAAGTTAATGAATCATGTTTCATTTTTAAATACCTCTTAACACGTCCAAAATGGCTTGTTATTAAAAAATATTTTTGATTCCTTTCATCCTCAGTCAGCAGAAAACAGAGCAGCTAATTAGTAACTCCGGGCATTGTAAGTAGGGGAAAAAATGGGGATTTTTCCAAGTTCAATCTATTAGGCTAGACGGGAAGAGAAAGGCAGTTTGAAACTTTTCCATTATACTCTGTTTTGGAAATACTCTTTCGCATCCCTTTTTTTCCCTCTCTTCAATGGAGACTTAACGAGTGATTTTGGCAGACTCTTCGCGAAATCGTGGAAAACCCATGCTCACATCGAGTGATTAATGGGGAAAATTTCGGTGAAAAGGGGAAGAGAAAGCAAGCAGCAAAGGGAAAAAGGGGAAGCATTCAAATTTTTCCTGGTTATCCCATTTCTGGCTCCGGTACAACTGGTTTGATTAATTTTGGTTTTCAGTTGGCAGTGACGCTGCAGTGGCGTACTTGAATTTTCATGTACTTGGTTTTTGATGTATTGCGGCCCATTTGGAGATAATTTCTGAGAAAGTTGATTCTTAGCAGCAGGAGGTATAATGAAATATTTTAAAGTAAATTCTCATTTGCTTTAAGTATAATAAATACACTTCTCTAAATTAGAATATTTGGCTCTTATTTATATTCAACGTTAACATTTATTTT
The DNA here is from genome assembly GCA_037975125.1 of Latrodectus hesperus. Lineage (NCBI taxonomy): Eukaryota > Metazoa > Arthropoda > Arachnida > Araneae > Theridiidae > Latrodectus > Latrodectus hesperus. The sequence continues at coordinate 24,121,750 of CM075861.1, forward strand.
GTTTCGTCCTCAAAAATTAAAAAAACTATGGTGAAAATACGTGACCAAATTTATTTTGACTCATAAAAATTTAATTACTTTGATTTGAATATTAAAATACTTGTGGAATAAGGGAATATTTTATTTTCTAATGCAGATTTAACAATTCTGTTATTTTTTTACTATCTGAAAATTTCATACACTGCCTTTTTTATTTTTGTCAATCATGAAAATAAATTACAATTAGATGTGTTAATTTAAATCCTTTAAAATACTTAATACATTAAAGGTATGCTTGCCATCCCATTTGCTTTTACTTTAGATGTAATCTTAAAAATGTATCAAAGAAACCAATTTTGCAATAATTGATAATGTTTGTTATGGTGCATATCAGCTGAATTATATCATATTTGTTTCTTTTTACACATAAATAATATTAAAGTGAATTTAGTTATGATAAACAAAAGAAAAAATAATAATATTTTGAACTATATACATATTAAACTATATATGTATTACATTGACTGAAAAATTTCCATCAATCATAGAATGTTTCGCATGAAAGTTTCCACTGTATAAATGTGTATTTATGTATCACCAGAATTCTTAACATCTCATTTTTAATAAGTAGTTAAATATTGTGATAATCGCTGCTTTAATTATATCAGGGAGAGACTTTTTTATGCACAAGTACTTTGTAATTTAGATTTAAGACACCATATTTACAAAATACAATTACATATTGTTGAAGGGGAAGAGTCAAATGTCCTAACTAATGATTTGTTACTGAAACTATAACAACAGGCATACAAAGTGCTTTTAAGATTGATTATAGTTTAACCTGCAAATTTAGGAATAATAATAATAATAACTTGTGGTTCAATTTTCTTTTACTAAAATATAATCCTCTACTTCTGTTACACATCATTTTGAATGTGTTATTTCATCTTTTAAATGTTTTAATTTTTAGAAGGTATGATTTAAATTTATTTTTAATAATTAATAATTTTTCCCATTTTATCATTTTTATTATTCTCAGTTAAGGACACATATAAAGACTGCTTCATTTAAAAAAAAATATATTCTCATTTCCATAAAAAAAGCTAATATCCAAATAATCATATTTACAAATCAGCCAAGAGTTGCTCATTGCAACAAATTAAGGTACATTATGTGATATATTTAATTCAATGCATGTGTCTCCTTTGTAATGAAAACAATAATTAAACATTACCCTTTTAAAATTGCTTAAATATTTCTTATTATATTGATGAATTTGGTTTTCATGAATAGATTTAATTTATTTTGTTTTATTAGAAGCATGATTTGCTTCCCATGTTGCTTAATCATTGGAAGTAAATTATTTAGTTTTATACTTAAGATTGATCATAATAATGTGTTTAACAAACTTGGAAAACTTCATATTCTTTAAATGTTAAGCACTTCACAGATAAGTTACGTTGTTTTATCTTAATAAACATAACGATTTTGTCTTTTGTAATGAAGTATTTAATTCCAGAAAACTTTTTTTGCAATAATCTTTAAACACTCTATAAAAATAAGCTGAAATATTTGCCAATAAACTGGGAACTCTTGTGGTAATTTTTAGCTCACTGATAATTTTACTGACTTTTAAGCATATTTTTCATGCTATAACTTTTATACATTTTTATATAAATAATTATTTAATCTTTTTTTGAATATAAAAGTTTAATAAATATATAATTATGAAAGATAAAAGATATCAAAGTCTTTTTCTACTAACTGAAATGAAGTATAATTTTATAACCATAAATGTAATATTGTCTTACTTATTAATTAAATGGAGAGTACATATAATGAAATAAGAAATTTTAAGCATATTAAGCAATTATAGAAAAAAAGCCTTAAATGCATCAAATATTAGCAATTTATTTTGAATACTGCTTAGTTGTTGACATTCGGCATTTCGAAAAAAGTAAAAGCAATAAAAAACAAAATAAAAAATATAGTAATATAGAAAATGTTTAAAAAAATTTGTGTTAAAAATGATAAAGAAACATTTTCATTTTTGAATGAACTATTTGTATCGTAATTTGAAATATAATTCATATATATTCCCTTAAACTCTAATTTCTTCAACTTTTTTCAGTTATATTTTTAGATTTTAATTTTGATATAAAATGATCATTCTTGGCTATCATTAAAGTAATTGAAAATTGATATAAAGTGATGTATTGTGCAAGCTGCAGTAAATTACGATTACACAGAATGACAAAATCCTCGAAATCCACACTCAAGTTTCAAGCTTTCACTAGTTTCTAAAAATATGCATAGAAACTTTTAAATTACGTAATGTAATTAAACATGAAATACACACTTTTCAAATATATCAAGTATTTAAATGTTAAAAATGGAAATTTAACAATCAATTTCATAATAAAAAATGATGCTTGAAACATTCATTAATCATTTCTACGAAACAAGCTTCTGTTAAACTTTTGTTGAAAAATTGAATTGAAATCATCATTATGCGAGAAGCTAAAATGATATATATGAGCATTTGAAATTTAATACCAAAAATTTAAAAAAAATGTGGTTTTTAAGCAAAATATTACTTAATATTATTGAATGAAAATAAGAATATTTAGAAAATCTTTCTTAGATTTCGTAAAGAATTACATTTGAATTTAGAAAAAATGCAAGTTATTTCATATTCTGAATAGAGAGAGAGAGAGAGTATAAAATAAAGATGAAAGAAATATAATCTTTTGTAGTTTAATAGCATTTTCCTGAATCTCTCTAATACATAAACTTTTTTAAGCATATCTAATCCGATCTTTATTTAGTTTTTCGGTTCATTATATTTTTAAATCCATTCAAGGGTTCTGCAACCATTTATTTCTACTCTAATTACACTGAAGCATTTCACTTCAAGCAACAAAAAGGAAATAAAATATAATGAAATAAAAAAAATATCTTTTTTTTAAGAGTTTTTCTTTTTAATCTTCCCGATACTGAGGTAGAACACCAAAAGAATGTCAATGAAATAATATCGAAAGAAAAATAAGAATTGAAAGAAAAAAAATATATATAAAAATATGAGAGAAAAATGAAATGAAATGAAATGGATTGAAAACTACCTTCGAAAATGGTTTCCAATGCTTTCGGTTTAAGGCGTTATAAAGGGCTCATTATCCAGGTTTTGGATCTGGCAACGCAAGAGACTAAGAAAAAATAAAAATGTTCGATTCTGTTTTCTTTCCCTCTTAACCGTTGGGTCTGTAAATTGATGTGGAATTTATCGATAAGCTCGATCGAAAATTCGGTCCCTGCTGTGGGCACAAGAAATAGTAAACTTTGTTATTTTAAACCAAGGAAGTGCAGAAAACAATTTCACTGCCATCTCAATCTATTTGCCTTCAAGTACTTTCTAACATTATCATCTATAATCTTACGGATTTTGTTCTGTCGCAATCTGAGTGCATCAAAGAAAAGTTTAATTTTTTTCTGATATACCTTATATGTTCATAACTGTTTCTTATACATTTAATACGAAATGTTTTTTTTTAGGAAAACAGCTTTGAAAGAATGTATACTATCGATTGAAAATGAAACGTAAAAATAAAAATAAAATAACACAGTAAATTAAATCAAATATTGTTCCAAGAAAAACCAGTGGATAGGTTGCTAAAACTATACCATAAATACTTATATTATACATTAGAAAGAGCTGATAAATTTTAAATGAAATTATCTGTACTTAAATTAAAGATGTATTTTCCTTTTTGAATTATCTAAAGCATCTGAATTTTCTTTAATTACAACAGTAACATATAATGTAATTAAAAATAGAAAATATTTAAGCATTTAAATATTTTGTTTCGCTTAAATCAGACAAAAAAAATAGTTTTGTGATCTTTCGAATTACAAGGAATTTGGAAAATACTTTCATATTTTACAGACGGTTTACCTTTCAATATCCTAATTTTATTAATGTTTTATGAATAAAATATCATTTATTTAACTGTTCTGCAATATAAAACAATATACCTTGAACATGTTTAATTTAGCTGTGCTACAAAATATTCAAAATTACAAACTGTGAAATAAAGTTTAATACATTTGTGGTTATAAATTAATATAATATTTCAAGAAATCTCTGATATTAGGAATTTATTGATGGATATTAAAGGACTCCAATACTAGAGTTTCACTTTCAAATATTTTATATTATAATTTCAAAGTGACATGTTTCTTAATCTAATGCACATACAATTGATGAATAAACTTGTCATGCATTTTGTAAATTTCATAACAAAATAATTATTGTAATATTAATCAGTAGATTTATGAAATATAAATTATAAATAATTCGACATATCGAAATTTCCTATGTCTGAAAAAGATTCTTCTTAATTTTCTACAGGAAAGTATTTTCTATTTAAATTTCACTTAGTGAGGTTTAATATATGTAAGTTTATATATAATTATAGGCAAGAAGAAATATTGGGAAATAATGAAGAATTTTATTGCCATCCTTCCATATTCTAAGTTTCTTGGAATAAAACAGTGACATATTTCGTGCTCTTACTGGCATGCATGTTAATCAACTATCAACAATAATTTTTCATTCCATCAAAATATGTACTTATGTAGAAGGAAACTCAGTAATTTGAGGAGACTGATAACGATAAATAATTAATATGCATGATAGTTTACTTCTAAAGTAAGATCTACAGCCAATGGATTATTGTGGCTCCAAAAACATATCCCGAGATGATAGTTGAATAGTAATAGCTCTGACTTTGATTCAATGGTTGTGGGTTGGAATACTACCTGGATATGGTTATTTAACAAATTTTAAGATATAAATTAAATTTTACGCTTAGGTTGCGTTAAAATTAATGTACAGAAAATTATTTTGGGGGGAAAATTATGTGATGAATTTGATTGTAAAATATATCATTACTATTCTAAATTTTATTAAAAATAGGTATTTATGCGCGTACCTGTACTAAACGGATTTATTAGCTTAACTTTCATCTCCTAATTTTTATTTCAAATAAAATTTTAAAAAAATGAAAATATTCGACAGGACCTGTTGTTTAATAGATATTACCTCGATATTTGAAATATATCGTAATTATATATGTTACTGAATTTAATACCATTATAACATGCATTTCTTTATACTAATACTGTAAAGTATAAAGAAATGCATGTTATAAAATTTTCTAATATTAAAAAATTCTATTAACAAGTATATTGTTTTATATTTAATGAGAAATAACCCCTATGTTTAGAAAATTTATATGAAGTAGAGAATTTATTGTTTATATGTATTTGTCAACCCCGAATTATATTATTTAATAATTCTTATAATTGATGTATACTTACAAAATTCAACATGTGTATTTCAAAAAATAAACTTTTTCATAAAAAATTTAAACATGTTTTTATTTATATCCACACTGAATATCAAATATTTTTCATATTCGTTTAATATTTGAAATATGCATATTTTGCTGGCAAAATAATTTACTATCTTTTGAAATTTGCTAGCTTACCATTTAAATATGGTGAGTAATATAAACAAAAATATATTATAACGTTCTCGGTGTAGCTTAGATTCAAGTTTAAATATGTTTAGATATAAATTAGGATTAACACACAACACACAATGATAATATCATTTCTTATTGCCCAGTGTTTAATAGTTTTATGCATATTGGTCAAATGAAAAATGGCATACAATCCAATCACTAATTAAAATGAGAAACACTATGCTTAAAACGTTACCATTTAAAACGGAGAAAAAGATTGCTTAAATGCATTCCACAGACTTTGACTATTTTAAACTGAATATAATATAGCGATTAATAGTGAATGATTTATATATTTTATCCTTGTATTTTCTTCATAATTTTTAATTAAATAAAATATTTTAGTATAAATATTTTTGTGATTACAATATAGAAACATATTTTTTACCTAAGCATTGAATGAAATTATTAAAATAGTGATAAAAATCGTTTTCATTTTACAGAGAACCACATGGTGTGGCTTCACGGCGAACTTCATTTTGGGCCCGTACTTCTTCGAGGAAGTGAGAGGGAACGGGTTTGTTCGGTGTACCGCCACCAGTGACCGCTACGCTAAACTCATGGAAGAACATGTTGTCCCGGTGTTAAGGCAACGAGGCTGTTTGTCCACCACAGTCTTCATGCAAGATGGAGCAACTGCTCATACGACGCGACGTGCGAAGACTGTGATTCAAGTTTTCTTCCCTGATGAAAGCGTCATCTCGCGGACTTTCCCCATTGCCTGGCCAGCAAGGTCACCAGATCTAAACCCTTGCGACTTCTGGCTGTGGGGTTTTCTCAAAGATCGCGTCTATCAAGGAAGTGTAACTAATGAAGCAGAGTTGAAAGCGTCTATGTACACCACGTCTCATTAATTCATCCCGATATGTTGCGTGCGATCGTTGAACACGCGATCGTACGCTTTCAGCATATTGTTGACCAACAAGGTATGCACGTAGAGCATACGAGTGTGTAATTCAATAAACCTTCCTTTATTCTTTGAATTTTTAGTGTTATCTTTTTTCTTACGTCATTACAGCACCATCTATTGGCGAAAAATTTAACCTCTTTTTTATTGCAAAAACCTCGAGCGCATGTTCTACATAACGAATATTTTAAATTTCATTCGGATCCGTTCAGTAGAACCAGAGCTATGAGCCTCTAAGTACTGTGCGTTTAATTTTAACCACCCTGTATAATATCCTTCAAAGGCAAAGGAGGATGATTTCAAGATAAAGTATTCCATATTACTGTCATAAAAAATTGCCATTAACTATGATATTGTTGGGGCACCAGCATGCTTTCCTGCACCTCTCTAGCTCTGAAGTTAACTACTTTAACCAATTTAAACGATTTGATTCTACGATAAAATAAACAATATTAGTAAATAACTATTTCAATATCTCTCAAATCAGACATCGTACATAAAGCATAAATTAGTCTTCTTTTATGTAAAAATTTATTCTGTACAATCATATATATATATATATATATATATATATATATATATATATATATATATATATATATATATATATATATATATATATATATATATATATATATATATATATATATATATATATATATACTGACGAAAACATTACTGAATTATATAAAAATATGACTGACACAATATAAATTAATAATTTTTATTCTCTAAAATAATTTTTAAATTTTATTTTGGTAAGTTTGAGATATTTTTAATCATTATATGGTCTTATAAAAATTTATATATTACAGAAAATTTCTTCTTATTTTGTTCTTTTGATTTCCCAATACCTTTATCAGGAATTTCTACATTTCTAAAATAAATATAAAGATCTTTTAAAAAATGAAAATATGAATTAAAATAATTTTTGCATAGTTAAAAATGAATTTTTGTATCTATGTAAAAATAACATAGAATATATAGTTACATATTTTTTTATATTTAGTATACATAGTTTTATATATTTGTATTTCTATAAATTTAAGTTTCTGAACAACATTGTGCGTCAAAAGAGAGCTCTACATTACGTTTAATTTCACACACAATTAAAATATTATTGATATAATTTGAAAAAGAGTAATACATCACATTATATACATCATTATATTTAAATTATTAGAAAATAAAAAAAAACTAATTAAAACTTCTTTCGAATGTACCTATTATATTACATTTCCCTTTTATATTACACTGATGGATAAAAAAACCCCAACACCAATAAATAATTATTGTAGAGTAATGAAATTTCAGTAATACATTTATATAAGCAACGTACGTAATTGATTACAAATTTAAGATCACAGGTTAATTTAAGCCCAAGAAGAGCCATTGCAGAAGTGAATTACAGGTACATTAATATCCGGTGTAACCGCCAGAATTTTGAATGCAAGCATACAAACGTGCATGCATTGAATCATACAGGTGCTGGATGTCCGTTTGTGGGATGGAGTTCCATGCTTGTTGCATTTGGTCGATGAATACAGGGATTAATGCTGGTTGTGGATGACGCTGGAGTTGTCGTTCAATGATGATCCATATTTTCTCAATTGGATACAGATCTGGTGATCTGGCAGGCCAAGGCAACATGTCGACACCCTGTAAAGCATGTTGGGTTAAAACAGCAGTATGAGGTCGAGCGTTATCCTGTTGGAAAACACCTCCTGGAATGCTACTCATGAAAGGCAGAACAGCAGGTTGAATCATCAGACTGACGTACACATTTGCTGTCAGGGTGCGTGGGATAACCACGATAGTGCTTCTGCTGCCATAAGAAATTGATCCCCAGACCAAAACTCCAGGTGTAGGTCCAGTGTGTCTAGGCCGCAGACAGGATCTGGCTTCTCATCTGGCCTCCTCCTAACCAACACACGGCTATCACTGGCACCAAGGCAGAACCGGCTTTCATCAGAAAACACAACAGATCTCCACTCCGTCCTCCAATGAGCTCTTGCCTGACGTCGCAAACGGCAGTGGTTTGGCATTAGTGGAATGCACGCTACAGGACGTCTGGCTCGGAGCTGTCCTTGAAGTAACCGATTAATAACAGTTCTTTGTGTCATTGTGGTGCCAACTGCTGCTTGAATTTCTGCTGCAGACGCAGAACGACTCGCTACGGCCATACGCCGAACACGGCGGTCTTCCCTCTCAGTAGTGCCACGTGGCCACCCGGAACCCGGTCTTCTTGAGACAGTGCCTTCCCTTGATCACTGCTGCCAACATTCATGCATTTCTGCCAAGCCTTTCTGCAATCTCACGGAAAGAAAATCCACCTGCTCGTAGGCCTATTATACGACCTCGTTTTAACTCAGTGAGCTGTTGATAATGGCTTCGTCGTCTTTTTAAAGGCATTGTGGACTAGCATCAACTCACTACATCAAATCTCGACGCTAAACAACGCTCAGGAACGTTACAGCTCGTATTTAAAGCGAACCTGATTTGCATCTTCCGTGCGTCGCTACTAGCGTCACACTGATGCACCGACCGCAAAATTTGAATCGATGTCATCTTTCAGATGCATGAACACGCCTGCTAAATTTCGTTTTGCTAGCACAATTCCTTCTTGGTGTTGGGATTTTTTTTCCATCATTGTACATTAAAATACTTTTATTAATAATTTCAACTGTAAAACTAACTTTATTGATTTCTCTACTTTAAATGAAAAATCAGTATAGTAATTGAAAATTCGTTCACTTGTTTCCATAAATTCAAATAATTTGTCATATTCACAATTCAAAATTTAGGATTAAAAGAGATAATTTTGAAAAATAGCTTTCCACTAGGAAGGAAAATAGTCATTTATACATATGATAATTAGAGTCTGCTACAAATATGAAAGTTTATTCTTTTAAATAAAGCCCTCATCAGGCTTTTGAAAAGCAATCGCTCTGGTATTGGTACACGAAAATTAATTTTTGGCTCGAATTAATTTCCTTACGTTTGATTTGTATTCCTTAACACCAGTATGACTCCTTTTAGACTTATTCATGCATTGTAATAAACACACACTAAGTATTGCCACATTTCAGAACGGAAATCATTTTATAAGATATTAATATGCATTTTCATTTTCTTAAGAAAAGTATTTTTATATTGAAAACCTAAGATTGCAATTAGCTCAACATTTCTTAAGTGAATATAACTAGGTAAATTTTAAAATATCTCTAAATCTTATAAAAGAGTTCATTTATAAGCATAGACTGATTTTTTACAAAAATACTATTCATAGTGAAAATTAAAAGCATTAAAATAAATTTAAATATATATACTTCTATGGAGCAAGTTATTTGTCCTCATTAAATAATACTGCATGATTTTTTTTATATTTTCATCCACAGTGATACTTTCCGCTGGTCACTCATTTGCTGATGTCGTTTTACGGATATATTCCTGCAAAACGTAAAAATAAATGTGCATAGCTAATTTCTGTTTTTTTGTGCCAAAATAATCTAAATAAAAAATGTATCTTAAATACATTAGTCAGTTTTCACCAACGCACGTGATTGCGTCGTTAAAATACCTTACCTGTTGATGAATTCTTAAATGATGATTCAAAGTATAAATAATGACATTCATATTGCTGATGTACAATTTTAACTATTTGTTGTAAATATATAATAAAACCAAATGCAATAAAATACAGTAAATTAAATGAAGATCAAATAAAATTTTAAGAGAAAAATCTACGCTATAATCTTAATTGAAACTCTGATTTTGTTATGGGCTTATTTGACTTACTAAATAGTTTTGGGACATGAGACGCATAGTTTGCTTAAGGAGATGTATGAAGACACATTTTTCCACAGAAAGATTTTCTCACATTTATGCAAAGCAATAAATTTTTAATAATGAAAGTAAAATTAAAAATTTGCACTACTCTAACAAAATGTTTAAATATTTAAAGCTATTATAAATTTTTATGTATCAAGATAACTTTCATTAAATACTTTGAACGCATTTATTAAATATTTGAGAGAAGGGAACTTTTATTAAATTTTAAGTAGTAATTATAATGTATTATAATTTAAGATAACTTAAGAATTTGTTTCAAAAATTTTTTTCATTGCTCAATTTATATAAGATATTTAATAAAATTAGTTAATGTATTTAACATTTTAATGGGTTATTCTGATAATGAAAGTAAAAAGTTTAATTATTGTTTGAAACATTGTTCAACAGTTCAGAATTTATATGTTTCGTTTAAGAGTTACAATAATTATATATTTTTTAAACGAAATATTAAAAACTTTATGGATAGAGCGTTTAGATGAAAATCTCAGTCAGGAAGAAATGTCTTATAATAACAATGCTAGTATATCTCACATTTGAAAATTAAAAAAAAAAAAAAGCTTTAATTTTCCTTATAGAAAAATCTACCATTTTTAACGAAAATTAATATTGTCATGTTGTGAATATAAAACGTTTTGGATGATGAGCTGGTGAAAATCTTTTAAAAGCTGTTTTTTCCCCATATAAAAAGAAACTATCTCCAAGCATCCATCTTTCTTGACAAACTTTTATGCTTGCACTGACGGTATTTTTTAACTAAAAATAAAAGTAATTTTGAAAAATAAAACTACTTGAGTAAAAGTATTTTCTCAAATGAAATAATAGGTGTAAAATGTTGAAATGATTCTGGATAGCCATTAGCGTAAGTTAAATCATAATCTTTAACAAATGAAGAAAATGCCAATATTTCAAGATCATGTCATTCATTATACTAAACTTACTCGGGTAGAAGTGATTTCAAGTTTCACTTCAGCAATAAATGTTTATTTATTGATTTATTATTGTTTAAGTATGAATGATTCAGTTTAAGTGATGGAGAAAAATTTAGTCATCTCATATTTAAATGACACAACTATCAGAGAATATTTTTTTCCAATCAAATGACAAATAATTAACCAAAATTAATATTAGAACATTTTTTTAAACTAAAATTGTATTCAATACTTGCATTTTTAAATAAGAAAAAAGCTACATTTTTTATATGGATTAATTAATTGCAGAATTTTTTCCCTATTTTGCTATAATACTAATGTTTATGTTATTTGCTATATCACTTCTACATACTCATTAACTTAAAATACATAGAATTGCACTTAAAAAAACACAATGTTTATAGAAAAAGCGGTTAGTAAATTTTTCTATGAAAACTGTGATATTGTATAATTTACCAATTACAAACATCTGAAACATGGGAGTTATTTAAAGGCAGAAAGAGCTTTCCTCATTAAAGGTGCATTGATCCCAACCAATTTTAAGTATAGATAGAGAGATGATGCATTCCTAATTTCTGTATGCAAACATGTCAAAGAAAAATCTTTGTAGTCTTTTTTAGAATTCTTCTTTATGACAGTTTACTGAAGAGTGCCATAACGGAAAACATACGGTAGATTTTCAAATACAAGACTTTAGATGTTAAGTTAAAATTCATGAATAAATATGTATATTTACAAAATAAAAGCAATAATTGAGTATAGAATGAAGTGTTGATTAATGGTTATTAGAGCTACATTTTTAATATATAGAACAGATAAACTTAATCAAATGAATATTGCCTTGTAATGATAAAATTTTGAACACCAATGCTTATAATCTCTTCAGAACTTTTATAAGAAATTATTATCTATGTAATGTGATGTAAAATTATATTCAATGTTTATATTAACAGATAACTTTCTAGAAAGCTTAATTATAAGAATTTCTTACAATATATTATTGCATATGATTGTATCTGGTAGCCACGTTATTGACTTACCAAAACAGTATAAAATATTTTAAGTATATTTTTATGCAAATTTCATGTTAACCAGAAAAATTTTCTTTCCAAAATCTGGAAATGAATTTAAATTATTTACAGGAAAACTCAGAAAGGAAACAAACTTTTGTATCCGTATCAAAAATAATTTTTTTACTATACATCCTTGATTACTTAATCAAACATACATCCGCCGAGCTTGCAGCCGAATGATTAGCGCTCTTGCCTTCGGTTCAACAGTTCGTGGGTTCTAATCCCACCTTGGGCATATATGTTTGTAGTGGTTCGGAATCCATTTTAAACCTTATATCCCGCTCTGATTAGCCCTCGTGTGCAAAATATGACCGATGAGCGACAAAAAAACCAAACCAAATATATATCCCTAGATAAAATTAATTTCACAGCGCATTTTAAGTGTTTTTGGAACAACACTTTTCCCAAACTGCTTTCTGACGAGCTATTTTCTTTTACATTCTTAAAAATTTTATCACGTGCCTTATTGATTGCTATTAATATCACCTCATTAAATCATGAGCTGTATTCAATTTTTTTAATAAATATATTCTCAAGCACTTATATAAATTTCTAAAAGTAAAACAGAGAAATAATAAAAAAGTAATTTATGATTCAAATACACAGTATCATTGCATAAAAGTAATTTATATCAATTTCTCAAATATTTTTTAAACTTTTTTCTCAGTTTATCTGAGTAGGAACGTTGTGACATTACGTGTTTCAAATTTCATTGATGAATGTTTTTGCAATGATTTCAAAGTAATGAATTTCTATATATATTTCTCACTGCATTCAGAGTCAGTAAAAATAAGCGATAAAAGTATTTGATTAGTTGTTTACATGAATGCTTATGTATGTTGATACATTTTTATTGTTTTATAATGTTATTAATAATATTAACTGTTTATAATTCAAAAGCGATGATAAAAATATTATATTTAAGGAAAAAACACACGAGTAAGTAATTGAGTGGAAACTATATATTTCCTTCAAGATATAGGATTGCACATGATCAAACATTCCCTTAGGAATGTTTGATCATGTGCAATATAAGAATATTTAAATTCATCATTTTTATGTGAAGTAAATATTTTGTTCCTAAAAACATTGAAAAATAATAAATGTTATTCAAAAATTAGATTTTTAGAAGTAGACATTTCGCACACAAATTAAAAGATAACTAATTCTTATTTCTTCTTCCTACAAAAGCACGTCAGTAGTAATCGTGATAACAGTTGTCAAAATTGTGATAAGCATCTGTAAGTTCGTACAAAAAAGGTTTTTTATTGGATCTTGGTGTACATGAAAAATATATATATTTAAATCTTCAGCGTTCATGCAGACTCATATATTTTCTAAATAGTATAAAACAACCATATGTTAGTATACTTTTGATATTTAAATTCTGTATACTTAAAATCCCATCGATATATAGACATAAATATTTTTCAAATTACATAAAACATTATGTATTTATGATCTCTAAACAAATATATGTAACTAGCAGTCTATGTATATGGCAGTCAAGTCTTTCAGAAGTCATTTATATCAAACATGAGTACAGACAATAATATTTGACCTATAAACTAATATAGCCGTTAAAATATAAATTGAGTTCTGTGTTTTTGATGCATTTGAATATAGTTAATATTTAAGTCATTCTCTAGGATTATAAGACATATTTCTTGTCAGGTTTTTGTGAAGGACCCTGAAAACTGTAAATGCTCGTTACAGAGTAGACCTATCAGCTTTCCCCGTCAACTTTCACTGCATACGTAAAATATTCTTTGGTAAAGTGCAACTGATCCTTTACATATTTTGTGCTTAAAATTCAATTAAAATACTCTGTATATTTATAACAGATTTAAAATTTAAAAAAATCATTCGAAAAGACAAAGATAGAAATAAGTATAATATAAATATTGCAGAAAATAAAAATGCCTGCTCTATAAAAATATTACTGGCACAAATGCTTTTTTAAGTAATAAAATGTAGCATTTTATTCTAAATGAATTGTATAAGTATTTTGATATGATTTTGTTATGTAAAAAATTTTATTTATTTTGATCTCTATTTATATATTTAAGTATGTATTTAACTAACTATGCTTATAATTTGGCCCTAGTTTCTTAAGTTTCTTGAATTAGTAGTGGAAAGGCATTTATATGAATGAAAACCATTTTTTTCCTTTAAAGAAAATTATTGAATTCATTTAAAATAGGATTATTATGAAGTGTTTGCCAAAAAAATTTCAAATATTCTTATTTAAAATTATTTAAATATTCAGAGGAGTTTCCACAAAATAAAATGTACAGTAAAATTAGGATTTTCCATTTATTTGCTAATTAAATGATAACATAAATTTATTACAGGTAGATGCTTCTGTTTTATTTTTAAATTTGTTCAATATAAATAAAAAATTAACACCAAAAGTAATCCGACCTTATAGTTTTAATAGCAGTGCAGTTATGTGTCTTAATATATCAAATTTTTTATAAACAATGTTAGTCTAACGCAAATTAAGTTTCATGAAATGCTGTTATTTAGATAAATTTTATTACTTAAATATTGCATATTTTTTTTTGCGTAATAGAGAAACAACATGTATGCTTCATTCTACATTGTGCTTTTCTCCACCCGAAATTATGTAAAAAAATAATTATATCTGTCAAATAAGAAAATTAAAAAATTAAAAAAGGCTAAGAATTCCGTGTTAATTACTGAATAAGAACAAACAAAACCACAATATTTTGATAATTAAATGAGTAACATATTTCATATTTATTAAATTTAACCATAATGGTATAAACTAATCGTCAAGAAATATACAATCTTAACAATAAATGTATGTGTCTCATTTAAGTTAAAATGTCAGTATTCTAGTTGATCCTACTCCTTATAATGATGAACAAACACCTTATAATCACAAAAAGTCAAATATGATTGTTTAACAGTTATATCGACTTTTTTCATCTAATCTCATTTTTGTCAAAATATTTTACTTTTGATAAACATAAATTGCATAAAATAAATTACATCATAAACACAAAAGCAAA
Organism: Latrodectus hesperus; assembly: GCA_037975125.1. Taxonomy (NCBI): domain Eukaryota; kingdom Metazoa; phylum Arthropoda; class Arachnida; order Araneae; family Theridiidae; genus Latrodectus; species Latrodectus hesperus. Next base: position 24,137,113 of record CM075861.1, read on the forward strand.
GTGTTCACTTAATTGATGGATTACACGCTCATAATTTATTATGAAACTTTTGTAACTGTTAATGCTTACAGGTGTAAAAAACCTGACTTACAATATATTGGACAACTTTTTGATGATAAGTTAAAACGAGAAACTGAATAATTGTCATATTGCAAACCATTCATACAAAATAAATTTTTAAAAATTGATTTCCTTATGAAAGTTTTTACATGCATATAGTACTTACTGCAAAATAATCATATCTCCTGCTATAAGTCGACCATTTGAGCTTTTCATATTTAACACTCCTATTTTTATTAGTACAGATTATACTCTAAAAACGCTTAGTTAACAATCATATTTTATATATTATCTTCAGAAAAACCATTTAAATGTATTTGCAAGTTCAGGAACACAATTTAAAATAAAAAAGTATTGAATATTTTTTGGTATTTATTATGATTTATTAATAAAATGGTTTTCTTACCTTCCATAATAAAGTCCATTACAACTGTCAGAACCATCCCTGCTCCAATTCCAATTCCAATCCATTTTAGTTTGGTTAAGTATGATGTGTCTTTAAATTCACTATCTAGTATGTTATATTTCAGTGTACTAATCTTTTCTATATTATTCCATAAATATTCATCCTCTGGACACCATACCCAAATGATAAAAAAGTCATTAATATTAGCAAAAGGATATCTATTTCTTAAATTCGTGAATTTTTTATGAAAGGAATTGATTGTTAAAAGATCTTCATCTGTAACATTGATTCTGAATTCTTTTAAAAAGTCTTCGTACTTTTGAGAATGGACAACAGTCACATCTCTCAGTTCACCAAAATTGTCCAATTTCCGGAAATCCTTTTCTTTTTCATAATCTGGTTCAGACATAAAATGTATTTCTGCTTTGGATAAACGCAAATTTTCTTCACTGTTTTTGAAATAACTGAATATTTTATCAAAGTACCATTTCTTTTCAATAGAAGGGATTTGTGATTCTCTAGGTGGTTCGGCTTTAATTATACTTGTAACTACTGATGAATCGGTGTTTTTCTGATTTAATTTGAAAAAATTTAATATTCGATTGAAAAAGGATTTATCTTTGCTTGTAAGTTTCTCAAGTTGCCTATTTGACTTTTGAGAAGTAATGCCCACATTTTTCTTTAAATGGTTTTGTTCATCATGAAAACACTTGAAAATGCTTTTAGAAAATAATTTAATGTTTGTAAGGAAACATTTTATAGGATTTGTTTCAAAAACCACTTCATCTCCTGTATTATCCTGAAATGAATCAGTTACACTGACTTCATTACTCAAAGGAATCTCTTGTTCTTCAGATGAATTGTAAGATTTTATTTTATAAATTAAGAAATTGTCAACTATTCTAAAAACTGACCAACTGTTTGTATTTGGAAACCATTCCTTTGGAAACAATGTCCCTAAGAATTTGTTGAATTTCATTAGTTGTGTCATACAAAAACCCTGCGTTTTTAAAATTGTTTCATGAGCAATATATTTCATTTTGTTAATCCCATCAAAATTCAGGTATTTATTTCTAATGTAGCTTTCCATATTTATAGCTGTTTTCCAAATTATTTTTAATTTAATAATGTATTTTTCTAAATTTGTAGGTCTGGGTTTTTGTGTAATTAATTTGCTTCTGAAGTAATTTATCAGACCATTGAACTCGTAACCAAATAACCAACGTCTTTTTTCAGATGATGTAACCTTTGCTTCTAAAAGCATCAAAATATTATTTAATACTACCTCTTAAATTAGGTATTATCTAAAAGTGAAATGTTAATAATTTTTCTTTAAAATATTTTTCTCAATACTGGAAACCAATTATTAAAAAATAAAACTTTGCATTTCACAGTAAACAAGATAGAAATTTTTTTCAATATTAATATTCTTATATTTAAATTTGAAGCTCCTTTTGTGGCATTTGTACTTTACTGTTAATCTCAAATTAACATGAATTGGTAAATATGGCTGTGGGTGCTTATGAGATTCTTCACACATAGCAGTTTATAGGTGTAAAATTATCATTCAGATTATGTGAATGTGAATTACGATAAAAAATAATTAAATTTGTAAAGTGACTTTAAAATCATTGTTTTCATTTTTAATAGAATGATTCTATCGACAAATAATTCTTTAAGTTTTGAAAATTGAAACGAGTTTTTACTCCAAAAGGTGATTCACAAATCCTTTAAAATTGTTATGTATTGTATTGTTACAAATTTCACAAAATATTTTCAGTCCAATTTAATTATATAATTTATTTTCGCTTATCATTTTCAAATTTATTTTATTTTTACATCTAACTACATATATTTTCTACATAAAGTAATTGAAAAATGTTTACTATTCTTAACCTCTTATTTTCAACATAAATTTTAAACCTATAATACTTATTTAACTCTGATTGCGCTCTAAACATAGGTAATGAATGACATTCTTTATTCTACTCTGCAAAAGTTTTGCAATTAATTTTAAAACTCATAATTTTTAAACAACATAAAGATTACAAAGTAAAAGTATAAGTGAAAATTGAATATATTTAATAAACTGATTTAAAACAAGGAAATGAAGTTTTCATTTTGATAATAATTATACCTGATGCATAAAATAAAATGATGGAATGATGCAAAAAATAAAACGTAGTACACTAAATAATATTGAATTAAAGTTTTTCTAATACAGGATTAGAAATATATTTAAGAAAAGAGAGAGCGACTCATGAAAAATTGGATGTTTTCCTTAAAAGCAAAATAATTATATAGAAATGATTCTTAGAAATTTAGATACTCAATACTAATCATATTTCTTGGAACTTAGAGTCTTAAACTTAAAACAATGTGTTTTTTTAATATAGAAAAATTTAGTATAAATGATAGTAATGTAGTAAATCAGAAAATTTCCTTAATAAATACGTGAAAAACTATAACAATATAATACAAATCAACATCTATATATATTGATTTTATATGCACTAGATAAAGGTGTAATCACGATTCTTTATGTAAATGATTGTAAATTGCATATTAAATTTTATATTAAATTTTATGGAGTATAAGGTAGCAAGATTCCTTGTGAGTCAACTTGATCATTACAAAATCTGCACCAATTTTTCACTGCCTCCTGATTATGATTACTTCAAACATTAGTGAAAGCTGATACAATAGTTAAAAAAACAGAAATTTGATATAAAGTAATGCATTAATTGGCAAGTTTTTGCTCAAAAAATTTAATTTTTTTGGGAGTGATTCTCTATTAAAAACATTTTGAACAGGATATAAATCAGAATAATATGAATAAATAATAGCAAATTCTCGGAGAAGAATAAACTATATCCTGTTTTCCTAAAATAGCAGTAGCGGCTATATGTAGACGTCTGATTGGACATAACTGTTAGCAGAACTGGATAAGGGTATTCTATAAAAAAGTATTTTAGAACTCTATGCCTATTGAGCATTTAAATATATTAATATCGGTATGGAAACTTTGTTAAAAGGCCTGTTGTTGGAAAACCAGTGAACTAGTGGATTGAAATAGCATAGTTGGCAACACACACACATACATATATATATATATATATATATATATATATATATATATATATATATATATATATATATATATATATATATATATATATATATATATATATATATATATATATATATATATATATATATATATATATATATTAAAGAAACTAAGTGTAAAATTTTTAATATTAACGTGAAATTGCCTTCTTAAGATCCCAATACAATTTTTACTGTCATAAAGAAGGCAAATAGTATCGAATATTTCTTTTCCTCACACTGAAATCTAAAAGCTTTTTGTTCAAAATAACTCAATTCGGGCTCTCTCTCTCTCTCTACCTCTCAGATCTACTACTTATTTAAACTTTCCGGATTTGATCCCACCATGAAACCTCCCCTAAAGTGTAAGCAACCATTGTCCTCACCATCATCAGTCACTCCTCTCAGCATGAGAAGCCAAAATGCTATGTTATCATCGGGACGTTTGATCCCGCATGAAAAGAAAATGCAAATTTGCCATACATTCAAAATTTGTACACTTTGAATGCCGACTATTGGTGGTGTAAATGAAGCACATAATATTAGAATAGTCAGAATATTTGTCAAATATTTCTGTCATATATCAGTAACTATGTGAAAAAGGAAATTCTCAGGTGAAAACTATTCAACTGACTGAATTTGGTCTTTAACTCACATGCATACTTATATGCATTAAATTCACAGAAGTTACATGTTATTTACCATCATATAATCATTCACATTTAAAATATAAACTTTGCTCACATTGTATATAATTATATTAATGACGATTTTGAAGTACATAAATAAGATGAGACAAAGTAAACAGAATTTTCTTTGTATGATTTTGTGTTATGAAACTGTCAGATATGAGGCAGGTTTTGCTTTTTCGGGTTATTATACTATTTACCAAATTAATTTTAAATAATCTTGAGGCTACAAATAAAATGGTGATCTACAATACTTGCAATTTTTTAAATGGTGCAATTCCAACTTCTTGTTTGCCTCACCGTGATAATTGCTCTTTAAGTAAAATGGCTGAACATTGGTGTTTGAATCTGGCTGTCAAAAAGATACAAGTTATTATAATAATATGTTTCTTGAAATATCGTATCTTATTCATATGGATTCAATGCCTTCTTTTTTCTGTTGCAGGACATTCTTATGACATAAAATAATTATACAATTTTATATAGTTTAGAACCTTTTGTCAATGTTCATTTTTCTTGTGATCGAGGACTCACTAAAATTCTGGATAATGAAAAGTCAGATAGTTGGCTAAATAAGCAAACTTACTTAATGTTGGATTGTATTGCCTTTACCCAAACCTTACTCTAAATAATCTCACAGCAAAAAGCTGTGAGTCATTAGAATGTTGAAGACTTAGCATCTACAACACAAACTAAAAGTGTCAGTGGACTGAAAAAATTTTCCCAACAATTTTGCTGTGTCTAAATGATAAATAATTCACCGGTTTTTAGTTGGCTCAAGTATTAACTAGTGCGAAATATGATGAACAAGATTTGAAGCTCCGCAGTTCATTTGCAAAGGTCAGAACGGTTCTTAGATTCAATTTACGTTTTTCTATTTATTGCCTCAGGATTTATTCTAATCTTTTAGGAAATATTGAAACCATTCCTGATTAACAGAAATTTTATATCTTATAAGATTATTTCTAATTAAAAAAATAATAATACTTTTCTGAAATTAGTTAAAATATACAAAAATGTTTCATTTACATCGTATTCATATTATTAATCTTTATATGTTATTCATATACATAATTAACCCCAAAAGAAATACAGCACATCAAAGAGGAATATTAATTACTTCATATCAATTAATATTTTCAAAACAAGCATCAAAAATAACTTTATGTTTGCTGCTTATTTACTGGGAACAATTTATACGACTAAATACAATTTTATGAACTCGTTTTATTTATCAAGAATGCACTCTGTGGCATCATTGACTTAGTATATGCTAATTTTTAATTTATGCAGAGTATACAAACTTTTATAATAATGTGATTATATTTTAATTTTAAGGATCTTTTAATCACTTTACTTTAATTGACACGATATTATTTTATGGGCTTCAGTGTAGAATTGAATATTCTTTGGTTAACGCAAATTGTTGATTGTAAATCTTGCCAATATAAAGTTTAATTTGGTTTAATCCGGTAAATCTATCTTAGATTAGCTTTCATGTAGTGGCAGAGTGTATCTTGTGAATCACATCTTTGATGATAAAATATCAAGTACCCGATTGTAAACTTTTTCCTATCTGATAATGCACGCATATGTGGTTATACACATATATTTTCTTAGAAGATTTACTTATTATTTATTTTTTTACAAAATTAATGGAAAATCTCAATTTTCATTATCTTTCAAAATGTTTGTTTTTTAATTTCTATCTGATAATTTAAATACTAATAAATTTAGCAAAAAATTTATTTAAGAAATAATGGATAGTAATTAAATTGAGGCTGCCTCAGTGTATGACAGATTTGATTAATCAAAATAACAGAATATAAATTTTTAATATAATATGCAAATTAAAATGAAATGACTGGACTCACTTTGATTAATTAGATGTGTTTCTGTTACAATTACATGGTACAAAGCAGCTGAAATTATTGCCAATAAAAATAGGATTTTTAGAAGTTCTGAAATAATAAAAGAATTCAACTGAAAAATATTAGATAAAAATGTTTATAATACCTTTATAATTATTAAATAAATATTGAAATTATATAAATAATAATTTAAATGCATCACACCATTGAGGATAAACCAATTAATTTCGTTGTTCATATGGTACTCGAAAAAGTTTTAGAAGTTCTGAAAAGGATTTTTAGAAGTTCTGAAATAATAAAAGAATTCAACTGAAAAATAATAGATAAAAATGTTTATAATACCTTTATAATTATTAAATAAATATTGAAATTATATAAATAATAATTTAAATGCATCACACCATTGAGGATATACCAATTAATTTCGTTGTTCATATGGTACTCGAAAAAGTTTAGAAAGTACGGAAAATTAAAAAGAAATAATTCAACTGAGCTTTAAGTAAAAGTTACATTTTGTGAGATTAATATCCCCACTAGTAGTAATATAAATTTTTTAAGTAATTATTATAACTTCTTTAGATATGATTAGTTATAATTAATTCGAAACAAGTTTTACTCTTTAATATTTTTGTATAACAATTTTTTTAAAATACTTCACAGATACAATAATTCCACTGGAAAATTTTGCGTTTTTCTGGTAAAATGTTTACCAAATATCATTTAATATTTTTATTGCTTTTAACCACAATTTAGCTAAATAGTTTGTGCTAAAAATTTTCAACTCAACGTGTTCCCATAAATATCCCAGAAGTTTTGAAAAACAATATACGCAATCAATGCAATAATTTATTCCAATCGACTAAGCAAAGCTATTTAAATAAAAACACTGCGATGAAACAAAAGCAGGAGATTTCACACAGATAAACATTAATTTAATTCAGTGTACATATTGCCTTTCTTTTACTTATTTTAAATATAAAACATAATCATTTACTCAAAAACTGGAGCAATTTGCTGTAACTAAATTAATCACATTTTGTAGATTAAATTTCTAATTTCACATTGGATTAATATATTTCAAATTTTCTTTAGAATAAAATGCATTTCAGTAAATAAGTTTCAGTAAAATTATAAATAAATACGTTTAATAAGTATTAAAGATAATTATAAATTAAAATATTAGTATCTTCAGTAAATCCAGATTCATCGTTAAAGTTTCAAAATTTTATTATCTTGCTTTTTAATCATATACATTATCTAATGTTTTTTAGCAAATGCATATCAAAAAAGATATGATTTTATTTGTATTAAATAAAATAAAATGAAATTATTGGAAATATAGGAAAATAAAATTTACAATTTATATGAAAACTTATTTTATTACTTATTATAATTAATTTTCCATGAAAAGAAATGTTATTTAAAAACTCAATGATAAAATAAAAATAAATTCAAATTATAATATTTTATCTTACCACTATCGGCCATTTTAAAAAATTATTTTCCCATGGTATGAAATCATTTTAATTCAAAACTTGCCCCAATATTTACATCTTATTTAGTATTTGTAACAATGTGAAAATATATCCATTATTTAATGTGTTAACAATGAAACAAAAATAATTTATTCTGCCAACAAAGGAATAGTCAAAATGAAAACAAATGACAAATATTGAATTATTCATTTCTGCAATAAATACTTTCGATATATTTCATTCTTTTAGTTTTGAAAATAATATTAACTTTAAAATATCTCTAAATAATTTTTAAGCTATTAAAATTTTTTTTAAAAAAACTACGTGGGTTTTTTTTTTTTTTTTTTTTTTAAATCCTACGCCCGACCTTCGTTTTTCAACCATCAGTCTCTGTCGGGCAGCCCAATACAATCTTGAGGTGAATGAAAAGTCATCTTCCGCAGAATTTCTAACTGCGACGTCCGAAAGTCCAGGGCAAGTGCAAAGGTGGTCACCAGTCATGTCCTCTAGTCCACAAACTACGTGTAGAAACTACCTTACCTTTCTTTTGTATTAATCAGCTGTTGACACAAGGGGAGTGATGATATTTTAATGATAATAGAAAACAAAGTTTAGTTTATACAAGCAATATAATCTACAAAAAAATTACATTTGGCATATTGAGTATAATTTTATCATACCTTGAGTTATTTTGAAAACAGAAAGATAAGAGCCATTTTTTCTACTTCTACTACTTAAATATTTTCAATAAATTTAAGTTTCATATTAATTTCTTCTCAGAATGTGTTAGAAATTAATAGAACCTCTCGTTTCTACAGACCATTTCAAAATTCTGTTATTAAAGCTTCTATTGCAAATGAAACAAAAATTTAAAATACATAATTATTTTAGAGTATTTGCAGAGGTTTCTCATATTAAAACAAACAAAAAAATATTTTGGTGATGAAGAAATGTTACCAAGATGATGTATTATACAACGTGCGTGATGACGTAAATACTAGGATTGCCATAATACAATTTTTTGCAAATTTCTTATAGATCTCGATCAATAAGACGTAGTAAAAAACCAGTTGGCACATGCATAAGAAAATTCTCCATACCCATAATTTGGCACCCTGCATTATATGACATCTGTGCTATGCTTTTGATGGAAAAAAACTACTTTTATTTCGGAGTTGTTGAAATATTAAATTAATGAAATATATAATGCACAATAGGTTATTTTTTGAGCACATGATTAATAAAAAAATGTGAAGGTGTATTAACTTTTTGCATTAAGGAATATGATAATTTTATGATTATAGAATTTAATATCCAAATATTAAAAAATTAACTCCCAATATATATATATATATATATATATATATATATATATATATATATATATATATATATATATATATATATATATATATATATATATATATATATATATATATATATATATATATATATATATATATATATATATATATATATATATATATATATATATATATATATATATATATATATATATATATATATATATATATATATATATATATATATATATATATATATATATATATATATATATATATATATATATATATATATATATATATATATATATATATATAATAATTTATATAAAGCTAAAACTTATTTCTCTGAATCAGACCTGTATCAAACCTGTATTGCGGATGTGATCTCTGATAACGCGTAGTGGCAGCCTAAATTTCTAGGAAAGCAATTTCATTTTCAGCTTATAGACTCATTATGCTGGAGGATTATAAATGGAAAATGGACTGAAATCCCATTTGTTAAGGCAGAAACCCAGATAAGATTCATCGAATATTCCAATAGATATGTATGTAGAGGACAAAACCACAACATTCATCTCTCGTTGTTCAACAACGATTGGGATCATAATAGGTATTTTTCATCCTGAAGAGTGTTTTTCTACCACTAATAGAATATAGCCTATTTTATTTTATTTTTATTTTTTTTAAATTTTGGATAATTACATAACTTAGCAAGGAATGCTCTTTTAAATTTCATTATACATGAAGGATGCTGGTGATAAGTAGTACCATGTATTCCAAGCATGTCTCACACAGGCTCTGTCAAATTCAAATCAAATAAGTTTAAAATCATACTGTCATTAAAAAAATGTTATCCTCAATTACGCAATTCTCTATTTACGTTCTTTGCATAATTGTCACGGATGCTGTCTTTTTAAACAATAAGTTTGCTTTCATGACACATCTAAATTAAAATTGATATACCTTAAATATAATATGCCAATAATTATTTTTTAGGAATATGAACGCGATTCTTAATTCCTCAGAAATCACTTTTTTGCATGCTTACGCATCTAAAAATGCCGATTACTCTGTTACCTAAGAAATTGTCTATATGAATCTTTTTTTCACATTTATTTTGTTATTAAACTACGTGGCAGAGGCCACGGTGATCTGGATTATCAGCGCCTGGTTCTCATTATCAGAAAATAGTGAATTTGAATCCCGTATTAAACGAAGTTCCATCAAGTTTACTAAAGGCGACTGGGATAGGTTAAAAAGGTCGTGGTCCCCATGTACTTCAATGGAAATTTTGTTTTGGTCTTGCAGGTCACGCAATATCCCTGTTATATTTAACTATTGGTGAATATATATGTCTATGTGTATGTATGTATGTTATGCATGTTCTTTTTCCTATGTATAGGAGAAAGAACATTAATATATTTTGGATAATAAGAGTATAATCTCCTTAAAAATATTGGGTCTTCAAACACAACCTGTTAGCAAAAGTTTCCACATAAATATGCCAATTTTTTTATGAAGACAAAAAATAGGATGGATCTACTTTTTTTTTTATTTTGCCAAATAGTTGATAATGCAACTGATTTTTTACAAGAAAACATTTTGCTTAGTATAATATTCCTATACTAATTAAATATACTTATACACATTATTGAATATTTAATTAAAAATATCTAGACAGACATAATTCTAGCTCATTTTTCTTCATGTAGCCTGTTATAAAAATCATATCATGAAACTTTCAATATTTTTTACAATCTTAAAATCCATTATAAGTTTTAATCCAGATAGTAACAATGAAATGTCTAATATGGCAAAATGTAGTGACAGAAGCTATAGCATGTTGAAAATCATAATGATGTATATATTTCTTAACACTAATTGATTCAATTTCATTTATTGTGTTAATAAATTATCTAAAAATCAGTTACATTTGCTCATAAGTAGTGCGAATATTTTACAATATATTACAAGTAAACATGTAAAACTTCATGATTTCTTAAAAAAGATATATTTTTTCACAACTAAACATATCTACAACATAAAATCTTTTGATAATTTACCTAGTTAAAACAAAAGAAACAGTAATTTTTATTAATATTTAAAAGCAACTATAGTGCTAAATTTAGAAATACTTTTTTTCGGTTTATCAGATTAAATTTAAATAAATATTATTGTCTCAAGATTTTGAAACTATTTCTATTTTTTTGTTCATTTCTTATGATCTTAGTAAATTTTTTCATGATTTCAGTTGGTCTGTTTCAAGAATAGGAATATTAATCTTCATGTATTCTATGTATATTTATTTATACAGTGAAAACTATGTATGCAATGTATATATTAATTTTACTTAAGCATTTGCTTAAAATGCAGTTAATAAAATATATAATAATACAACAATGGAAGGCATATTTTCCCTTATTAGAGACTTTTATGCTATTTCAAGAAATAAAACCTATGTTCTATTATTTTGACATATATGTAAAATTTATCTAAGACAGAAAAAATAACACTGGTAAATGCGACGGAAAAACTTAAGAAATGATATGTTTCATTGACAGGAAAGTTTAAGTTAGTGCAATTTGTACTCGTCTTAGTATTTTGAAGATGTTCAATTTTTGTATCTTCATAGCTAACAATTAAAAAGATTAAATACGTTAAATAAGATTATGTCTTGCTATTCCAACATTAACATTGTTTTTACATCAACATTAACATTATTAACATTGTTTTTTTAATTAAAAAAATATTCAGATTAGTTGTGTTTTCACAAATGCAAATAAACACATCTGCGTTCTTTATAATTAGCTTAATTCAATGAACTAATATTCATTTTTATTTTGTTTTGGATTTATAAAACAAATATTATGAAACATTATATTAACAATGCTAAACGTACATATTAATAAATGCATAGGTTTAAATTATTGGGCTGCGAAAAAAAAAGTTGTTTCACCGTTTTAGTAGCCCTATGAACAATAAAAAGTTGTATTTTTTCAAATTTGCAAGAAGACGCAAATATTCAGCTGTGCAAAGTAAGAAATACTGAAGTATAAAACTTTCTCAAGTACTAAACTAGATAAGCAAACTTTTAAGAAAAATGTTTATATGTTTTTAATGCCTAAAGAGAAAAATAAAGAAAGAAATAAAAAGTGTGTATTTACATAAGTATATAACATGTTTCCATCAAAAGAAGGGTTCAAAGTTTTTATTTTATTTATTTTTTAACTAAACATAATGGAGTACAAAATGAAATAGTGAAAATACATTTTTATTTTGTATATTACTCAAGCAAATCATTTTAGATTAGGATTTGTAAGAGAAATTCGTAACTCAAATTTTTAATTTAAATAATTTGCAATGAATTTTTTTTAAATAATTTGAATTATATGTGTGCTATATAACGCTAATAAAAGAATATTTACTGTCTTTAGATAAATACATGGTCAAATTGAAATGAAAATTAATGAAACCAAAACAATATATAAAGTGGTGAGGAGGTATGGGAAACACCGATATGAATTTTGAAATTGGTAATATTGAATTTGAATATGTAGATTAATTTATCATTGGGGATCAAGATTTATGATAACAATAATATTGTTCCTAAAATTGGAAAGCAAGTTATTTTGGTATATCGGTGTATTTAAAAACTTTTTGAAAACATATCTTACAAAAAAATTGAACTAAAAATGTGTTGATAAGACTTTTATCAGACCATTATTTATTTTAGCCACTAAAACGTAGAACCTGACTGCAAAATACGAGAGAATTTTTAACAGAGTAGAGAGTCTTAAGAACCATTTATGGTGACTCTTTTGAACAAGGAGTATTGTTTTGCAGCAGCTAACTTCTAAGTTGGATCTACTAGTTGGGTAATCAGGTGGGAAGTGGTCTTTCATAATTTATATAAACATGGACCAAGCAGAAAAATTCCCTAATACTTGATCTACCATCCCAAATGTTTGGTGTGCCAAAATTATCATTTCACTTGGAGGACATTGTGGTTATACATTTTAACATGTCCTAGCCAAATTAGCAAACATGGTTTGGATTGGTAAACATTTGTTTGGATGGAAATTCGATTTCACTACCTTTAAATAAGGAGAACAAAAGTTCAAATTAACCAGACCACCACTGCCTCGAAGAATGAGTGTGGAGGAGAGATATAATTTTGAGCTATATACACTCTTTTAAAAAACGATAATGTATAATTTATTAAACTAAATAGAATGAGATGGGCAGGAAATCTTTTCAGAATAGGTTCAACAAAGCCCATTAAAAAGACCAAAAGCGAAAAGATTTATTAAAATATGCCTTGTACACGGACTTGGGCATCATTGGTGTTAAGAACTGGAGAAGAATAGTTGGAAATAGACTAGTCAAGAAGAAACTTCTATAACATAATAAGATTCACAAAGGAATATCGTTAAGGATGTGATCATAAATTTGCATCATTTGTTTTATTTTATGACTAATCTCTCATGGTGTAAACATATTTGATATAAAAATAAATTTTTCAACCATCCCCTTATTATTTTATTCTACTGATCGAATACACGCAGAAGCTATAGTAAATGATTTCGAAACATAATATTTGAATATATTTTAGATTTTCAAATATGATTTTACATTTCAATTAGTATAAAAAAGCACTTATTTCTATTGTTTTGTTATTTAAAAATGCAGTACATATCTAGAAAATATTTATAAACTTGTCATTTTGGAATGTATGAATTACTAATAAAGATAGTAAGCAAAATGGAATAGACTGAAAATAAATGTTTCAAGTAAATCACTCAGTTTCCTCCATTTGTCAAATTTTTATCAAATATTTGTTGAATGAAATATGCAAAAGAACTTTATAAATATTCTGCACTTATGCTGGAGATAAAATAACAGCTTAAAACAATTGTAAAGCATTTATACAATAACCATGCTATGCCTAATATCAGGAACTTCAATAAATATTAAACAGTATTCATATACCTCATGTAAACAAAAACTCCCAAGCAATCATCCACTCAGATATGGAGTCCTAGACTTGAAATGTAACATCCTTATCACATTTTTCTGTAGTGGCTCGGGTTGCTCTCTTTACATATATTCTGAAGATTGATACCTGGTCTCCAAACTTAATCTACTTACAAATGATTGAGTGCAGATAAATTATGACCAAGTTTTTGAAAATCTTAATTCTTAACCAAAACTGTGGTACAAATCGTATTTACTAAATATTTTTTAGCTTAACAGCTTTCATTGGACGAGATATCATGACATATATATATATATATATATATATATATATATATATATATATATATATATATATATATATATATATATATATATATATATATATATATATATATATATATATATATATATATATATATATATATATATATATATATATATATATATATATATATATATATATATATATATATATATATATATATATATATATATATATATATATTTGCATTTTTGTTTATTTGAAGCAACTTTCAAAACAATATGTTTTTCCAAAATATGCGTTTTAAATAAAATAGTCATTTCTATGAGTGCAAACATTGACTACGTAATTTATTTTTGGAGTTGGTAAATGGAAAAGACTATTGGATACCAAGTCAAATATGCTTCTAGATGGTCAAAAATCCTTTGGTTTGCTCTGGAGTTTCGTATCTCTAATTATTGTAATTCTCCTCTTATTCTGATTTTTTTAGTTTCTCTGGGGACTTCGGACAAGCAAATAGTTGTGTACTGTTTAAAAACCGCTCTCTTGCGTTGATCTAATATGAATTATATAGTTGATTTTTGTTTTGTCTTAGGCACATATGTATATATATACGATCTATCTTTTCACATTTTTGATGTTATAACCCCCCTTATATCCCCTTTAACACATGTTTGAAAACTTCCTTGTACCAATTTGGCACCAGCACTTTTTTGAGCGTTTATCAGATCGCTTGAAATGCAATGAGATCCCTTTTGCGTAAACAAATATCCTTGTATTATCTTATTGAAGCTCACCATGCTAATGCTTAAAAATACTTCAATCTCAGAACAGCATCAAATTTTTTTTTATTTTTTTATTTTATTTTTTTAACAGAAGAATACATTTTTGGACGAACTTTACAGAAATCATGTAGGAATGAGCATCAGTTGCAATTGGGATCTTTACACTAGCTTTTATGTCCCTGCAGCTTGGCTCTGTCTCACTTTATAAATGAGATTATAAAGTGTATTATAATAATATTATAAAGTAATTTATATAATTAGATTATCGAAGTAATCTTTTTTTGACAATCAGTATAGAAATTTATGAAAAATAATCCCATGAAAATAATCACTAATCTATTCTGTTTTTATACCCGACAGGATTTTTTTTAATTTACTATTACTAACACAAAAAAAACAGTTTAAATGGCTAAATGCTCTACAAATGTATAGTTAAAATATCTAACTGTTGGTGGCAAAAGTCAGTAATCATTTAACAGCACTTTCTGTTGCCACGTCCAGAATATAAGCAGAAATTTACCTACGGTACTCAATTTCATTTTAATTAGATCTCATAGTTGTATAATTGTTACATAAATTTTATCACGTTAAATATTTTCAGTCATGTAAAATGATTTTTTACAGGACAAATCCATATGCAGTCAAATTTGAGTGCATTTTACGTTAGCATAAATAGTTGTTTTACTGCCATAAGAAAGAAAAGAGTTATTTAGGCTTTTATTGGCCATTTTTGTATGCAGAATTATGCTTTATACATATATATTTAGCTACGTCATAAAAACAAGAGTAATGATATAAAGCGACAAAGCTTATGCAAGATTTAAATTTTTAAACAAATTAAGATTTCTAAAAGCTTTTTGATGTAATCATTGTATTTTGCATGTAATATTCCAAAATACTCTTTATCCTTGAATCTTTTCATGAAATTCCGCATGAAACTTATTATGAATGTTTCTTTTAGGAATTTCAACTTAAATTTGGAATGATTTCAACATTATACCATTGTAACATGACGTATCCTGTACAATACATTACCTCATGATTTTCTCAGTGCTCCAATTTTTTTCATATCGAAGTTTCTCTTATATCCTGCAAAATAAATATTTCTGATCATTGGTTAACAATAATAACACGATTTTGAATGCAACGATATACAGTTAACAAACTCCGACTTTGTGTTGAACATACATCAACATAATTTTTAAATTATTTAAAATTCAATTAAACCTTATTGCTATTTTAAGTTGTATCAGAGCCCGATGAAGTATCATTTATCTAAGAAAATATTTCTCAAGACCGATACTTCAAAATTTACAGATTCAACAGCCACTTTAATGTAATAAGATGTTCGTAAATCTATTGTTGAAAATTATGAATGATTTAATGGTGTTAAATACTTCTACTATAAAACATTAAAATTTACTTCTTTTAATTGATCAAAAACTTTATTAAAAAATTAAGAGTAATTAGAGATCTTTATTAACTATACATTCGATATTAGCGGAAATTGTAAAAATATTGTCTCTGCAGCGTAAAACATGCAGTATTTCTTTTTAAAAATATTGCATTTTAATCCGTGCATGAAAATTTTTTATTATTTTACAATTTTCATAATTTATATGAAAAAACTTTTATAATGAATTCGCATATTTACTATTAAGAACTGTATTTGTCCCTTGAGTTTATATCAAGGTTAGATTATTTTTTCTCAAATGATTTCGGAAATTTGAAAAGCAAATAATCACATAATATTTATTGAGTTACTGTATGATTTTACCAGTTGCAATTAGAATAATATGTACATTATGGTGTTTAATGTATTTATGTATATTAAATTTGACAAAAGTGCAAAGAACAACTAGCATTATTGATTTGAAATGAGTCAACTTATAACTAAATAGACGTTGAATTAAGTTTTATTTTAATAGCATGATATAAACTTCAAAATAAATTATTCCTTACGTTTTAGTTAATTATTGATCGAATTGAAATGGATGTATTCTATAAAGTAAATATTTTATAAATGGTTTAATGTCATGAGGGAAAGGCATACCATCGATGTTGAAACTGATTCTAAACGTTTAATAAGCTTCTGGTCTAGGTATTGAGTAGGTCAGTTAAGCCACCAGAATCAGTGAAACTATGATGTGTGTACTAAGTTCATAGAAGTACCATCGTGTGAATGCCAAAAATACCTATTTGAAAATGTCATGTTGAAGAAACATGCGGTTGTCTGATTTCATTTCTACCCTCCTGATGGTATCAATCTTTTAAAATTAAAATATCATGGTCAAACCAGAAGAAAGATTGAAATCAAGGTACTGTCAACACCAAATCGTATGGTTGATACAATATTCACAGACAAAAATGTTTAATGGGCATGCAGCAAATCTATACAAATCCATAAGATGTCGAAACATCGTTTACATCACTTTAGGTGACTTATTTCCTTATTACCAGGTTCAAATCTTTCAAATGTTCATGCAGTGACATGTCTTGGGTGACATCACGATCTTAAGTATTACGTGATGTAAATTATCTACTGACAAGCCTGTCTTTAATGACTCTATAACAGCAGTCCCCTTCAATTACTGCAAATGATGACTACCGCTTGTATGGTTCAATACTTCTGGAGAATCTCTAATCTTGAATAGTTACAGCCAAGAGACTGTTAGTGCCATATTTGAATTCAGTATTCCTGAGGTATTTTCGCTTGGCTTTAGCATCATAAAATGGGAGCCTTAAAGCTGAGGCTCCTGAGAAATATTTCAGAACAAAATTCGAAATTTAAGGTCCTCACAATAAATACCACCGTTGAATATATTCTATTTATTTCATTCTATCAACTTATTTTTGCCGATTTTATATATTTCTGTTCTTTTAATTTCGTCTAATAATTTAAGTGATCACAGTTAGCCGTATACAATCCAAAATTTATTTAAACCTAAATTACTATACTTAGTTCTCCCATTGTCTTGTAATTAGTTGCCCCCGCATACGTGTATAAGAATATTATCTTTATAAAGATGTGTTGGATGAATATGAATATCATGCTTATTAAAATTGCAGAACATTCTTTGCCGAAAACGTAGTAACTATGATAATTCTGGTATATTTTTTGAAATAATATTTTAAAATAAGAAAGCAAAATGATCCATATAATTTACATGCAAATGTTTTTGGACAAAGGGTTTATTTTGTATATAAAGAAAAAATGAATGAAAAATTCTTGCAACAAAATAAGAGCATTTACAAAGTGACAACATACATTTGATTAGTATATTTGTTATGAATATTGTTTGTCAAAATGGAATTAAATACATTATCTAAGCTAAATATTTAAATCTCAACAAATGGATATATTTCCTTTCTTACCATTGCAAACATACATAAGCACTGCAAAAATATTATCTTTAATTACAGTCTTTCGATTTGCTAGCATTTTTAAAGACTTGTTTTTTTAAGGAAATTTATTTCGGAAAAGCACACATTTTAGTTTTTCTGAGCTAAATCAAAACCATTTAAGTTTATATGAAATGTTTCTTTCTCATTGTTATTGAGATATTTTGGAATAGCTATAATGGTTTCTGTACTTTAATTTAATTTTTTTAAATCATTATAGTTTCTATTAGAGGATTTCTATCTTTAATAATTTAATTTCTTTTATAATATGTAAATTTCATTTTGTTTAGCATATTTAAATACAAATTCTACAAATATAATAATCTATTTATTGGAAATTCATACAAATATTTCACAAGAAGTATTATGCTTTTATAAATATTAAAGTTTTATAAAAGATTGAAGGTTTTAATAATGTGAATAAATACATACATACAAAATGTTTATATTATAAGATATTCAGTATAGCAATCAGAAATTTTATAATGATATGAGCTAATTACTCAAAATCATGAATCAATAATTTTTAATTCAATGAATTCCAGCTAGAGTTAAAATTATATATATATATATATATATATATATATATATATATATATATATATATATATATATATATATATATATATATATATATATATATATATATATATATGCATATATAAGTATGTATAGTTATATATATTGACATGATATAAATATATATTTTATATATATATATATGTATATATATATATATATATATATATATATATATATATATATATATATATATATATATATATATATATATATATATATATATAGTGCACTAAATTTTAGCATATCATATCGTATATGCTTGTAAGTCATTCAGATGCACTTCATAAACGACAAATTCTTACTATTAATGTTTATCGTAGTTCGTATATTATTGTGTAATCTGTAGCACCCAGTGTTCGTCTGCAACACTCTTTGATGAGTATAGTTTTAGTATTTCCCTTTATCCCTACCAGACTCTCATCCGCTAACTGTAATGGTCTGGATGTCATCAAGATAATATCAGTGAATAATTTTTCACACTTGTGTAGGACTGCTCTTTTGAGATTGAATTACACTGAATTTCAGAACCAATCTACTTAAATAAATCAGAAATATTACAAAATAAATTTCTGCTCATATAATTCCTGAACGGCATATGTTTTTCTTTTAGTATGCCATGGGAGCAAGGATTTTTTTTTTAATAAGAGCAAGATTTTGAATTTACAACAGTGCCCGTAGTCATGCAACCAATTTAAATAGAACGTTTTCTATTTTTGAAGATAGCATTCCTTTTTTTAAGGATCATCTGTTTTTAATATAATCAGATTTAAATATGTATGAACATATATGGCCGATGCTCTATGGTCTATGTAGAACTGGGCAATCACGTATTAAATGCATACTGGAATTCCGTCGCATAAAAGTGATGTATGTTTCCATAAAATCAGAACAAAAGAACACCAAAACCAAGGGTAAGATTAGACACTTTGGATAAGAAGATACCAGATTTGGTTCAACCACTTTTGAATGAAGCGACATGACAGTTGCACTTTCGCTTTGTGTGTTTACATCTGCTCAGGTGTTATTTTTGAAATTTACTGTTTTCCCTGTTGAGATACCAATGGCCCTATGCCTGTGAAAATTCCTTTTAGAAGGCAATTAAAATGTTTTGGGATGTTAGACATTATTTTTTGCTGTGTCAAAGCTTGGTACTCGGAATAATTTAACTTCACTTTTGAAGATAATATATAGACCATCCGAATAGTTTTTAGGCACGTGTTTTGTGGTTTCTTATAGACTTCTGAAAATAGTTATTAACTCCATTTAACTTCATATGTATCTCAGAATTCAATACTACAAATTAATGCTTTAAAATTAAACAATAACATTTTCGTGAGATTTTATTTATTTGATGAAAAGTTGATAAATGATATTGTTAATCGTTTCAATATATTTATCTCATTTTTAGGACACATTCAAATCATTTTCGATGGAATAAGTGTGCATCTCATCTGATGTTTTTTTATTCATTATAAGTTTTTTAACTAATAAATTCAGCAATGTAGAATCATATAACATTAAAAATCTCTATTCAATATATATTATTTACCGTAATTAAAATTTTAATTTGAAGAATGTATAATTTGCGTTACATATGAAAGAGTATTTTATGTATTACTATAGCAATCTTATTTATTCACCAAAGTATATCTTATTTAGTCTATATAAGTTTATAATATATTTATAGATATAAGACTAGTATGTCTTATTTATTCACCAAATCTATCTGTATAACATTTAATTATATTATTTGTGGAAATAAATAATTATATTTTCTTATAAAAAGACTAAATATTTAACCGAAATTTCTAAACTATAAGTGCTATTGATGTTAAATGTCTTTCTAAAAGAATAAAAGAAAAATTGTTCAAATTGATTATTGGAACACACCATTATTTTACAAGAAATAATTTGAAAATCATTTCAGCTATATTCACTACTGGCCATTAAAATTGCTACACCAGTAAAGCGGCACACCACACACATGAAATTTGCATGACAGGTAGAACTTGCTGTGATATGCAAATGATTAGATTTTCAGCGCATTCATATAATGCAGGCGACAGTAGCGACATTGACAATGTGTATAAAACCAGAGATTTGACAGCAGTTTTCTCATACTCAATTTCCGTTTCAACGTTGTTTTATGGCCAAGAAAGCTGTTGTAATGCCTAATGTAAGAAATGCCTATCAGCACATGTCTGACTTTGATCGAGGAAGGATTATAGCCTACCGGGTTTGCGGTTTATCGTATCGCAATATTGCTGCTCGCGTCGGTCGAGACCCCATGACTGTTAGCAAAATATGGAATCGATAGGTTCAGGACAATCATACGGAACGTCATGCAGGATCTCAGCTACCCCCATCACTAACAGCAGAGAAGACAGACATCTTATTCGCACAGTCACAAGGGATCGTGCAGCCACGTCACGAACCCTGAGTCGAGAAATGGAGTCATTTGCAAGGCAACAAGTTTCTGCTCGAACAGTTCGACGACGTTTGCAGCAGCATGGATTGTCTGCACGGCGACCATGGCTTAGGCTACCATTGCCGCTGCGTCACAGACAGGAGCGCCTTCAATGGTGTGATCAGCGACGAACCTGGGCGCGAGAATGGCATCACGTCATCTTTACAGATGAATCTCGGTTCTGTATACAGGACCATGATGGCCTGTATACAGTTTCCGTGTTTGGAGGCATCGTGGAGAATGCGCATTGCCAGCTTGCATTGGACATCGCCATACTGGCCCATCTGCTGGAGTGACGGTATGGGGTGCCATTGGATACACGTCTCGATCACCTCTTGTTCGCATTACCGGCACTTTGAACAGAAACCGTTACATTTCCTATATGTTAAGGCCTGTGGCTGTGCCCTATCTTCGAAACCTCCCTAATGCTTTGTTTCAACAGGATAATGCACGACTGCATGTTGCCCGTACTGTTCTTAACTTCTTTGATACAGAACAGGTTCGACTGTTACCCTGGCCAGCATGTTCTCCTAATCTGTCACCAATTGACAACGTGTTGTCAATGGTAGCCGAGCGATTGGCACGCCATCACTCACCATCCACTACTGTCGATGAACTAGTGTATACATAGTGTTGAAGCTGCATGGACTGTGATCCCCGTACATGCCATACAATCTCTGTTTGACTCCATGCCTAGGGGGATAAATGCTGTTATTGCAGTCAGACGTGGCTGCTCTGGGTTCTGATTTCTCAAGATGTATACATTCTAATTTCTTGTAAATCTAATCACTTGTTCTTTTCACTATAATGTATGTGTCCAATAAATATCGTTCTGTTATTTGCATTCCTTCTTGGTGTAGCAATTTTAATAGCCAGTAGTGTATTTATGTAAAAATGGTGCCCTACACTCAAAAACATAATTTAAAAGAAAATATGAAAAATATAGTAACGTTATCCGAAGCAGTGCATCTGAAGGAAATGACACGCTCATATTTTTAATGTAAATTATTCCCACAGTCAATTTAATTTCATTGAGGGAAATACATTATAATGATTCTGATTATTTTTAATTTACGTAATCAGAATTTTTTTGTGATTCATTTTACTTTGAAAATTATATCAATAATAAAAATATTTCGTGATTTTTATGCAAGAAAACACACACTTAGCATTGTAACCAAAACATAGTTAAAATACATATATTATGTTGTTTTTTTAAGTTACTGCCTTACTCTGCAATAAAGATTATATATATATAGATAATTAATTTGTTATTTTTTCCAGCTGGCAGTTATCCTTACACTATTCTCTATTTAAATTCTTGATTTTTTCATAAAAAATTCATTTATCATTGCATTATTGTAAATAATTTTATATATTTCCTTTTGCACCATGAAAATGTTCTTCTTATGTTTATCAATAGCATTCAACGAATTAGTTATTAGTATTGAAATAATTAACAATTATAATGTCATTGTATTTTATTTGTAAGGTATTATCGAAAAATTTTTGTTGATATTGCAGAGAAAAAATTGTAAAATATTTATTTATACAGAAATTCATCAACTTAAATTAAGCCCAAACATTTAACGAAGCACTTTAAACATTGCTATTAAAACTGATTAAAATTATTAATCTGCATTTTCATAAACAGAAATATAAATTTTAAACTATGGTTATATTATAATGTTACATTTTCATCAAACTGGATTAATCAATCAAAATACTATAACTTGAATGTTATTTTTTTATTTTACAGGGAAGACATAGAAGGTTTATTACTCGAAGAAACTAATTAGGAAGAAATGTTGACAATTACAAACAAGTGCACATAATGAAATGAGATACTGTATAGTAACATGAATTTTTGATATTATGCTTTATTTAAAATTTTTTAGGATTTTAGTGTATATATATCACGACAAAGTCATCAAGTTTTATAAATCCAAGTTAAATTGATCACGCAAATACATCATTATGGAGGATGCAATTAATACATAATTTTCAGTTATAAAATTCCCAAAGGCCTTTTACGCAAACAGAGAACTTTAGAAAATTTGTTAACTACAGTCTAGAGAGATATTCTCAGTCTCTAGGAGTGAAATTGGAGCCTAGAGGAAGTAATTAGACTCATGAGTCTTATTATGGCGACAAGGATTTCATTCATTCTTAGGAAAATATTTGCTTATTTGTTTAAGTTTACATAAGTTTGTTACAAAGACATATCTGTAGTAAAAATATCTATTCTCCAACATTTATGAAATTCTAAAGATTTATACTGGGATGCAAAATTTAATAGACTGAGAAAACATATTCTTAATTAAATATATTTTTGATATCCTAGTCTCATAACATTTTTCTTATTGTTTTAGCAATAGGTCCAAATTAACTAATTCTCTATACAAATAATGTATACTGATATAATTTGAATATTCATATTAATACAATTTTATCCATTGATTATATTATGTGTATGTTTAAAATGTATTCATAACTGTAAAAACTATTTGAGTAAGTTAAAGTATTACAAAATATTTGTCCAGTTTTAACTTAGTACATAAAAATTAAATTCTAATGATTTTGTTCTTGTCTTGTGCCAGCTAGGCTGGTAATATAGGATGTGCTGCTCCACTTTTTCAACTGAACCATTTTTTGGTGTGGAGTTCGACTTCCTCAGTACACACATGACACAGGTATCTGTTTATAGGGTAGGCAACCATTCGCAACACATTCATACAAGGAAAGGACAAAGTCAATAGATAGAGAGAGAGAAAAGAAAGTACATCCATGCCCAAACTGGGATTTGAACCCAGAATTAAATTCTAATATTTCTAGTATAAGTTTTCTGTGATTCAATTTTCTCACAATAGTTACTTTTTGAAAGTGAAGAAATATTTAATCTGTGTTAGCAATTCATATCTCTTGAAAATCAGCGAAAAATTTAAACATTTGTTTAAAAATTTAACTAAATGCTACTGTGCAGTATCGAATAATATGAAATCATCCTAAATTACACACATGGTAATTTTACAAAGTTTTCTTAAATGGAAGTTACATATATTGCATGGATCAATGACTCAGAAAAATCTTATTATTTACCTTATGAAATTTAAAGCAAATATTGGCATTTTAAAATTTATTAACTATCACTTACTCAACATTTTGATTAACATTTTAATTACAATTAAATTTCATAAATGTAAAATATATTACTAAAAAGAGTAATATATACATGTACGTTATATAGTGTTTCAATCAAAAATCATATCAGGTTTAAAATATTACTAAAAAGTTAAGGGATTCTTTTAACAATTTGCTCTTGTAGCATTTACTTAAAAGATAACACAATAAGACTTGTTTCTCTAAAACTGGATTTATTGAAAAATATTTCTAAATAAATATGATTTAGATTTTAGCATTTTTAGCTTAAACAAGATATACTTAAATTATTGTCAAATTTTACATGAATACTCTGTGGTAACCTTACTGTTATATCAAATTTAATATTTGAATAATTTTGTCCTTTATTATAGTTTTTAATTGCATATAAAGGGAATTCAGGATTCTGTATTTGAAAAATATTTTTCATTGGATATGTATTTTCTAATTAGAAAAACAAGCGTAGGATTTGTCACCTGAGAAAAAATTAGATCCATCTAAATATGTGTGGAAAATGTTTTCCCAAGTACTGAAAGAAATTCATTTTCATAATTATTAACTTTCAGATGATGTGGGTATGGTACCTGTGGGAACTATAATGTCAGTGGATAGAAATCTTTAGCCAGGAAGAAATAAATCTTCCTACATTTTATCCTGATATAAAAACTGTTTTTATATATTTTGCTATATATACTTAACAAAAGACTTATTTCGAAAAAAAAATGTGATGAGGAGTAAATGATACCGGATTGTGTAACTCAATTTGTTTGTATATCGTAAGCAATTTTTTTTAAATCATCCATGTTGCTTATGTAAAAGGATACTTTAATTATTTCTCAAACTGGAAATGTTTCCGCGATTTTTTTCTTCACAAAATATATTTTTTAAGGAAAATTTTAGATTTACGTTTATTTAAAAACATTATGCCATTTTAAGAATTTTATATTCCAAGAATAATTATTCACATTTACATTATTTTAGAGAAATCTGATATATATATATATATATATATATATATATATATATATATATATATATATATATATATATATATATATATATATATATATATATATATATATAACTGCGTGTGGTTTATTTTAGTGTTAATAGACTTGTATATTAAAAAAAATGTCTGAGTGAAGAACCCTAAATTATTATTTTCAAAGATTAAGAGTGCCTGTTATCACAAAATTTCACAACTACAAAAAAACTTCAATAGTGTTAAGGAATTTCCTTTGCTAATATTTTGTCTATAATCTTCAAAATTTTGAAGCTAACGTCTATAAATTTGACATTTTACATTTTATGTACTCTTTATACTTGTAAAATTCATGTTCATTAGAGTGTGAAAGAAACATTTACAACAATTTATTCTATATTTTAAGAGGTCTGAAATGTAATAAATTCCGTTACTATTATTAAAATACATTATATTTTTTTCTAATTTCGTAAGAAACATATGTTGAGATTTGCATGCTTCAGAAGAAAAAAACTTTATGAAAAACAGGTTTCGGTATAAAACGTTTACAATAGATGTCATGTTGAAGTCGATGTTTTCGGATTTACTAATGAAGGGTTCTTTAATTAAATGTGGCTTAAAGATGAAACTGTTTTACGGATTCACAAGGGAAATGCTTCTACTGCAGTTCCTGATTTTTTGAAGTAGAAAGAACATACTTCCTGACTCTATATCTACTGTAAGCATCTGAACTATCATTAAGATATTTTGAGAGACGGAGAAATTAGTAGTTTAATCTGGATGAGGGAGAAATTTTGCAATAATTTAAATTTAACAGCTGATATTTGATTTGAGGAATAATAATATGATAAACAAGCAGAATGAATATTTTAAAAATACCATTTTTTATATGACATGAAAAATTATATTTAATTTTCATGGGTTACTTTTTATAATAATTGATTTTTTTTATATTTTATTAGCAAGATAGATTACAAATTTCATAAGTAAATCTTTTATATAATTTTCATAAAATTTTTTATTAAAAATCAGTATCATTTTCATTAAATTAGGCAATTAGGAGATAATTAAAAATGTAAAAATATAAATTAAAATATAAAGAGATTGTACTTTACATTTTAATTAGAAGATTATTAAAAATACAAAAAATTAAACTAAATTATAGAGATTGCATTTATAACAAAATATGAAAAAAATAATTAGATGCCTAGGGACCTTGGGTTCTTTAGGGGAAATATAGTCAACTATACAAAAGAAATACAAACACTCTTTTCTGACTAGCAACGAATATTATTCCCAAGAAACTCGTGCAATTCAACCGAAGAGTGTCTGCAATACAAAATTTCAAATAAAAAATAAATACTAGAATTTGCAAATATCCAAATCATAAAACTAAATAATTAGCAAAAATTTAAGAGACAAAAAGCAATATTAACTAAATCAATAATTATCAGTTTTATAATTTGGATTACTCATTTGGTAATTTTTTATTGAATAAATAATTATATTTTCATTTTTTAATCGAAACTTTAAAACAAATATGAAAGAGATGCATTGATTGAATTTTTGAAAGTAATCATTTTAAATTGTCTTATTAAGGCTATACCAATAGCCTTAATAAGACAATTTATTATCGTTTAATTAGACAATTTACTATCGTTTAATTAGACTTTTACTTGTTTTCATTATAGTATTTTAAAGAGAATTTGTCAAATATTAGATATTTGTAAATTAACTCATTTATTCATATTAGATTGAATTGGATATTCTAATTATAAACCTTTTTTAAAGAAATTGACATGTAACATGAGAATATCTAATTTTCGATTAACTTTCTGTTAATGAGTTTCAGTTATAGTAAATGTAAAACAAATAACTCTAAAATATTCGTGAAACTTCTGTGTAAAATATAGGATAATCCCAATAAGTCTCTTTATCCTGATTATTATACATAATGCAGTAGATGTAAATGGAACAACTAGAATATATTTGAATAATTTTACTTCGCTTTTTAAATTTTTATGGTAGTTGAAATAACTATAAAATAGTCGCAAAAATTATGATCAATAAATTGAGAATAAAATTTTATTTAAGTTGCCATTTTTATCTAGACATGGACTCAAACTTTATATTTTACATTCAGTTTTATTAAACATAATGTGAAAATAAACTATTTTATTACACATTCATAAAAGATGCAATAAGCTGTGTATATATTTTTTATTAGAACCAATCTTTAAAATATTTATTAAAGTTAGTATTAACATATGTGTGCTAGAGAAATTATGTATATATATTTATATAATTATGTATATATGTATATATACATTTTAAATAAACATAAAATGAAATAAATCCAATAATTTCTACTCATTTCGTATTCTGTCATTTTCTTTCCTTAAAAATGTTTATTTTATGTTTAGAATGATTTGGAATACTTTTTATAATAAGATGTCTAAAATAACATGTTTTCCCTTCGTCAAAATATCTAATTATATATGTATATGTATATATATATATATATATATATATATATATATACATATATATATATATATATATATATATATATATATATATATATATATATATATATTATATAACATATTATAAATATTATATATATATATATATATATATATATATATATATATATATATATATATATATATATATATATATATATATATATATATATATATATATATATATATATATATATATATATATATATATATATATATAGGATCAATTATCATTCTAACATCTTTATTCTTCTTATCTGTTAAAATATTAAAATATTTGTTTAGGACACTTGTAATCATAATGAAATTATCATGAAAATATTCATTTTATTCAGAATTCAAAAAATTAAATTCATAAACTATTCCCAAATTCTAGATATATGCAAAACGTTTCAAGAGACAATGGTATATAAGACTGCTCTATCACCATTTCTAGATTAATCACTTAGGATCTTTTAAGTATCACTAATTAATTACGAACAAAAGCCGAATACTTTTGCTTAATATTTTGCATCCTATGATAATTATTTAATAATTTCGAATGTGAAAAATAATTAATTAATTTTTGAAGTTTAAATACACAAAGGTTTCTTTAAGACATATTTTACGAATACTTCTTACAGTGCAATTTGCAGTTGTAAGATGATTAATGTGCTACACAAAACCATTACGAAACACAAGAAATTATAAAAAAATCATATTTCCATAATTCTCAACCATTTATCATACCTTGATAAAAATCACAATGATTGTTTATTATTTTAATCAAATGTGTTTATCATAGGATTTTTTTAAAAATTTATTCTGAAGATTGAGATATAATTCCTAATAAATTATGAATATTTAATCTGAATATTTTTAAAAAGGCTAGTTTTTTTCCAATTTGATTATATTAGCTTCCATGGATTTATATATTTTAAAATTTTTTTAATTCTGTAATAAACCGGAATAATTAGATTTTTAATAATAAATGTACTTTTAATCTGATGATAAAGAATGTTTTATGTATAGATAAAAATGCGATCATGTGTTGAAATATCAATTGTTAAGAAATATTTGACCCAAATTATGGAAAATAATTTTTTTATAGAAATAGCTTCCATAAAAATTTTAATTTAGCTTAATTTTTAATTACTGAACTATTTTGTGTATTCAAAATGAGTGTTTTTAATTTGTTTAAAATAAAATATCGTTTCTTAATATTAATTTCATTATTTTTTAATAATTGAATGCCAATACATTTTGCATAAAATCATAACTAAGTAAACATGATTAAAAATAGTTCTATCCTTTTAAATACGTAATCAGTTAATATATTGAAATGAAGAATAAAATTATAAGTTAATTTGAATTTCTTTTTTTTCTGAAAAATTTATTTTACTAAAGCACTTAAAACTAAGTCATTTTCTCCTGAGTAAAAATTCAGAAAAAATGCTAAATTTATAAAAGAACCGTTAGAAGCTGAAATAATAAATAAAAATTTAGTAAAATTACTATTTACTTTTTCTTCTTTTTCCTAAAAATGAATTTGTGCAGTACATTTAAAGAATTAATTCATCTTAAAGTTTACAAGCAACTTTAAAATCTTGTTTTATTATAAATTTATAATTTTTGTTCAAAGATATATCTTTAAGTGTTTTGGAATTTTCTTAAATTAAAAAATATATTTTTTTTAGCTTATTTTGATCTCTCAAATGTATTTCAAACATTTAGTTTATAAATCAATTATAATTTATAAGATTATTTGATATAGTAACAGTTTTAAAGGGCTGTTTTCATTTTTTTTTAATATATTAACCCAGTTTTAATAAAACTTATAAAAATATTATTAACTTCCTGTTAATACCCAAAAAAGGAACTACGAATTATTAATTTTATAAATAATCTACCTCATTCCTTCCATGATAATTTAAAAGTATTCAATAAAGTAGAATATTTTCAAACTAAAGGCTGAAATTAAGTAGTAAGCCATGATTATGAATAGTTGAAATTATTTTGGAATAGATTTTTAATATAAATTATAAGCATTGATACTTTTTTTAGTTTTAACTATCTTGTACTAAATGTTGGGATTCTTCAGAATAGTTTTCAAAAGAAAAATGTGTATAATATTGCTGCAAAATTTCATCGTGACGCTAATAACTCAACAAAGAAAGCCAATCCAGAGAATGTAGGGACATTTTCTTTTTGCCATTCATCGGATACTACAGATGTGCAGGAACGAGGATTCTCGTATCCCTCTCTATTCCTCGTGCGAAATACTTATCGTGTAATTACCATGGAAAAGGAGATTTTGTAAAAGTTGCTTCATAAAGGGAATTGGGTGATATATGTTGCGGCACCATACAAATAAACCTCCTCGTCATGTCTGGCATTTGAAGAGGAAAGTCAATATTGAATTTTCGTCCAAATAAAAGTAAAAAAGAGGGAGAAACTCCTGTTTTATGTTTGGAAGGGGAAAGAGAATCTGCATTTTCAAAAGCGAAATGTTGGTAAAAGTGTTATGCGAAAGGCCCGATGAAGTGAAAACAATTTGATATTTGTTGTTCTTTCTTTTTCCGTCCAAAAAATGACTGTGAAATATTATCTCATTTTCCTCTTGTGATTATTTGTTTCAAATTTCCATCATTGGATTAAATTTAATTATGCTCTAATTGGTGGCAAATTTAACCGTGAGAAAGTTTTGGTATGTGGTTTTTTTCTGAGTGAAATATCAAAGGAAAGAAATCAAAGATTTAAGAGGAATTCAGAGCTTTTGTATTTCCAATCTAGAATAAATAACAAAATGTACTAAATTTAACTTTTTTATTCAGTGGGATTTAATTGCAATTAAATGTGTTAATGAAAATACCAAGTTTATTTTAAGAATATTAATATCTAATGCAATTGTCTCTATTTAATTGTTTCTTCTATTTATGCATAAAACTTTGATTTTGAATGAAACCAAAATGTAAAGGGCTTAATTATTACTTAACTTTTCTGGATTTCAGAGGGTTTGTATAAACATTTTGTTATTAATTTTAAAAAAATACAAGCATAAAAATATTTTAAAAAAACTATTACGAATAGAAATATGCGTTTTGGGTGAAAAATATAATTATAATTAAGCAAATGGGCACATAATTTTTTTAAAAAAACTGAATATTTAGTTATTGTTATTAATGATATTGATATTAATTAACATCCAAATAATTATATATAATGTATAGAAGAGAAAATATATTTCTTTCCTAAGTAAAAATAAAATGAGGCAAATCAGAAGTCAATAGATATATTAAAAAAATGAACTTAATAATAATTTTCTGCAGATTGAAATTATATTATTTGTAAGCAATTAAAATAACTGTTAGGATGTGCTTGTAAATTAAATAAATAATAGTACCCTACATTTTAATTATTTACAGTCAAGTGCATTACTTTCACTTTTGAAGTTCTAAAAGTAGGCATTACTTATTATTCACACTTTAAATATATAATTATTGAGAATTCCTTCGGTAAAAATATGGGTATGTTTTCCATTACTCTATTTTCAAAAACAATAATATTTGCTAAGAAATGTAACGAAGCATCGTGGAGAAATTTATGAGTGTTTCATTTCCCAAACGTTGGAGTCGTATTCACGACACCATAATGAGAAGTAAACACGGTATATTTTTGCTACACGTCCTGGACCATGTGAGCATATCTACGATTCCAAGGAGTGGGAAAATACATCAACTAGATAGCATAGCAGTGATCACTGGGGGCACAGTTGCGCCACCTACAGGCCCACCCCTTCCTCCGAACTCCAGTTTCACCGATTCTCTCCAACAAAAGGTTGTGGCATTCTCCCATGTGAAGTCCCTCGCTCATCTCCGAGTTCTCTCTCGCTTTATCATTACTATTGTGCAGAGATATTATAGTAAAATAGGTGAACGCGCACTTGCTCACTTTTTTTTTTTGGTAACTCACTTTGAAGAAAATAATACAATATTCACTAATTTTTATTAAAATTGAATTTACTATTTAACATTGAGTTTTCTTCAACGTTTTCATTGGATTTGTAAATAACACGTTGGATTTAAGAAAAAAAACATACTATAAAGTTTTACTCATGGATTATATTGTAGTTACTTTTACATGTACATATAAACAAGTGTTTTGGGAAGATTTAACCATTTAAGTTAGTGATCTTGTGCTGGAAGTGAATTCTTTCGGATGTAATTTAAACTTACACTTAAAACTGGAGTTGGTGTTACTGTAAAACTCCGGTCCAGTATTATAATTAACGTGATTAAGTGAATTTTTGCAAGAAAGTACCGAAAGCACCTGCAATGGCTTTCGTGTTATTAGTTCTCCTTACAATACTTATGTGGAGCGATAATATTAAAGGTGAACCTTCAGGTAAGTTGCATGGCTAGGAAAAATGAATTTACACTTACTTAATGAATTTCCTTTTAATTTACAATATTTCTCAGAAAACAAATATATAAATAAATAGAAAAATGATCTAAGAAAAATTAAAACAAATTTATTTACTTTTCTTCACAAATGAAATAACACTATACAGTTTTTAACAATTTTAACAAAATTTAAAAATATATTTAAATGTAAACCTTATACATTGTTTAGGGATGAATATTTTATATATATTAAAATATTACTTAAATTTATAATCATTAATGTAAAAAATGATTTGAATTCTTGTTTAATATTGCTATCAAATCCAAAAATATACTTTCTAAATTGTGTTGATTTTATGTAAGTCTTTAAATAAATGAAATAAAAAATATGAAAATAAAATTACACAACGATTATTTCTAACGTATGAACTCAAATGCACTGAAAAGTACATGCTTTATATTTTTAAATCTATTAAAAATGTACCATGATTTTCCTTGAATGTATATATAATATAGCTTGGGTTTAAAAAAAACATATTTGTGCCCTGTAATTCATTATGTTGTACTATTTTATGTAATAGGTATTTAATTCCAACTTACTAAAATTAATATAAGGTATGCGTTTTGGGCCAGAATTACGAATTTAAAGCAAAATGTAACTTCAATTTTTGTCTTATATGCTATATAAAGCATGTAATTATCATAATTATTTAAAATGTTTCTTATTCAATATAGAAATATAAATTACAATTACTCACTCATAAAATTTAGTAGGGTTCCTTCTTGTATATAAATGAAAAATGTAGATGAGAAAGAAGGATTATTTTTATTAATTAAGATAATTTTAGTTGATAACTACAATGAACATAAAATATATGTGGTCAGCAGCATGTATGAAAATTTTTACCTTATAATTTATATCACTTAATATATATACAAAATTAATTCCCACATATTAATGTATCTTTATGTTTTTTATTTTTAGAAAAATAGTTTTAATTAAAAAGCAGTTTTGTTTAATTTATTTCACAGATTAAACCGAATAAATAATAGTTATTTTAATCTAAATGCTATTTTTTTAAATTTTGTGAATGCTTGATATTACATTCCTTTCCAGTCATTTTTTCCAAAATATCAGCATCAATATATTATTAATATACTAAAACTGAAAACGTTCAATCGGTTTTCTTTAGAATCAAAGTAAAATTGAAACTTAATGATATTTTCAGAAATAAAGTGAATATTTGAAAAGTGATGAAAGTGGAAAGCTTTAAGGATGTCCATTCTTTATTACTTTTATTTTACTTTCGTATTTAATAATTACAATTATAATACATTATTTTTCAAGCATTACATATTATTCTCATGAGCTTAACTGAAGACATTTATGGATGTCCAAATATATTTTATTATATTCATTGGTAAATGCTTAAAATATATCTTCTATATGTTCTTCGAGTTTTTAATTAATTAATAAGTAATATGAATATTAGATAACAGCATTTAAGTTCAAAATCCGTCTAAAGTTAGTAATTCAAAATTACACTTTAACTTTAAAAGGAAACTAAATTTAAACTTGTTTGAAAAAGAATTGTTGACAATCTAAGCAAATATATTCTAAATTTTTATATAATCGAAAAAAATGAGCTAAGTAATTATTTTTACATATTTTAAATGAATATTAGTCTAGTCAGTTGTCTAATCAGTTAAAATTAGTCAGTCAAATTAGCCTAATTCTGAAGAAATTAAATTTTTCGTTAAAAATAGAAGGCTATATTTTAATATCATGCGTAATTTTTTTATGATTTTTTATTTAAAAAATAATAAACAATAAATAATTTTTTAAACTCACAATTTTAAAGTATTCAATGTATAAGAGAAAACATAAACTTTGCTACTTTCTTTTTATTTGTAATTTTTTCCAAAAAGTGTTTTGATTTAAGAACAAAATATTTAAAAATAGAATGCTAATAAAATACTTTTAACAATCCTTGAAAATTATAAGGATTGAAAAAATTTAATAAAGCTTTCGTAATATCATTAAGGATTTCTTTTTCTGAACTATAAAGTGACACTTCATGTTGTAAAAATTCTTCATATGATTTTATGATAGATCATTTTAGTAGATTCTCTGTGTTAAATACTTTCGTTTATCGTATTTTAAACGCATTGATTAAATTTTCATTCAATTATTTCAATAATTTTGATTATTAATTTATTGTTAATAGCTTTATCTCATAAATCGCGTATCATATTAAAGGAGTAAAACAGATTCCTGTAAAAACTATTCGTTTTTTTGCTTCAAGCATACATATTGTAGGAATAAAATTTTAAAAAAATCATTTCTAGATGAAATTATTAAACAAAGCAAAATTATTTTACAGAAAGTCTAATATCAACCTACCAACAAATCCTATACTACAATAATATTTTTTTTCTTAGTAATATACATTCTAAGTATATTTTATTATAAATTATTATATATTAGAAATATTATTTTAATTCCATTAATTATTTTTTATGATAATATTTAAAAACCTCAAAACTTATTGAGATGAGGCAACAAAAAATTACGTTAATATTATTTTAAATGAAAATATTTTAAAATGTAAATCCTGTATGTGGGTACTATTTTGAATAAAATATTGGGTAAGAATATGTAATAAAATTTTTATTTTAAATAATATTACTTCTGAGTATATTACGAACTTTTCAAGAGGATTTCACATGTAGCATACGAAATCATAATTTTTTTCAAACAAAATATTTATACAAATGGTTACTTTTATAATTCAGTTGTTTGTTATCTCTCTTAACTCTCATTTTTTAATAAATCACAATAAATTCAAAAAAGTGGATTTAGACTCAAAAATATTGTAAGTATTGTTTTTGAGAAAGATATTTTTTTACTGTCTAAAGGTTAAGTATTTAGAATTTTATCTCTTATGTATGATGTAAATTATTTTCGTTATATCATTAAGTAATAATTAAATCATATTTTTGTAAATAAACTTTTTTAATGAAATATTTTTAGTATGACCCTTTTTATAAATATTTTTCTTAAAATATACATAAGATAAAATTATTATCATAACTCACGTCTCAAAAAATAATAATAATCCATTGTGATAGTGAGATTACAAATTATTTTTAAACTTTATTTGTAAAAAATATAGTGGAAAGTAACTGGAGTGAATAATTTAAAATTGTTTGATCAAGGATATCGATGAAAAACATGAGATAACCTAGAATGTAAAGATACGGAAAAAAGACGCAGAACTACGTAACTTTGCATTAAGGAAATTGAAAAACAACAGTGTAAGTGTTCAAGTTAAAAACAATATCAAAAATGTATTTGAAATGTAAAATTTTATCCTATTATACTGAATTTTTAAAAAAACTATATAAGAAATATAAAACAGAAAAAAATTTATGTCACTCAGAACACATTGAAAACTATTTAAAAAATAGCGAAATTCTTATTTAATTTTACTTACAACAATATAATATGACATTTTAATTGTTCACCAATATTATAAAATATAGCATACTATTAATTGATAGCACAGATTTGAATGATGATAAATATAATTGTTAATTTTTAAAATTTCTAGGTTAAAGGAACATGCATTATGGTAGGCATTTGACTGCAAATTGCTTATAAAAGATGCATAAGCGATATATTAAAATATTTTTCTCGGTTTTATTCACGAAGTTCATAAATTCAAAACATTATGCAGCATTAAACTGTTATATAGCACTGAGTTTCTTTACGCAAAAATATATATTATTCTAAGATGAATATATTGTATATTTAGTTTTGCCCTATATTTATATACCGACATAAACCAAATACCGTTTCATCAGTGAATACTTCCCTCATATGTGGAAGATTCACTTTTAATATAAAGTTTAGAATTTATTTAAGCAAAAAAAGTGAAAGTTAAAAGTTAAAGGAATTTCCTCAGACTGCTTTTTATTGGTAAATAATGCATGATAAATGTTTTGAGATTGTTTTGAATATAAATTTGGATTGAAAGAAATAAAAAAAACAAATTCTCCACATAGTAAATTATAAAATGCGAAGAGAGAGTCCATATATTATAATAATGTACTTTGGAGTTTGTGTGTGTGGGTGAAAACTATTAAACTATTTATCCAGTAAGAATGACAAAACAATGCAGTAGGAAGATTTATGTGAAAACTTAATTACTAAAATTCCTCTTAAAATTATTATTCTAACTAATATCTCAAATATTCAATATCAATCAAATTAATCGTATTTACAATTTGAATTTAACTGTTAAAATAACATTTCTTATTGTATTTGTTATAATTTAAAAGGGATTAATATATCGGCAAATTACATCTGTTCCTAATTCGTATGACTAACTTATATGCATTTGCTAAGAATTTCAGTTCCTATCGGTATTCTTGGAACTATTATTTTAATTCTATACTGAAAGTATTAATAATTTTAGCAGTTAGAAGTGTCTTAAAAATTTAATCAAATAGTAACAATTGAATAAGCATTGATACAACTTATCTATATTAATTTCTTCTAACTACATTGTAAGACAATAATAAATGGTCTAATCAAACTATAACTAAATGTTAGCTTAACTATACAGTTGTTTGTTGCTGTACAATTTTATGTAAATATTATTAAATGTATATATACACACATTTGTAAATATATATACAGTTTTATTCCTGTGCAAAGTATAGAAAATATTTGTTTCTTAACCTGCGCCATCTCTCTAATCTAATTTTATACAGAAATATGCAAAAATTCAGACATTCTGGAAAAATTCTAGAGTTTGTTCTTAAAAATGCATAAAATAAATACTCTTTACATGCACATATTATCTATCATACGATCAAAAGCATTTTCCTTCAAATTTAATAATTACCATAAGTATGTGTTTCAAATTAAACTTGGTGTCATTTTTAATTTCCTTTTTCTTCCTCCGAATTGATCTTGATAACTATAATTTTAGTCAAATTTTCAACTATTAATTTATTTTTTCCATGCTTAAATTCCAGCTTAATAATAATAAAATTACCTAGAAAATAAATTCTGGGTAACTTTCTTTCTGCATGTAGGAAAAATATTGAAATCTTATAAAATGTTTTTTTCTTTTTCAAAATTAACTTAAAATGTTAATAAAAGGTAACAGTAAATGTTATTTTATCATGAGTAGTTAATATACTATTTTATTTTTAGCAATATAAAAATAATTATTGGTTGTTTTATGATGTAATGTAAATATAGATTTTATCATGAACGAACTTAAGATTATGAATTGTTAATCAGAAGAAAAAAATTATTCATAAATAGTATGAAAAAGTCCATCAAAAGTTATTTCAAAATATATTTGCAAAATAAATTTAAAGCAGTAAGCAATTTTATTTTTACAAATGTTTAATGTGCCCATTAATTATATAGTTAAATATAATTGTCAGTTTGCGTCTTAATAAAATATTTGTGATATTACCACACATAGAAATTTTATATAAGCATTTAAACTGATTTTGTTTTTATAAATCAGACAACTTTACAGTTACTTCATGGGAAAATAGTGATATATCATTTCTCTAATATATAAAATAGTTCTAAAAGATATTTGTACCTTTCGGAATAAATGTATGTGAGTCAATATAAATATGTATAGTTAAGTCGAATATCCATACTTTTGTCAATTAGAACTGAGAGTTCATTTACACCTTAAGTTTAATAATACTTTTTTTTAAGTTTTTAGAAATAAATATGAATTTCTAGTTAATAACAATTTAATATATCATAAGATAAAGGTTATTTATTAAATTTATATTATTACTTATCATGATTTAAAGAATTGCATCAGTGAAAATTAGAGAAGAATTCAAAATTAACATACAAAAAATGATAACAATGAAAAAAGTGTATTTGAGAAATGTAAAATTTGACTTTTGTAAAAATATTATCCATGACTCATGCTGAAATTGCTCTGAAAAGTTTCTTATTAAAAACCAAAAACAATATATTTTTCTTTCGTATTACATGAATGTATTGAATTTTAAGTATCCCACAAATAAATTAACAGTAAAAATATAAATTAATTTGTTAGAATATCAAGATTTGTTGTCAAAACATATTTCATTGTTTAATACTTCACAAAAAATGCCTTTTATACACTAAAACAAACATTTTTGTACCCATTTTCTGTATTTCATTTTATTTTAAACAACTTTTTGCGATACCCCTTCGGGTAAAAGTGAACATCAACATTTTTTCCACAACTTTTTTCACAGTGGTACTCTGGATTTCTCTAAACTTCAAGCTCCACTTCCTTGAACAAAAAATAAAAATATGTTAGGGAAGAAAATGGACAGCAGAGGTTTTTCAGTTGTTTTCAGCGTGATATTTTTCCGCACAATGATTCAACATGGTGTCAGGAGACCTTAAGACGACATTTATGACTCTGCCACTAAATATAAGCAAAATAAAACATGCAGTGTGTCACGTAAAGTAAAATGTAGCTAAATATTTAGAAAAATGTTAGCTATTTTAAAAATGTTTATGTATTTAACCTTCAAAAGTAAATGCGTTGGATTTCAGTTAGAATGATTTTTTAAACAAAATCTATGAATACACTTCATTCAGTGTACCGATATATTTGAATTTAAACAAGAGTATTGGAATAGAGAGAGAGAGATGGGAAACAAAAGCATAAATTGATTATAACACTAGGCACACACAAATAAAAAACATATAAGATATATATTTAATATTATTAAATATATTATTATTGATTATTTCAAATTATTATTGAAGATATGTGACTGTTTAAATATAGAAGTTAATAGACTATTTTATGTAATATATTGGGTAGTTAATAATGAAATCTCATAATTTCTTTTTAAACATGTGTTGTCTATGAAATTCTTCCTTTGATTAATATTAACTTATAAATTTTTAATTTTAAATTATGCATGTTTATATATTTATATGTCAATTGTCAAAATACTTACTATCCTCAGCTATAATTAATAATAACATATATTACATGGCATATTATTGTCTCTCTTTAATTATTGTTAATATATTAAAGCTTTTATCACCACTAATATATTACAATCCATTACAAATAACAATAAGATCTTTAAATTGTTACGAAATTTGTGATGACATAGGTCATTTGTATTCATTATTTAATGTTATCAAATATTAAAAAAATAATTTATAACGCAATTAAATACTATTGAGTAGCATGTACACTTACAGTAAGCTATCTAGATATAAAATTTTGCTAACCACAAATTATCTCAGGTATGTGAATGCACCTCCCAACAAACCTTATCTTAAAATCTATACTCCCACCAAATTTTATTATCTCAAAATTTGGTGGGAGGTATAGACAAGAGTATACTTGATGGTATAAATCAAGGAATGTGAAAACAGTACAAATTGTGTAATTACAAGTCTGAAATGGAATGTTGCTTTAATTTTGGTAATAGATCAGAAATTCTTAATTTAAACATCAAAAATGTAAGCATTTTATTCAATAAAAAGTAATTGAAACTTATATTCAACAGCATAATATATTTTCATTTCGTTTGATGCTATTGTGAAATGTCTAAAGATAAATTTTACTAATGTGTATACTTTGTGATACAAATGAATACTGCAGCAGTTATTAAATTATCTGGATTATCGTCATAGAATATATTTTTCTATGAAATAGGATGTACCGGAATTCTGGCGAAAACAAATTGTAATCTAATTATTAAAAGCCCTGAGTAAACACTTAACGTAAGCAAAAATACTATAACTTTAACATGGTGCCGGGCACTTTTACGCCCTGATAGTACTTATAAGTACTTTCATCTTTATTATTTTTGGAAACAAACTGATAGATACCTTGGCGTAAATTATATGACATTGTCGTAAGTTGCTGAAACATCAATTAAATAATATATTCGTTTTAGTAAACATTTGAGAAGTTTTATTGATAATTTTTAGAGAACTGAAGTTCAGAACTTCTTACTGTATAAATGGAGCGTACCAAACTCTTTTGACTGTGTCTTGAATATGATCAACATGATTTTTAATACTGTGGTTGGATAGCTCATAAACCATGTAGTCTGAAATTACACCAGGCTTATGGCATATATATATATATATATATATATATATATATATATATATATATATATATATACACATATATATATATATATATATATATATATATATATATATATATATATATATATATATATATATATATATATATATATATATATATATATATATATATGCATACATGTATATATATGCATACTATCTCTTTTGTCATATTTTTTCACTCTATTCTTAGTAAATAACAAAATTATTTAAGTATAATATTTTTAAATGCAATAAAATGATTAAGTATTTAATGGGACTTCTTACTCATTTCATTGCAAATTTCAAGTTTGAAGAAGATTTTAGATAGTATAAAAATTAAATTTCTTTCAAATTACAGTATGTTCTTAGTCAATGGAATTTACCGTAGTGGTAAGAGTGAAAATAAACTTTTCATTTGTAATGAAAATTTATATGACTTAATACATTTCAACCAGCTATAATTTTAGAGTCAATTTTAGGCTCCAGATTTTACTAATATGTTCAGTTCCTTTTTTAGTGAAGATTATAGCTCATGTAAGTTGAAATGTACTTTTTTCTCAAAAATGAATGAAAATATTCACTTTAATAAATCACAATTATTCAATTTTTTTCAATGTGAGTTGATTTATAAATTTTTATATAATTTGTATCCAATTATTTTTATATAAAAACATTAACAAATTAAACAGCTTAGTATTGGAATTTTCTGTTGAATTTTAATAAATATGGAATCAATTGATAATACTATTTTCTCCAGGTATTAATTTATGAAATATTAAATAAAATTTAACTTAAACGCTCATACTTTAGAAAATTTAATGAACATCTGATATTTAATATGCTTTGTGTATAACGTATTGCGGAATTTCATTAATATGGTTATTTGACATGAGAATAAAAAATAAATTGAAATGAAACCATTTAATTATTTCATATTTAAAAAAAAGCTTTTAAGACTTCAGTCAAAATTACTTTTATAATGTGATTTAATGTGTTTAATATGTTTTAATGGCTAATTAGTTTTAACAATGTGTTTAGTGAATATTTATAATCAAACGTATTGAGTTTTTATAATGTTAACACAGCTTCATGAATATATTTACAATATCTTTTAAGTAATTAAATATAATAAGTGAATATCAACACCAATTATAGTATTTTTTAAGATAAACCTTCAACTTTTAATTTTAAATACAAATTTAAAGTAAAATTGTAAACCACCTAAAAGCATAAAATAATATTAAAAATATAACTTAAATTTAAAAAAAATATTTTTAAAATTAGTGATATGATTTTAAATGCAATTCTGTTTTGAAAATTAAGCATAAATTTAAATCCAATTAAATTAAAACTGAGTTTAAGAAAATAAGCTAAACTAACAAACAGTTTTGTTTTAGAATGAATATTTTACCTAAAACAAATTTATTCTATTCTAGGTCTAACTAAATCAATAATAAGCTGAAATACTTTTATGAAATTTTAATATTTTAGAAATGCATGCATGTAAAATTCCAACATTTAAATAATTTGTATTTCTGAACTAAATCCCAAAGCGTTAAATAGTTAAATTTTTATTAATTAAATTGAATACGAATGTATAGAAAAAATAGATATTTTTCAAACATTATTGGAATATAATGTAGGTTTATCCCCACATTTCTATTTTTTTTATATAATATATATATATATATATATATATATATATATATATATATATATATATATATATATATATATATATATATATATATATATATATATATATATATATATATATATATATATATATATATATATATATATATATATATATATATATATATGACACAGATGAAATTGGATAGCTTAAGATAAATTCGGATAGAGTGTTATTTTAATCATAAACCTAATTATAGTAAGATTAATTTTTTCTTTGTTGCAGTTATATTCACAGTTACAATTTAAATGATTGCTATGAAATTGATGCTTGTAATTGTGATTTCTATTTATTCAGCTTGTAAGTCATTATAAAATAACAAACACGGGAAAATATTAGCTCAATTAACGAATAGTTATGCTATTTCCTATTTAATTTTTCTTATTGGTCAACCAGAAAGTTGCATAAAAATGATGATGAATAGTAAAAAAATGAAAAAAAAAACCGTTGTATTAATAAAAAGTTATAAATTCGTTAAAAGCTAAACGGCCTCAACTGTTGACTTTCGTTTTGAAACACTGAACGTACATCATAAAAATTATCTAATAATACGGATGGTTTGAAGCAAGCTAAAGGAATTCGGTCTTAACGCATCAGAAAAACACTGTTATTTGTAAAAGAAGTTATAGTTAAAAAGATTGAATACGTCTTTTGTTAATTGGACAATAGTAAAATCAGAGACTTGGCTTTGAGTACAAATTTTCACATTATTTGTAAGTATGCCATTAAATTCCTGGGACCAGTAATAAAAGAACAAAAGTTTTTGGATTTCTTTGTACTTCATTGCAATGAAACAAAGAGTTAGTTTTCTTATACGGGCTTGCTTGGTTTCAAAACGTTGAGGCATAATTTGTGTTTTTAAGTAATAAATGTCCAAAAATAACTAAAATGTATTATTGAAACAGAATGTATTTCAATATACAGTAAATTATTTTTACTTCAACTGGATTCACCTAAATATCATGCGTCTAATACCTGCAAAACATGATTTCCGGCTAATCCTGTTTCTAATCTGAAATATGGAATATATCCTATACTGATAACTTGAAAACAATAATACTTATCATGAAAAATATATTTTTGATCTAAATGACTTATATTATTAATATTTATTATTTATTTTAATGATACATTATTTATTTTTAATCTTTTCTTACATTACACTTAATTTAAAAAATAAATATAAGAGCTCAGCTCCATAAAAGAAGTATGAGAAAATCAATAGTTTGGATATTTATCAAATAACATTTATATATACTGTCTAGCATGGAACATTTTCTAAATTTAGTCTTGGGATATAAATGATGAACTCTGAAAAATAAATTTTTAGGGTAAAAAATTGCATGCATAAGGTATTTTTAAGAAAAATGTCAGTGTCAAAACTTAAATCTAAATTGATGAATGTGATTGTATTTAAGTGTTAAAATACTATTTCTTAAAAAAACTGTAAAAAAAGTGTAAAAATATTTATAAAATAGTAAAAAGAGATATTTCCTGAAGAGGTATACGTTATATTATAGATATACTTCTGAATTATGTTTTCTATACACGAGATTTTCTGAAACAAAATTATATATGTATAATTTTTATATATATAGTCCAATAATATAAATATTATTTTTATAAAAACTGTATGTAATTTATTTATAAATATTTTATTCCGCTTATAAGTATTAAATTTTTCTGTGATGAGAGAATGATACTTAAACTGTGTTTAGAGAAAACAGGAAATATTGATATCTCGCGTTTTGTGTACAAAGTAATTTCATATAGCATTTTTAAAGGTCTTTTCTTATACAAATTTAAGCTAATTATTTCTCTTTGTAGAAGATCTAATTTTTCCTTAAATCTGAACTCTAAAAAAATTTAAGGATACTTAACTTTGTGTCATACACATATTTTCAAAAGTATTTGTGTATTTTTATGCATTTTTCCTTATGTTTATTTTTCTAATTAGAATTTTTATTAAAAGGTGTTAGTCAGTTAAGAATTTTCGTTAACTCAGACAC
Source organism: Latrodectus hesperus (assembly GCA_037975125.1). NCBI lineage: Eukaryota > Metazoa > Arthropoda > Arachnida > Araneae > Theridiidae > Latrodectus > Latrodectus hesperus. The sequence continues at coordinate 24,181,409 of CM075861.1, forward strand.
TGAAATATAAATAATATATAATATTATAGCTTCTCGTTTTGATTTTTATATACGCAACTATTATGAACGTTCTGTTATATTTTAGGCTCTTGAATTTTTTCATAATGTATTTGTATTTAAACTACTTAAAATTTTATGAAATTTATTTATAAACAGTTTTTAGTTGTATTTTGTAAATTCAAAATATATTTTGCTTAATGTATTTTCAAATTATTTATCACATTTTTTAAATAATATTTTAGAGAAAAACTACAAAAATAAAATATTTACTTATAAATATTCTCATGCATTTTTCAAAATTCTTTTTCTTACATCAAAAATCTCTAGTAAATAAAGCATGTTCAATATGTTTTTAACATCGGAACAGATTGAATTTTATCAACTTTACATCTTGTAAACTACATAAAACAAATGTTTGCTCAAATTACTCTAAGAATTTTTATTTTAGTATACATTCCTCATAGCTTCATATAACTCTATGGTTTACTCACTATGAAGTTATTCCACACCAAGGGAATGAAATAAAGCTAAGCTCTCAGCTCCTTAAGTAAGAGATAGGGAAAAATAAAAGGGAAAAAAACGATGATGAACTAGATGCAGCAATCGATAGCATATGTAGTCTGTAACTACCAACGCAGCTGTTACATCCAACGTTTTCTGATTGCTTTATTGGACGCTGATAGGAATTGTTCTTCTGGTTATCATACATAAAGTTAGTAGAATATCATGCATTCAGCTCATGCCTATCGAATTTAAAAAGAAAAGTCTCATTTCAAAAACTAAAATATGAGAGGATATTGCGCGGGTGAATACATTATCCTTTTTATGTATAAGCACACTTCAAAACTTCAACTTGCGTACCTAATTGGATATTATAGTATGGGATAAAGGGGTATCTGATAAATAATTTATTCTTGGTGCTCAGAAATATTTGGTATTTAAATTTTACACATCATAGTTAAATATTTACTTATTATTTGCAAAAGATCTAAAACTTTTAGCAAATGTAGTTTTAAAATAATGTTTGTATTTATATTTTATCATTCTAATTATGATGCTATTTGCATAATACCACGTATGCTAAATTAAAAGAATAAAAACTATATACTAAACCATGCGTTTGCCCTACTAAAATAATCACATTTTTATACTAATATTTTTCTAACTTCATTACTAGTAAAGAGTAAAATTGTAGTTAATTATTTCAAAAAGAATTTCTTTTTACCATTTTGGTTGTTTACTGAGAATATTTAATGCACTATAAATGAAGAATTTATTTTTAAACATTTAAAATAAATTTGTTTAGGTATAAATGCATATTTTTTAAAAAAATATTTTATTGAAGAAAACATCTATAAACTATTAATAAAACTCACTCTAAGAGTATATTTAATTTTGTTTACATGTAATTGTTATTTTTTTAATTTATTTCATTTACAAAAAATAACTGTAATATATTCATCATGGTTTTATAAAATGTATTTTTAATATTTATAAAATTTTGTGAAGAATCTCGTTTTGCAAATATTCAAATATCCCTGGGAAATTTAGAGTGTTTGATGTTCATTTACTTTTTTGATATTTGCTCTTATATTACACTGTAAATAAATAAAAGGGAAATGACAAATGCATCTACTAATTACAAAAATTATAAAATGGGTTTCAGATTTTCCACTTATAATAATCTTTAAAATTAGAGTCGATGATTGATTTCCATAAAAAATAACTATTTATATTTGGAGACAACATCTTCTTCATTTTATGAAAGTAAAATTATTTGCTATAAGATAAAGATGATTAATAATTAATTCAGTGATTAGTTCTTTAATTAGTTAAAGGTAAAATGTTATTAGATTTTCATAAATACAATGTAGAAATATTTTAATAATTAATGTTAGTGAAATATGCAAAATGATACCATAAAATTGGAATTAAACATTGTTAACATTAAGTTGTAATATTACTTAAAAATAATGAGTGGACACTAGATGGCAGTAGTTAATATGTCATGTTAAGAGATATTAAGTAAATGTAATTGAGCAGGGAAAATGTTTGAAGGAGTTAGCCAAAAGATATCTGTAAATAGTCCTAATTGAAAATAAATCTTTAAATATTAGTAAATTTTCTTCTCCACCTAAGCTACTCACTCGTCATCTGATTAACAGAATTGCTATGCATAATAATATTATCAGAAAATTAGGCAAATGTTGCATCAATTACACTCGATAATGTTATTTCTATTCAAAATTGCAAAGCTATTGGTAGCCATCTGAATAAAATACTTCTTTATAAGTAAAATGTCTCGAATAAGAAAGATAAAAATAATTTTTTAAGCCTTAAACAAGAAATTTTTTATAGAATTCTGTGAAATATGAGAAAACGCTGAAAGTCTGACGTCAACAACATATTGAATTTCATTTGCTTGCATTTAAAAATCCATTAAAAATATTTTCAGTCACATTACTTTATTTCCCTTGTATTAAATAGAGAAATGTATAAGTCAATTGTTATATAAGTTTTTTTTTTAAAAAAATGTAATGTTTTTTACTAGGTTTTTAAAATGGTTATTTTGCAATTTACTTTGAATTATCAACTATTATTTCTCTTCTATTTTCTAACTAAAAGTAGTGTGATAAAATGCATTACTTGTTTCTGCTAATAAATATAGATTTACACACACAGTAAAATCTTAAAATTAAAATAAACTATCATTTTCGGACAACAAATAAAACAAATAAATTGGCATTCACATACTTAAATGCTAAATATATCAAAAAAATTATAGAAAAAGTTAATAACTATTTATCAATCTCTTTGATAAATATAAAGAAATTTTGTTTCAACATAAATCAAACTGCAATTTAATTTGGCAATTTACATCACCATTTTTTCTTTTCTCTAAAACTAAATACAAAATTGGTAAAAATCTACCTATCTTTAACTGTGTAATATAGATGTATCAATAAATTAGTAATAATCAAGAATGAAACTAAAATAAGATAAATGCAGAAATTATCTAGTTTAATGATGGAACAAAAAATGAGTAATAGGTACAGTTACTGAAATTATATTCTACACTCAAAAAGCCAACAGTTGATCAAGAGTTTTTACTTCACCCTGAACGTTAAAGGGATAAATATCAGTGATTTTTTTAATTTCAATAAATAAACCTATAAAAGTAACAGGCAAATAAAAGAAAAATTCCTTAAATACTAAGCATTAGTTTTTATACAGCCACATATTAAGACAAACACAATATAAATATGTTTTCGAGACAATTCTACCAAAACCCAATCAAGTCAATTTAAGTAAATCACAACGTTTTAAATGTCAAACGAACAATCCATATCCCAACAAAGACCAATGTGTTACGAGTGCTTGCATTTGAAATGTTGATTCAAAATCTTTATTACTTGCACATAGTTCTCCTTTTATAATTTATGAATGGTTAATCTCCCATAATCATTAAAAGCATTTTCGTAACTACAGTTTCACAACTAAATAATTTAATAACTTTTTATCATTGAATATTTTTATTTTTTGATAAAAATGTTTCCAGTCATCCCCCGTGAGGCCGCCAATGTCGGTCAAGAACGCACCTTCAATCTGGTTAAGTTCATGACTTATAACATTAAAAAGTTTAATGTTATAAAGAAGAAACATTTTTTATGGTGAACATGGACACTGAATGTAAAAGAAAATTAATTTAGATTATTTAATTTAAGCAAATATTGTTTTGAATACATTTATCTTAATGGTATTTCGTTATGAATCATTTGTGAAAAAAAAAACTATTTTACATGAGATACAACATGTAAAATAGTTTTTTTTACATAGTAAAATTGTTTTTATAGAAAAAACAATTTTTTAGTTATGTGATACACAACTAAGAAAATTGTTTTTTCTCAGAATTTAAAATTTATAATTTTAAAATCCATATATCGTGTTTACGAAGTTGGAATTAAAATACTTTTTTTTAATTTCTGAAGTTAAAAAAAAAGTTTTAATGAATATTGATAAAAATGTTTGATAAAAATATGAAATATATATTACCTAAAAAGAAGTAGGGTTAAATTTTGTGAGTTTCCGAATCATATTAAAAAAGTTTGATTTTAACGTTTCACCAATCGTGAAAAATTTCTTCAAATATTTTTTGACTATTTTGAAATGATTTTTAGGAAATGCAGAAATTAGAATAAAGGAGTAAAAATTAAAATTTTATAATGAAAAATAGTATAATTTTTCATTAAAAATTAATTAATATTAAAAAAAAGAGTATAATTTTTTAAATATTATTAAAAAAATTAATAAAATTTAAAAAAATTGATTTTGTGTTAATTTCAAAATAAGAGTGCGTTTTACGATGTATGCGTCATCAAGGTTGCATTTTTTTAATTAATTATATTTCAAATAAGATGATATTTTTATTCCTTTATCTTTAGGCAAAAAAATAAGTTTAAATAATATACTAACAAAAAATTATTTCTTAAGTTCTAGATATTTAATCTTTTAAAAAAATAATAGAGGAGTTTTTTAAGAAATAATTATTTTATCAAATAGTTTATATTTTATATATAGTTTATACCTAATTGCAGGAAGCCTCATTTTAAAATATTCAATTTTACAAATAAATTTAACTATTTTCCATATATAAATTATGAAATGTTAGTAAAATTTAAAAAAAAAATTCAAAGATAGGAATAATATTTTGACAGCTTAAAGAATTTTTTTATTTTCATAATGATTCACTCTAAGGATACATTTAATTTATTTTTTTTAAATTTTTATGATGCTTTGATTTCGCATTACAGTTTTACTGTATATTATTATTAATTTATTTTACTCTTAGACAAATAATACTCGTTCCAAAAAATATGCACAAAAATATATTTAATGCAACGCAGCACGTATTCTAATGCATATAAATGGCTATGAATATTTCATATAGTCAAAACTTTTTCTTTGGAATCCAATCTATATACATAAGATGGGAGTAAATGTTTCTTCTTTTAGAATTTTACCCAGTTTATTTATAAACTAAAGTAAATATCGAATATATCATAGTTTAAGTGATTTATTTCTTCGCATTTTTATATGTATGATATCATAATTTTCTTCTTACTGCATTAAAAACAACTGTTTAAATCAAAACACAGTGGACACCAATTTCCCATATATTTCTCGTTATTCAAAATTTCTTCGAGACAAATTAAGCTAATTATTCTTCTCGTTAAAACTTTCTCTCTCTCTAATAAGTACATTCCCTATGAAACAATCCAATTAAACTAATTTTTTGTGAAACTATAACAGAATATTCATGGATATATTGATCACTATTAATTTTCACTACATATATAGATATTTTCGACGAAACTAAAATTTAGTGAAATTTAGAAATTAGAGCTTTATAGTTTCTTACAATCACACACTTTGTAAGAATATAATCAAACTATATATTGACGATAAGTTGATTTTAAACCTTAAATCTAAGGTTACACATATTATTAAAAATTAAGTGAAATAAATTTAGAAAATTAAATTGCTAACTAAAATAGAGGTGATTACTAATAAATTTACAACAATTTTAATTAATTCTAAATATCTGTGAAATCTTGAGCAAAATTACAGAATAGCTTAGTAAAACTGATAATACTTAATGCTTTAGGTATACTTCATAACTTTTTTAATACGCTACTTTGAACTTTACATAGTCAATTTAATTACTTATGGTAAAATTTCAGTCATTCTAAATTCAATATGTCCTTATCGGCAAGCTTCTCTACTATTCTCATATATAAATTCAATCTGATTGTACTACACTATTTTAATATTACGTATGTTTCATCCTGTAAGTATTTCATCACTGTATGTATTCTTCTACTATTGTGAGATGTTTTTCTCACTAATGTTAATATTTTATTCTATAGTGAATATTATTATTCTTCTGCTTGATCTTTTCTAGCATATTTATTTAGGCTAATTTTTAACTGAGTTCTTTTAATACAAATGCTACTTTAGTGGAATTGCTCGCACAGATTTTATAGACATTTGTCCTTCGAGCATGTCAGAAAAGAGTGTTCATTTTCATAGTGACCATCTCCTCCTGATTAAGACATTGCTCCCTATGCCTTCTTATCTTTTGCTTCATATACTTTAGTATCTTTCCAATTTTATATTTTTTATATTTCTGATTTTACTTTTCTTCATGTTTTATCTATATATATATATATATATATATATATATATATATATATATATATATATATATATATATATATATATATATATATATATATATATATATATATATATATATATATATATATATATATATATATATATATATATATAAATTTTACAACTTACATTATTTTATTGATCATTTTTCTTTTAAATAGAATCAAATTTATTATTATTCCCTAAGAATGTTTTAGTAATTTAAAATCATATTTCAACAAATATTGTTGGATGAAATAATTAATATATCGATACGCTTAGCGTATTTAAATAAAAAATTGGATAAAAATTCTAAATATTAAATTAATTGAGTATTGTTAACAATAAATTATGTCAATAAAATTTATAAACATAAAATTGCTCTCACATTATTTTGGAATAAAAAAATAAAAATAATAAAGTTTTTAATTAAATAATGTAATTAATAGGTTAAGTATTATTCTTACTTTAAATAAAAAAGTGATCCATATTTTATAAAAAAATTAACATTTTTATAAAATTCCTATGCAAATTTCATTTTTATATAAATTATTTTTTGCGATCATAACATTTTTGAGAAAACTCCCTATATGTGTGTGTTCTTTATATTTCTCATTAAAGAACTAAGTATTTTGATAGCAAAAACGTTGAAGAAAAACTTTGCCAATTCTTTGTTACATAAATTAACCTTAATCAAAAATATCGTGTCAGAATCTTCGTTAATCATAAAATAGAAATTATTTTGTTTTTTAATGTTTTTAAAGTAGTTTTACTCTTGGAAAAACAAACACAAATTTTTTTTTCAAAGGAATTTTAAAAATATGTAAATACATATATCTTCTTTTAGTTAGTACATTCATTACAAATGTTATTGATGGCAAAATTTAAATTATTTTTTTCAAAAGGTTTGCATAAAACATCCTCATTTAAAGACTTCATTTTCTGAAATGAAACACTGATAATATTTATCCTTTTCTGATTAAACTACTTATTGAGTTTAAAAGAATTTGTTTATATTTTAATATGCTCTAGAAAAAAGGACCCCGTAAGCATAATTTATATACGTTTTGTAATTCCCAAATAATTTTTATGTTTTCATTTACTTATAATTGGAAACATTTTGAATAAATTTTGTAGAAAATGTGAAAGAAATAACGTATATTTATTTTTTGCGGTGCCTTTTTATCATTATTGGTTGATATGATTCATTTGGGAAGAATTTAAATAAGAGTTAAATAAAAAGAAAATAATTTCATTCAGACATATTTCAAGAAAATTAAGAAATATCACAAATCACAATCAATCAAAATTTATCACAGCTTAAAGATGTAATTATACAAGTAAAATAACACAATAAAGAACAAATGAGTTTTGTAACTTAAACTGATAATAAAAATTCTTTATAAAAGTGGAAATTATTAACTTTTTTTATTAAATCAAAAAATGTTAGTTAGGAAAACATCATTTCAACAGTTTCCATTTTAAAGTACACTGTCAAATATATCTGCCACAAGTGTGCAAAAATATTATGAAACATTTTTCATAATATTTTATGATCTCTATTTTTTTCAATGTAATTATATATTCCACCTATCCAAAAAATAATCTGAAATACTTTTACTACTGTATCAACTATTGATAAAGGCAAGATTAGTTTAATTTTGATTTAATTATTATTTAAAGTTTAAATTCTCATTTGGTATTCATTCAAGCATTTTTTTATTAATAGTGTTACCAAATGAAATTTCTCTATTTATTTATTAATTAGATATTTATTATTTTGATGCACATTAGAAATTTAGGTAGGCATATTGTGACTTGTTTTGAATTCCATCTTTCAATATTTTCTTACTATATAAAAGTAAAGAAAGGTTTTATCTACTTATAATAAAGTTCTCTTTTCTGTTTTAGTATTAAGCTTTTAACTAGTTACATAAAAGTTGTTTTATTTTATTGAAACATGAGACTGAACTATCACAATACATAATACAACCTTTATTGCAAGACTATTCTTCAATTTTCATTGATATTTTTACAATTGATCCAAATTTATGATTACACAAAATTTCACTGTTGTTTAGCCTTTAAGATATATAGTTTGTAATGTTTGATACCTAAATTAAATTATTTTTTTTTAAATTTTGCAACATTGAAATGATCAATTTTAAAAATGTTTAAATTGAAAATTAGACCATGGTATTTTAAATATTTTTTATTACTTAAAAAAGGCTAAGCATAAAAATTGTATATATATATATATGTATATATATATATATATATATATATATGTATATATATATATATATATATATATATATATATATATATATATATATATATATATATATATATATATATATATATATATATATATATATATACATATATATAAATACACTGTTGGACAATTGCTAAGGACAGATAACACTATCATCCATTGCAACCACAAAATGAAAGGAAGCAAAATGTGGAAAATTAGAATAAGTGCGGGATACAGTATGAAGAAATATGCGTATGCAATTTTTTATTCCAGGTCTGTTCATCACGTAATAGCGTTCATAAGAGCTTTAAAGGTTTTGGCGCATGTGGACAGTTATTGTTTCAAGTCAAAGTTTTACAGGAAAGATTTAATAGACAAACTTTGGCATCTCTTCCCGACATCACTTAGATGATTTTATGCGTGTCCGAATTATTGGAAAGATCGAAGAAGGGCGAAAAATAACAGATGTTGCCAAAGAGTTCGATATCGCTCACAGCGTTGTTTCACGGCTGTGGAAGTCATTTAAAACTACTGGAATGTGTAGTAGGTGGCAATGGGGAGGTTTTGTTAGAAATACGACGATTGCAGAAGACAGATATATCGTCCTATCAGCAAAAAGGAACAAGCATACCACAGCAAAACAGGTGGCAAATCAGTTTCTTGCTGCCTCAGGAAATCAGATCTCCCAAAAAACTGTTGCCAGACGTTTAAGGGGAGGAGGACTTTACGCCTGCAAATCTGTTCTGCGTGTCCTATTGACCAGACAGCACCGTACTGCCCGTTTGCAATGGTTTCGTGAGCATCGCAATTGGACTGAACAGGACTGGGCATGTGTACTATTCTCAGATGAGAGTAGGTTCAGTCTGTCATCGGATTGTAGACGCCAACTGATCAGGCGCAAGAGTAGTGTTGCTTATCGTCCAGAAAATATCCAGGAAAGGGACCGATATCGGATATGCAGTGTCAAGGTGTGGGCCGGCATCATGATCAATGGCCGCACGCCCCTACATGTGGATGTGATTGGGACTTTTATGGGCCAACGATACATTAATGAAGTTCTACTTCCTCATGTTCGTCTTTTCCATGGTGCTGTCGGTGATAAATTTGTTTTTATTGACGACAAGACAACAATTCATCGAACACTCGCTGTTCAGGATTGTCTAGACAGAGAGGATATTCAATGCCTTGTATGGCCATTACGTTCTCCAGATCTAAATCCGATTGAAAATGTGTGAGATGCTTTGGGGAGGCAAGTTGCTGGTCGAAACTATCCTCCGACAAACAAGAACATCCTCATCCTTGCACTCCCAGATTAATGGGATAATTTGCCTCAACAGCTGATGGATAATGTTGCGCAAAGTATGATACGACGTGTGGAATGTTGCATCACACTCCACGGTGGACATATTCCGTACTGATACCTTTCTTCAAGTTGCCTGCTGACTTTTAGATGCATTGTTCTATTTTTCCGTATGCAGCATCAAATGAATATTTTGTTTCTTTCCGATGTTTCATAGCTTTTGTACTTTCCAGAACAATAAATATTCTTTATTCTAATGTCTGAACAGTGTGGCAAATATATTTTATCCTACTAGGTCTCATGTCTCGCTTAATGTTATGCTACATTGCAGTTTGTGATCCGTCCTTAGCAATTGTCCAGCAGTGTATATATATATATATATATATATATATATATATATATATATATATATATATATATATATATATATATATATATATATATATATATATATATATAAATAACATTAATACACTAATCATGTAATTTTTCATGTTGGTAAACTTCATCATCATCACATCAATATGTTATAAACATAATACTTTTTTACACCATTCATATAAAATATAGCACCATTAAAATTTTAATAGAAATTGTAGTTTACATATCAAAAGCAATAATATTGTGATGAATTTTTATGAAAACAATTTATGATCTCCTATGACAATAATCAATTAAATTTTCATCGAAGACAGTCTTAATTTACATTTCAATAAACTGAAATAAAAATATATTCGTTTTAAAGTTGAAAAATAAGGACATTAATTTATTCAATGAAGTGTTTAGTTTCATAATATTTTGAGTTTGTATGTATGTGATATATTGAATAAATTTTCCATTCAATATTTTTAATTTCCATTTTTCAGGTCTTATTTTCTAGTACGATGGATTTACTTAAAATTAAATCATAACGCGTGACTAATTTAAAGAGAATATTCCACCATACTAGTAGCATATAAAACAAAAATAAAATCTCTGAATGAAAAGTTCTCTCCAGAAAAGCTTAACTAATGTTCAGATATTTTTTATAGAGAATTTAGAAAAATATTCTCTCATGAGTTAATACAACTATGGATTACTTTCCTCCTTATAGTTATTAAAATATATGAAGAAGGAGTTTTATCATTTAATTATTGCGTTCTTTTTATAGGGACTAGATTTGTTTCTTATATACAATTCGGGGACGGAAAGTAAAAAATATATTATTATTGAAGTTAATTAGATTTATTCATTTTATGATATCTATGCATATTTAAACTTTTATAAGAATGATTTTCCCAGTAAATTAATTTAAAATTAGTGAAACAGGTAGTAGAAACATAAATGAAATTTTAGATTTTGTTTTCATTATGAAATATTCATTATGATATATTATGATGTTTTCATTATGATTATGATATATTATGATGATTAGAAGTAATTATACTAGAAAGCATATATTTCTGTCTTACATCGTGCAATATAACAATAATGATTTTTAAATTAACAAGAAATTAAAGTTCAGGTATTTATAAGTATGGTTATTATTCAAAGTTTTTTCTTGTATTATTAAGATAAAGAAATTTTGGTTTGAATAAAATAAAAAGAGTTTAAAGGGTCAAATCCAGAAATAGAATAAGTTTGTTTACGCCTTTTAAGAAACTCACGTTTTTTTTATTAGATAAAAAAATTATAACATAATATTTCATTGAAAATACTTATATTAATTTAATTTTGATTCCTTCCTTAAAGTAAAAATATGTTATGGTTTTGATATTGCATTTGATACTCCCTTGTTAGCTTCATATTTTTATTGATAAGAAAGCACATACAATGTTTTATAATTTTCATGATATGAAATTTTGAATATTAAAAGCAAACTTTATTTTGATTAAATTAAAGAAATATGGATTATAGAAACTAAAAAGATTTTGGAAGACAGAACCTCAACCTCAAATGCGATTCTTTCGAAATATGATGACATGATATTCGATTCTTATCCCGTGGAATAACTTTCTTACCAATATAAACGCGCTCAAGAACTTCTCTGTGGTAAAATTAATTGGTTTCTCTGCGATCAATAATTTCGCCTTCTAATAGGGTCAGGCGATCTTTTGCGGTAGATATTGAATGGGCTTTCCTGATAACTACTCAAACGAAAGATTTTTGGTCGGGAAAAGTGAATTTTGCATTTTAAAATTGAAAGACGAATGAATGAATGGATTTGTTTTTTGTCTTAGTTCTTTTCCCCATTATTATTTTGAGGACTTCTTCTCAATTATTTGCTTCTTGATAATTTTAAAATAAATGACAAAAAACTTTTACTTGGAATACCTTTATTTAAAATATTACTTCAAAGAAAATATCGCTAGTTATTTAATTGAATATTCTATGAGAATAATATAAGAAAAATTCAAATAATAAATTCTGGGTTGCGCTGCTGAAACAATACAGATTGAGATGCACCAGTTTGTTTTAAAATTTGCAAAATTACATTAATATTGAAAATTAAGTAAATATTTATGTAATAGAAAAAAATTTAGGAATGGTGTAATTTAAATAAATTTCTTTTCAAATGATTGATTTTAAAATATGTTTTTCCAATAAATCTCTTGAAGAGTAAATATCTTAAGATTTTGAATGCTATCATTATTTTCTATTACCACTAAATTAGTAAAATATTTTAGTATAAGAATTGAGTTTTCTGTCAATAAATAAAATTATTGTTTATTGGTAAATAAATTAGTCCCAGATTCATTGATATTCGAATTTGATTCAAATATACATTTTAATGGGTTTTTTTTCCCTTTATGAAAGCAGTTTTAGCTGAATGTATAATGAAATACACAATAATAACATTAGGTTCATATAAATCAAATGATGAGCAAAATGTATTTATTTATAAATGCTACTACCCCAATATTATGATAAAGAGGTTTGAAAAATGCCAGAAAAGTATTATAAATTTCAATGCTATTGGGTTTTTCAAAAAATGAAAGACACTTTTTGTATAATAAACGAATACTTTATTAAATTATATATTGGCCATTCTGGCCCAAAACATTTTGCCATCTTTCTTGTTGTAGCATAATTCCACGCTCATAAATTTTTTGGTCTTCGCAGGCAAGAAACTGATCGAGGTGGTTTTTGACCTCCTCATTTGAGGTGTAGGTTTTACCACCTAAAAACTTTTGGAGTGACCGGAACAAATAATAATTCAATGGTGCCATGTCTGGAGAATATGGTGGGTGTACCATTATATCCCATTCAAGCTGTAAACTCTTTTGGCGTGTGACCAAACTTGTGTGAGGTCTCGTGTTATGTTGGTGAAACACTACATCTTTCCTGTTGATTAGTTCTGGCCTTTTCTGTTGAAGTGTATCATTCAGTTTGTCCAGCTGATGACAGTAAACTTCCGAATTAATCATTGTGTTTTCCGGTAAAAGATCAAAAAAACGATTCCTTAAAATCTCACCAAGCAGACAGAATCACCTTTTTTGTTGAATATCGGCTTTGGAAATGGTTTCAGCCGGTTCATCTTTTTTGCTCCCTGACCTCTTGCGTTTGACGTTGTTGTATACAACCCATTTTTCGTCCTCAGTGATGATGCGCTTCAAAAACGGATCATTTTCGTGACGTTTGAGAAGCGAATCGCAGACGTCAATGCGACGACACAGATTTCTCTCTGTGAGAACCAGGGGAACGCATACATCAACTTCGGGGATAGTCCCAGGCTTTTCAAGTGGTCATAAACTGTTGTTATTCGCCGGTTTGCATCAATTAATGCCTTTATCACGTCTTTATCCACTTCAACCGGCCTTCTCAAACGTGGTGCATCTCTGACATCAAAATTGCCGGATCGAAATTTAGCGAACCAGTTCTGGCATTGGCGTACTGTCAACACACCTTCTCCATACACATCAGTTAATTTCTTTCTAGCTTGAACGGCATCTTTACCCATTCTGTAGTTAAACAGTAAGATATGTCGAAAATTCTGCTTATCGCTCTCCATATTTAAAAGGGGACCAATCAAAAACTACTGCGTAGAACTAATTGTAATTTTTCACAAACAAGCCTTGCTATATGAGCTCTCAAGCAATAATTATACGGCTTAAGTGTGAAGTTGGGTGCAAACAAATACAATTAAATCCTCTGTCGGGAAAAAATGAAATTACTGTCTGAACAACCCAATATTTTTCAATATTTTGAAGTAATGATAATACTTTTTACTATAGTGAAAATGTACATAGATTGATTTAAGATAAAATTGTTTATTTATGCTTTCTATAAGAAAGTTTTATCACTCTAAGTCTTCTAGTATTTCTTCAACTTCCATTTTCAGAAATATAACCAAGTAACCAATTAAAAATAGAAATTTTTGATGGTTATTTGATTAACAAAACAAAGAATTGTAATTAAAATTAATGTGAAACTATTTATTTTTCTAAAATATACAAAGAAAATTCATCCCATACTTAAAGCTATACTCTATATTAAGGTTCAAAAATATTTTAGTTTTATAAGTAAGGATATGTTGGTAAAAGTAAGTAAGGATATGTTTCTGTCAGAGTAGCGCCATTTTGCGAAAATTTTTCAACAAGTGGTTGTGACATAGGTATTGGAATTTGATTAGCAACCTTAAAGGTTGTCAATCGGCTATTTTTAAAGGATAAAAATCATATAAGAAATAGGGGGTAAAAAGGATGACATTTTTAAATCGCAAAGCACTACCGTATATAAGAATACGGTAATTATATTAAGAATAGATTAGAGATTTTTTTTTGCAAAATATTTCAAAATTAAAATTGAAGGAAATATGCAACAATTAAATAAAGTGGCAAAAATTCTGTAAATTATAAAAAAATTAAATTTATTACCTTCATGAAAATTACATTTAATAACATTTACATAATAATAAATGAAATGGAGAATTTGAGAACTAGTATAGGGAATTTCGTGATTAGATATAAAAATAAATTTGATTAATATAAATGATTTTACATGGAATTCCGCAAGTCATTTGAAGATATAAGTACAAATTTTAAGATTTCATTTAACGATTTTATACAATGCTATTTTGTCGAATAATAACAGTGAAAAATAGAAATATTTGATTTAAATGATTCGGTGTTATAAATTCAAATAAAAGTTACTATCTATATGAAGAAAATATTTATTTTTATATTTTTTCTTCACATTTTGGAGAAAAAAATGCTTAAGGTTTTCCAAAGTCGAAACAATATAGTTTTGAGATAATTATTTATGTTATAATTTGTAAATGCTGACAAAAATCTCTCTTTATTCAATTCCTGAAGTTTAAGAATTTCTGCTAAGCTAGTAAATTAATTTAATAAAAGAAATTTTTCACAACTGTAAATTTAAATTCTTAAAATACAATTCTATGCCATTAAAAATAATTAAAATAAAGCTCATACTTTCAGTCTTCATTAAGTTTATTGTGGATTTCTGTGGATATATTTCTGGAAGTGGAATTTTTAAAGATATCATTGGAAGCGGCGGGTTTTTTTACGCAACATGTACTCAGCAAGCTATGAATCAAAGTGATCCACTGCCTTCCGTGAGTCTTTCAAGCTTCCTTTTACTCAACTCCATGTCCACTTAATTCTGAGTGCCTGAATCAGAATCCCTAGAATGAAAATAATTATTGACTATTATATGCTGAAAATTTTCATCTGATATGTAATCTTATATTTCACAGTAATCAAAGATCATATTTCATTCTCCTTCAAAATTAGCAATGACACTTCTTTGGTTGTTGTTGCTGTGGCTTATCCTCCAAATGTCTGAAGAAGTCAGACAAGGTCACAAAAAGTCCAGGATGTGCTTAGGAGAAGCCTCCTTTGTTTTACATTTAGAGCAGACCTCAAAGATTTTCCTGCCTTCAAAATACGTGAGGGCCCTAGTGTGACCGCTTGCTAGTCTGGAAATTGCGGTTCTAGAGGTTCTGTCACAACTGTAGATGAATGAAGAGCCAACCTCTTTGCCCGCGTACCAGGGATGGCAGGGAGGAATCCTCCACCCTTTCGAAATTTCAGAATTAATGAAATTTCAGAATTAAAATTTTTCAGAAATTTCATAACTTCTTTCGTTTTACTTTCTACAATTTCAATTAGCCTTCAAGGCTTCCAAAAAAACCACCTTCCATTAATTATCTTTCACCTGTTGAACTTCCACTTTCTAAGTTTGATTCCATTGATTTCCACAATTACAGTTGGTTCTCCTATTATTTCATTCGTTTTGAGACAGATGTCTACACTCACCTCACATCCAATCAGTCACCGATCAAACATTTTCCAATCGCTCACCGTATGAATTGAAACGTTCAGCTCATCCCATATAACTTTATTAGTATAACCTTTCACTCAAATATACAGCATTTGTAACATCAATCTCATAGGCAGTCATTTTTGGATAAAATCAGGTCCCCTTTCATAGGCTTCTTTCAATATCATTATTAATATCCTTCACAAATCATCTTCATTCACACTTGTAGCTCACTGAGGTCCATTCTGTCAATCACTTTCATTTGTCGATTCCATTTACAATAAAAAATAAAATTTATAAACTGAACCAACATTCATATATGAATTTTTTAACTTCTTTTTCACCTTTATAATTCAAGAGGAACAAATCTCGTAATTTAATAGTCATTAATTATTCATTCATTATTATAATTAATATCATTGATATTAATAATTACAATTGAAAGTTATATGAATATGCTTAGTATAATGAAATTATATCAATTGTACTATTAAAGAATTGTTTTATTTAAAATTACAGATGAAAATGAAATATCGGAACTCGTTCAAATTGCTTATATCGTTGATTTTTTTATGAGATCAAAAGTAATGAGAAATAAGGAAATACTCAATTTCAGCAGTCAATGTATTAATAGAATAATATAACTCACAGTTCTTTTACGAAACTTAAATTAGAATAACAATTTGAATTTACTCGAGATAATAATATTTAAATTTCTATGAATAAATCAAATTGATTAATGTCATATTTTATAGAAAGTAATTTACTCATACATTTAACACATAAAATCCATGTTGTACATTCATTTTCTTTTCTTTAGAAGCAGGATGTGTTTGATCAGTCTCTTTCAGTTTATTAAGAACTAGACTTTCTTCAAACTACCCGAAATCTAAAGATATTCTTGGTCATTAACTTTAGTCTAACTGGATGCTTAATGATCTTGCGTCAGCATTGTTATTGTAGTATTAGACCATTAAATCTAACATTAAGAAAAGTTATTTTTGAAAGCCTTTATAACGAAAATGTACGCAGAACACATTCCATAATTTCAGTTTGTATGGGAAAAAATCTTTAAGAATTTGATAGAATTACTGAATTTTCATGAAGTTCTGTTTCTTAAATGCATTTTTTTTAGAAATTTTTAAATCTATACTTTATCAACTTTTGAAACTTCTCATTGCAAATTCTGTACAAATTTTCAGATAAAATATCATGATTTGACATTTTAAAATAATTTTGATTATAATGTATTAATTCGCAAAATGGATTTTACTCCTCCTATATTATCTTTCTCATAAGATTTTCTTTTTTCATAAGATTTTTCATTATAAATATTATGAATATTATGAATTTTAATTTTTTGTATAATATTTTAATATTTATAATAGCAATAATTACAATAATAATAATAAAATAATAATTTATAATAATAATATTTATAATAACAATTATGAAAAATTATAAAAAAATTATGAATTTAGAAACAAATAAAATATTTATAAAATATGACTCTTTAATTAATAATAAATATTGTGTAATCAATGAATAGTAATTTTCATTGGTTTATTATACATTAAATTGCCATTTTAAAATAGTATTAGTTTATCGTTTTCTAAAAATGTAACGATGTTTTTAAATATAAAGTATTTTATTATTTTTAATAAATGCAAAGTGCACTGTAATTGAGGAAATATTTAATATTCCGGTTTTACTTTCTGAGATTTCAAGAAATATGCGTAAATTAAATATTATTCTCATTTTAATTCAAATATGTCACTAGATTTATTAATCAAATATTTGTACGTTATAATTTATTTTATATTTCGTTTAATTTTATCATTGTTTGGGAACCTCATCATATCTATATAAAGATACAATTTTTAGATCATAATTTTATTTTCATAGTACATTTCATGTCTTCTCATAAGCTCAAATAACAAAAACATCATAATTTACTTTTAAGTAATTAAGGAATTAGTAATAAATTATTTTGCGTAGATTTGATTTAATTGATTACTCACAAAATTTTCCCGTAGAAAATAATTTTCAAAAAATAACTTTCTAAGGGATGTAACTTAATGTAATATGAATTCTAAAATAATTTATTAATGCTTGCATTTTTATCTTAATTCAATTTATATAAGCCTTGAAAATATTTTTTTATTTATTCATTACTTACTTATGCTTAAATATTTTATGTATTAAATTGGAAATTATTATTAAATATATTTTACCCACTCTGTTAAGTATTCATTATAGTATATTTTGTAAGTACATTGTAGCATATTGTGACTTCTCTAAGCGTATCATGCTTGAGAAGTGCAATACGTATATGGAGTTATAATCTTATATATATATATATATATATATATATATATATATATATATATATATATATATATATATATATATATATATATATATATATATATATATATATATATATAATATATATATATTCCTTGCACAAAATAAGTGTTCTCCTAAATTCTTGATACCTCAAAATTTTTGATGTTAATTGATGTTTCAAGGAACAAGTTAAGTGAATTTCTGATAGCAAATTGGAAAATATGATTAACTTTGCAAATATTTATTGAATACCCATTGATTACATTACGTCTATATCTAAATAGGCATTTATATAGCTTTCAAGACCATAAAATGAAACATGTTCTGTAAACTCCAACATTGTGGTATTCATCGAATCGGAAATTAAAAGTGCTATGTGACTTAATAAAAATATTTCACCCTAGTGTACTCTAGTTTAAGCCATTTAAAAACGCAAGCTATATATAAATAGTGACATTTCAAAAATTATGTGTCAGAAACTAGGCTTACTTATACCACTTCCAACATTGCTCTTATAGTTCTTTGACTTTCTAAGGTGTCTGACTATTAACACCTTGACTATTATTTCAGTTTCTCTCAACAATGTAGCATTGAAATAGAGGTGGCGTCTGGTGACGCATTAATGTAGGAATATATTTTTCGACACTTCGTATTTCTGCTTGTAACATTTTTTCAAACGTATACATATCTGTAGACTTCTTTTAAGACATTGTTTGTCTGTTTCTATTCAGTATCAATGAATTTGCTCCTTGGTATGATGTTTTAGAAATCGTTGGTTGTATGGATCGCAAATATCTAATTTGGTTGGACAGTAATTTGAACGGCAATTTTTGTATTTTTTTAAATTTTGAGGCACGTAATTTTATGTTATCTTCGAGATCAGTGAAATACCTTTATTAGATAGATAATACAAGATATCACTTTTAATCCCATGTTGTGGCATTCCTTGATACTGAAAATATATGATTGTTGTTTTGACGTGTGAAGCATTTAGTTTTCTCATTAATTGAAAACACTTACCCATGTGTTAAAGAGAGATTGATCTCTAACCCTTCCCAGATATTATGATTGATGAAGTGGAGACTTGCAGAAATATGGAATTCATAAAATTAAATGTTATTGAAATACAAGAGGAAATGGAGTGTTTTTTATCATCATTAAAATGGGTTCAACTTAAAATCACATTAGCTTACAATCTAATAATCTTATTCTCAAGTAGTGCGTAGTTGACAAACCCATATGTAAGAGGTTAATCTGGAGAATTCACATGTGACCCATCCTTCATAAAATGATCAAGATGTAAAAAGGAATCATATTACCTATTAGAATAATGTTAGATACCAATGTAAATGTTTGAAAAAAATCGATAAATAATCTTTAAATGTTTCCAGAAAATACATAAAATGAATAAACTTTATGATGCAAGGAAATATTTTAAAAGTATTAAGCAAAATATACTTTTTCATACTAAGATTTTGTCGTCATTTTCTACGAACTCTTTTAATGTATTTTGAAAAACATGAAAGTTTTTTGAATTTTTCAAATGATGAATAATAGCAATAGAAAAAGTATTGAAGAGTATAAAAAATTATAAAAGTAATATCTTATTTTAAATTACAATTTTCATTTAAAATTTTAAATTGTATTTTTGCAGAAAAGTTTTCTGTTATTAAAATACTTCTTTATTTTTCTTAAATGAAATATTAATATTTCATTTAACTAAAGACAATTAAAAGTCACTCTATAAAAAAGAATGCTTCCCGAATCTGAATAATATACTGGAAAAAAGTTTCTTCTTACTCTCTTAATAAAATATTATATGAAGAAAAAATAGTTATGAGTAAAATCTTTTGTTGCATATTTGAATTAATTGCAAATTTTAATTGGTAAATGTTCTTTAAATTGATTTGCTATTCAATAAAATTCTCACTTATTTACATGCATTCTGTATTGTGTTTGCCCTTAAACTAATTGGGGAATTTTAATCAAAGATTTAAAGAAATTCTTGTCCCCCTAACATTTGTTAATAGACTTCAAGATAAACGTAAAGTTGGTTATTTGTAATGGATGCAAATAATTTATAATTTTATAAAATAAATGATAATTATGTAGAAATTTTCATGTGCCATAATATACTACAAATATGGTTATTATACAGTATGACATAAAAATACATACAATTTAAAATGCACAAATCTTGGTATAAAATATGCTTGTTCGTACATTCTAAAATATATATTAATATGTACTAAATTGAATTAAAAAATACCAAGAAAGGTTTTCGAATGACATATCAAATTTGGTCAGTAAAATGCCACAAAAATAACATAACCAGAAAAACTTTTAAAAAATTCTCTTAGAAAATACTCAGTTAAGATTCGTTTGCAGCATTTCTAATTTTTCATGTATTGCTGGAGCAATATTTTGATCAATATATATCTTCTTTGTACAATTTCACAGACAGTTAAAACATTGTTTGAAAATCTACATAGCTAAAGATATAACGAAACTTTTTTCCAAACTCTTTCCAATTCAATTTAATACAGCTTATAGCTGAACTTTGAGATTTCTTGAGAATAAAAAGTTAAATTAGCTTTAAGGTTAAATCAACACACAGTTTCAGAGGTTTTCCATACCACTCATAAACACATTTAGGCATATTCAGTTAAGATTTGCTGACAATTTCCTTGCAAAGGCTTGTAGGCTTAGCACAATACTCGAAACTTAGCAGCAACTTTTAGTTGTCATATTTTATCTCTTTATCAAACACTTTTTCCAAGTATTTAACTTTAAATTTCTTATTTATAAACACAACGGTAAAGTACAAAGTATTGATTGGATTTCAATAACAGCAGTAGACACCACTGATTTTGATTTAACTCATCAACTTTAAGTATAATTGCATTATTTTTTTAACAAATGTGTTTTCTATTTTACATTTAATTAACAAGATTAATCAAGCAACTAATATTCAACAAAATTTCTAAAATTCATTTTTAGAACTTTGTCTCCAAACTAGAAATATGTGAAAAATATAGATTAAATAAATATTTACAATTACATATCATAGCTGTTCTGCTTACTTGACAAATATAAATCAACCATTTTTTAAAAATATTTTTAAAGAAAATGGGAGAAGCATAATTCCCTTTAATAAAAATAAATAATATTATGGCAGACACACTGATCAGTAAAATTAATTTTCCTGAATTAAAATTGAGCAATTTAGATTTAATATACCTAAAATAATCTTTTTTCAAAAGAGTTCCATTGATTTCCTATTTTTTATTTGCTAATTGTATGTTTATAAAATAATTTAACTACACATGATTAAATTATTTATATAGTAATCACTATAGACATTTTATGTAAGATTTTGACATATCTCGAACGCTTAATTAAGTATTTTTCACCATGGTCTTTACACATTAACTATAAAATTTTCAAATGTTTTCAAATAATGGGCAAATTCAAAAGTTTTGAAATACTAGACCTCTATTTATAAAATTTTTTATTTGGAGTAAGAAGTTAAAAAAATTGTACATTCTTTTCATTTTAAAATACCAACAGTTTTTCGAAGTGACTCAGCAACTTAACAAATACAGCATTTGAGGTTTTGAAAGTACTAAACTTCATTTCATTTTGAAAACCATCCAAGAACTATTGTGCAAACGAACATATATATGTCACGGTGATCTTAAATAATGAAATAGTGTTACTCGTATATTGAATTTAGTGCTAAAGAAGTGGATGCGACTATTGAGAAAATGGATGCTTGATTCTCGACGAGAAACTATTGAATTTGCATAGCAGGAAGCAATTCTTTTTGATGCGGAGCTACCTTTCAAGAATGATAGAATCCGATATTTTTAGAAAGAATGTAATTCCAAAATAAAAGTCTTCTGTGATAGGTCTTTTAGCAAAAGCGATTCTATTTTCAGTTGCTTAAACTGTGTTTACTTTGTTTTTGACACTTAATAATTTTAAAAAAAATTATTTTCATGCTTTGAACTTTTAAAGAATGCTCTTTGATAAAAGTGTACACACATTAAATATTTTAAAAGGATAAAATGCTAAAATGAACTCTTATCACTCAAAACAGTAATCATGTAATGTAAATTTAATTTAACAGAGGAAGGGACAATATATGATTATTTTAATTAGTTTTCTATCTAGTGATGATTTGATTAATTTTAAATGATTATTGCTTAATTTATCAGATAGTTGTTTTTCTCAGAAATACAGGGCATTATTTACCCAATACTTTTCGATATGAAGTAAGCAGTTGGAATTATTATGTGATTTTAAGATATTTTTGATTTTTCTTTATTTATAATACATTAACAATTATTATTGTACCTAGAATATCCATTATTCTAAATAAAATGATTTTTCTTGATAATACTCAATTATGAGCATTTCTTTTTTACTTTCTATGTTTTCATGTTTAAATTTAAATTAAAGAATATTAATCTATATAACAGGTGTTTGACTATACTTATCAACAACTAGCCTACCAATCATAATAAATCGCTGGAAACCTCAATAAAACATTTGAATGTCGATCGTCTCTTATTATAGATATTTCTTAGATAATGTGCCGCATTAATGTATATCTGTTGGCACTAGTTTATTTTCTTGTACCAAACCCACATTTGAATTTTACTAGTTAAGTGGAAGCAGCTGTGTAGTAGTTAAACTATATGCACACAATAGATAAATTATGTGTCACAAATGCAAATTTTTGAATTCTAACTTATAAAAGCAATATCCTATTGACGTAGACTTAGTTTAACAGTTCATAGATTTGAATTCCACAGCGAGGTTTAATCATAATAATTCATGTGAACAAAATCCTTTATTTTTTTGCATATAAATAGGAAAAAAAATATAATGATATTATAAGCATTTAACAAAAATATACTATATAGAATAATTTAACTTTAACTAACGCGGTTAAATATTTGAAAATACAATGCAAAAAATGTAGTATGCTTAGAGTTCCTCTTTCTGTTAGAGATTTTCAGGAAAATAAATAACTATTAAACTTAGCTTCATAAAATAGTTTTTAAATTTAAATAAGTATTTTTATTTAAAACAATAAATATTGCTTTTAAACAAAAAAGAAATATTTTTCTAATGATGAACAAAAATTATTCATTTTTATTGCAAAAAAGCTGCAAATATTGCATAGAAGTATAATTTGTCTTTAAATAAGTATCAAACATTTTCTATGAAAGCAAATTCAAACTATTTAGCATTATAATATTTATTAGTATATTATATCGTAAATGAAAAACAAATCAATTTTATAACTAAGTTTTTTATAGCGTTATTTACTATAAATATGTTAAGTAATGCATGATTAAATTTACTTAAATATGTTTTGCATTTATAGTTTGCTTAAAATATATTTATCCAACAAGAAATTAAAACCTAAAAGCTCAAAAAAGCACTTACTTAATTGGTATGCTTTCACTATTTTGTATTAGGTATCGTTATTTTACCAAATTTTAGATCCTTTTTTTAAAAAAAAACATTAAAAATACTTTTATTTGCATTTTAATAAGTAAATTCAAATTATACAGTCAATAAATAAAGTTTTTAAAAATGTATTTTAATTCGTCGAAAATGCTTATATAGGCTTTCTCGAAGTTTGATTTAAATACAATATTAGTTCAAGAAATTATTATTTTTTTCCTTACCTATATTAATAAGTCCTAAAACTATTCATGAAATTATTTAATTCTTTGTTATTTTTATAGCATATGATACGTCACAAATATCATCGTATTAACATTATTAAACAAGTGCATACAAAATAATTAACAGGTATGTATATTATATAAATTAGATTAAATAATAATAATATAACTCAGAAATCGAAAAATAATCACACACATGGAATGTGTGAGTGATTTTTTTAATCAATTTTCACAATCTTATAATATTCTCTCATCCATTATTTATAATTTTCTTAAAAATAATATAGCAATTTTATTATTTTTACATATCAGTATACAATATATATTTCAAAATTAATGATAATTATCATTATTTCTGAATAAAAAAATTAATTAGTTTTATCAAATATCTTTTAATATGACTATTTTAAAATAATTTTGGTAATTTATACATTATTTGGTATATCTTGCAAATCTAATTAGTAAATCAATTGTACTATTCTTTGAATTTTTTTTATCGAAACCGAAACAATGTTAGGAAAACGTGACGCAACCCTTATAAGCATTCATAGAACAATATTCTGAATGCAGAGGAAGCAGCCATTCGAAACGACTTCCGAATATTTTGTCCGAATACATCGAATAAAATAACCATCTCAAATCCCTACTATGGATAGTCATGTTCGACCATTGGTTTTTATACTTCTTTCCTCACGTCATTACAGCTGTACTTTTCTTCGTGCAGTGGTATTTGAATGGGCCGTCCACCTCTACTATAAACCGGACAGTAAGGTTCGTATGTCTATATATGAGGCTGAAAATTGTTTCTAAACGGGCTTCTAAAATGCCTGGGCAGGATTTTACAACAGAATAATGTTATCCCTATTTCTTAGGAAAAGTGGTATAAAATATGTGGCATGCTTTCAAGCCACTAAATACTTATCCACATGATTGATATATTATCTTGATTGAAAACATACCGTACGATTTTATTCAGATAATTTATCAGTATATTTATAGGAATTATAAAATCATATTAATGTTTATCTAATTTATTAATCTAAAATCATTGAGCAAAGTCATTTTTTCCCCAACACTGATTTTGCTCTTTTTTAGGAAAGAAATCATAAATAAGATTCTTGGTATAGCAAAATTAAGTATTTAAATTTCTAATTATGTCACTTTAAAACTCCTCTCTTGAACTTTAAAAATAAGAATTCATAGTTTCTCAAAGCTACATGGTTATCGCTTATTTTATTAGAAATCTATCGTATTTTGAAAAAAATAATAATTTTTTTAATAAATACGTTAGTAAGATAGTATAGAAATCAACAAAATTTGTGATAAATGTAAAAAAAGTCATTTATAATCCAATAGAGTTTATATAATTTATTTTCTTATGAACTATCCTTAAATAATATCAAAAATATTAGTAAGTTATTATTAATATTAATTATACCTAATAAATAACTTGGTACAATTCAATAAGTATGATACTAAGAATAAATTATAATTAATTTTTAATAATTATAATTAAGTAATACTTCAGAGCAATATTTTTAGATAACAATTAATATCGGTCTCAGCATTTTAAGTTTTCAAAAGACTATTAATTCTAAGTAAATGATAAAAAAATACATAAATTATTTGTAATGTACATTTTTAGTTCTTGAAACTTATTATAAATTCTTAGATATGGTACTTCTTTTATAAACTGAGAAATAATTGTTTTTCATATTTTTATAAATAAAGAATTTGGGATCTGAATATAGAAAATATGTCAGAAATGGTGAAAATAAGATTATTTTAACACAGTTGAAAATTAATTACCTTTAAATTTAACAGTTAGTAATTTTTTGCCGAATTCTGATGTATTTCTTACAAATTTTTAGATGACACATCTATGTAGAATTTTGCATTAATAAGTCAAAACATATGTTTAAATTAAGAATGTTCAATTTAAAAACGTTTTCACTAATGATATATTTATAATTTGTATTTATTTTAAAATCAAAGATTTTTTTTATTTGTTACAATAAATACAACAATCAATAATGTAAGAAATTGATAAAAATTAAGTTAAGGAAATCAAATTCGTAAATTTATTAGTATTTAAAATAAAGTTGCTCCTGAAATTTTAACTGCATCTTTATTTTATTTTGATAGGAAAGTTCATATTTAGAGTGCTGTGAGAATACCAGTTTTAAGATAGGGAGAGAGTTATAACTAATGTAACCCAAGTTATAACTAATGTAAATAAACTCCGAAGTATATATATATGCACACGCATTATAAAGAGATGTATGTAACAATTTGAATTTTAAACATATAATTATATCTTAAAATATTTTTTTATAAATATTCAGTATTAAACCTTATCTTTATATATATATATATATATATATATATATATATATATATATATATATATATATATATATATATATATATATATATATATATATATATATATACATATATAAAGAAGATATTTAGAACTATCTCTTAAAAGCAAGATCAAAACTCTATATGATTACTCATTTTAGTAAATAGAAAGAAGAAAAACGAAACTATTTCCTTTAATTCATATTAATGGCTTCTCGATTCTGTTTCACTATTTTTTTTCAAATAAAGGTATTGTTTTTACGAAATAAAGAAATAGAAACCGTTCTCATAACAAGCATTACCTTCATAATATATTCAAATATAAAAGAAATATTTATGCGTAACTGTATGTCAGGATTCAGAATAAAATTCAACTATTTTCAAAATATATGTAAGTATTCGCAGTTTCATAGTTGCATATTTTTCATGTGAGTGCTTTTACCATTTTTATTGAAACAGAAAATGGTGTAAAGATTTTATGTAAGTGATCATATAAAACTTTTGTTAGAAGGAAAATTTGGTGTTATGTGCTCATATCTCAGAAGAAGTAATCTTATATGAATAACTTAAGAATATAAGCATAAAAGAAAATATTCAAGAATCAGCGTTATATTATGAATAGAAATCTATTTTTCTGAAGAAATGTTTTACTTAATATTTTACCAATATAACAAGTAGTTCAATTGAAATATATGTTATTATGTTTTAATACATTTTTAATTATTTTTATAATTTTATTTCTGTTAAGAAAAATTAGCTATATTGTAAATTTCTGTAAAATTTACTGTTCAAAAATTAACTATCTTTCTATATATTTAGAAAATGCATTTTATTCATAAACTAAAACATTGACAACTTTCTATTTTTATGCCTGTTATTTTCTCGTCTTGAAAATAAATTTTGAAGACACATTCTGCATCATTGAGCAATATAGAAAAACATAAGTTATCATAATCTAATAAATCAATTACAAGAAAATAGTTTTCTTTTTTCGAATTCTAGTAACAATACTGATAAGTGAGAAATTATTTAATATTATTAATAAGTACTTAAAATTATATTTTTGTGATCAATAAAAAAGGAAATACAAATAAAAATAGATTTAAATTTATCATAACCTATAGGGAATTTTTTCTAACTAAGAATTTTCTTTTAATTTAATATATTAGTAAAGAATTATCAAAAATTATATACATAGATTATCAATTATAAGCGAGCTTATATAAAATACTAAAAAAGTACAAATATTTATGAAAAATGTATTCAAACAAAATCGTAATTATTATTTATTATAATTCAATTTGGAACATAAGACTAATATACTCTATAGAAATTAAAAGATGCAATGAACACATTTTAACAAAGAATCATGGAATTATGAACAATGTAAAATATAAGAAAATATTTAAATGTTCTATTTCATAGTCCTGAAGTAAAATAAGTTTAAAAAATTATATTATATTTCAATGTCATTCAAGCTTATATAAGTAATATCAATATTCATTAAAAGTATTCAAAAAATAAAGGGCTCACACACACACATATATATATGTTTGTATAAGGGGTGATCAGTTGAATAAGTACGAAACGACATAAAAACGTAACAGTTAAAGATTTGCATATTCCACCATAGGAGAAAGTAGCGTAGCCCGCGTACCTACCGTGTCTTTTCGTACCTATTCTTTTGATCACCGCTTATATATATATATATATATATATATATATATATATATATATATATATATATATATATATATATATATATATATATATATATATATATATATATATATATATATATATATATAATGTATAGTTTTGAAGATATTGGTTGATTTATTTTTAAATAGATTTACCTGGAAATATAAACAAATATTTACATAATATTTTGAAGCATAACCAAAGAAAAATTTTTTAATTCCCAATAGTTGAATTATATTACTAAATCAACATAGTTTTGATTAGTATATATTTAAATCAATATAAATTACAAAATTTACTATACCCAAAATTCAAAAAAAAAATTGTGTGTTAATGAAGACATGTTTTAAAATGTGCTTTATTTAAGAACTGATATATATGATTTAGAAGATTTTAGGGAAACATAGTAATTGTAGATAAAACTGAGTTGTCACTGTCCATCATAAATGACCGTATCAATTTGAAAACTTATAAAGCAAATTGTGTTTACAAAAAATATGCTTAGCTTTCCATCTCATTTTTTTTTAAATAATACATTGCCAACTTTTAATATTTTAACATTCTGGCATTAATTTCTGTATAACCAGACTATGTATAAAGTATTAAATTCACTTTAGGGAAATGTTTGTTAGCAAAATCTTTTGCTCCCTTTCTTGAAAATACTTAAAATCATGTTTATTATTAATCATATTTATGAAAAAATCTATATCAGGCAAATAACTTAACTAGATAAATGACGTAAATAACTAATACATATCACATAACACTCTCTGAAAATCAAAATTGATTTCTCATCCTGATAGTTACGAGCCTTCTACAGTACTAGACAGATAATGATTGGTTTACTATGTTCAATCGTGAGGAGATCAGAGGGAAAACTTTGATTGGTCATGGAAAGTAAAACTGCTTAGTGGAAAAACAAGGGTAAACAAGAAAATAGGAAATGGAATTCTACTTAGTAATCCCCAATAAGATAAAACTTTTTGTGCTGTTATATTAATTTATAAACCGATAGTTCTTATACATGTTCATTTCAATTGATTATATTTGTTATGAACTAAATAAGCTTTATTTAACAAAAATTTAATTTTGGTATTCATGACTAGATTTTTCATGTATTATTAATTATAATTACTTATAAAATGTATCAGATCGATTGTTAAAATGTAATTATCAGAGAGCATCCAAAAATTTATACACAAGTTAAGCTGCCATAGAAACCATATTTCTTATGTTGTAAGATTAAATTTCTGTGAGAAATTAATGCAATAAAGTCACGTTACTTATCTCCAAGGAGACTTATTCAGCCCTTTTACTTTGAAGATAATGTAACAGGCGAAGAATGCTTGCTGATTCCATATTATCTGATATCTATATATTATAGGGTAATGACATGCCGTATTTCCAACAAAATGACACACACCTACACTCTATCATCAGCATCCACAAGTAAATTTCAATCAAAATTTTCCAGTTAGAAAGTAGGACGCAGGGGGCCATTTGAATTTCTAGCCCGCTCTCCAATCTTGATACTGCCGGATTTTTTCCTATGGAGATCAAAAAAAGATGATGTGCACAAACTTAAAACACTCAACTGTAAAGCAGACTTTGGAAGAAATTCAAGCGATGTTCGCAGAAATCACGTTGAACACTTTGTATGATGAACGGAATCAGAAGTGACTCGAAATCAGAAATATATTGATACAGAAGGGCTCGGATGTTTAACTTTAATCACATTTGCGTAAAAAAGTGATTTTATGTTTCAGATTGGAAAACCTTGGAATAAATGTTCTATGACGAATCCAAGTGTGTATACTCTTTGTGAGGCACCTTGTTTGTTTATTAACTCATTGAATAAAATTAAATTTAAAAACTTTAAAATCAAATTAAACTGATCTAGATAAATTGTTAATGGACGGAAGTTGTATCAAATACATTTGACATTTTATTACATAAAACCTCATTTTGATTCAGTATAAAGTCTTATATATAAATGGGAGTAAGAAATTCATACGATACATTTAAAGTATTTAATAATATTATAGTAAGTATCGTCGATATTATTATTTTTATATATATTATTTTTCCAAACTAATTATCATTATGTATGGTATAAAATTCGTAAGGAAATCTGCATGGTGAAATTTAAATGTAAAATAATTCATTTTCTTGAAACAATGTCTTTTGCATGCATTAGATATTTACAACAACATTGGACAAATGCCGTTAATATTTTTCTTAAATATATTATTTAAATATATTATCTTTCTTAAATATATTATTTAAAAAATTGCGATTTTTTTAATAGAATACTGATATGTGTGCTTAAAATTTTGCTTTCATTATGACGCTAGAGCGGAAATTTAATGTGTAGGAAATAAATGCTATAATTTGTGGGTATGTCCAATGCCATCAAAAATCCTTGTCAAATAGGGACTATATATATTGTATAAGACATTCAAATAACTGTATTAATATTCATTTATTTATTTTATTTTTCAATTAATATCTTCAGTTAAATTCATATTTCATTTTGTAAAATAACAACGTAAGAAACAAAAAACAGGCTCTCCGATTTTATAGAGTTGAAATTTCAATGACAAAACTTTAGTGCTTTACCTAAGCAAACAATTAAAGTAATTACACATTATGAAGAGAGAAGACATTCATCAACTTCATCTGCATCCGCATCTTATCGCTTAACACCTTCATCCATTACCACACCGTTCCTTTGTAAAAGAGACACGACAAGGAATCATCGTGAGAAGCACAAACCCTTTAAAAAGCTCAGCATGTTGTTATCCAAATATAACTAGGTACGTGCAATTTCCGTAATGGTAACTTGACTGTCCATCATCTTCTTTCCAGATAAGTACCGTCGAGTGACGTATTTTGGTCCAATCAGAGGGAAGATTCCGTCATCGGGTAGAATCAGTGTCTAACGGTCCTTGTTCTTTCTAGAGGCATTCATTCTCTAATTGAACGAATGCCCAGAGTCCTTCGGATGAGGTGCGCTATTAATAAATGCTCCAGGATGAGGATGGGTGAAGGGCGAGCACTGGTTACGAAATGGGATATCGTTGCTCCAGTGATGATGGATCAGTTTTATGAAAGGAAGATCTGTTAGATAAGCGAAATGGATAAAACATTGCTGAATGCGTTAAAACTTGACAGTTAGTAAGATTCGCTCATCAAAAGTGGGAAATATGGAGGAAATATATTAATAGTTATCACACATTCTTGAATATAATTAGCAAAGAACAGCATTTCATTTTGAAATTTTTCTCGTAAATTTCAAAAGTGTTTTTAATAATTAAATTACATTTTATACTCTATTTATTATTGAAAAATAAGCTTTTAAAACGTATTTTTGAAAACATATTTTGATACAAAATTTGAGGCTATTCCTTAAGGTGTTTTGGACGTCTTATTTAAGAAGAAAAATCAAGACGAAACTACGTAAATTTTAAAATCCTGAATCATAAAAAATACAAATAAAATTTCAAAGATTTATTAAAAATATTTTATATTTTATGAATCAGCACAAAAATATGCAAAAACTTTTATATGTTCGATAATTAATTCAAACAAAAGCCATTTTTCATTACATCGTTTAATTCAAAATAATAACTATCATAATAATTTTAGTTTCCATATTCAAATAAAATTTGATCTGTACTTCATTTGCGCATATCCGTATTTTTATTAAAAGTAATCGTAAAATTACAGTCTTTAATATTATTAAAATTTGTTTTGTTAAAATTATTTATCCAAAAGAATTAATTAATTGCAATTAGTTAAAGTTATTTGTCCAAAAGGAAAATTTACAATGAAAAGTTAGTTTGAAATTGAATATACATTTTATATGAAATATTTAAAATAAAATTTTTAATAGTATAAATGAATTTATGAGTAAATCGGGTACTAGCATTTTCTTTTTTATTATCAGTTAATACTAAAAGTGCATTTATAAACTAAAATGCAAAAATTTCTTAAAAAAGTATGTCGATTTATATATATTGACAACCTTATATTCCTATTTATCTTAATAAGGGATTTTACCTTTTTTTACAATAACATTTATAACGTATGACATTGATGATTGGGAATTTGATTTGTAAGCAAAACCCGAATATGAATATAATATTAATTATGTTAAATTGTTCTTGTAAGATATTAAAAATAATTAAAAGCATTGCATACAATCAAAAAGGAATAATGAAACATTTTTCTATTTTACTCTGTCTTTTATCTCACAATATATACAATGTGATTCAGAATTCTTCATTAATTTTAATAAAATACTTGATTACTAGAAATGTGAAGGATCTTACATTTTTCACCGCTGGAATTCCCAAAAAATGTTTTGAATGTGAAACATCATTCTGATTAATCACACTTACTTGGGATTTAATTAAAATACCCGTATTTGTGCTTTCATTTTGTCAAATGTGTGGATTCATTTATCAATTAGAGCATTCAGATGCATTACAGTTTAGTATTTAGTAATAATTTTGAATATCACCACTTTAGCATGTTTTTAGAAAAATAAAATTTTCTGTTGTTTGTAACACATTTTAAGAGTACACTCAATAATGCAAAATACAACTTGGCTTCTTTTCAAATCTCTTGGAAAATATCCAAATAAAAAAAAGATTGATAGCTCTAATATTTTTTATTTAATTTAATAGCGTGTTTTAATCTTTTTTAGTACATTTTTATAAGAAATGAATTGAGTTTATAAAAAATTCAGTTTAAAAATTTTGACAATTTATTGCATGTATTAATTAAATGTGTACTTTTCTTGTATAAATGTTTGAAATTATTTGAAACAGTTTCCCTTTTACTGTAAAAAAATTATTTTAATAATATAATCAAGAATCTTCAAATGCTCTATTAATCTTAAAACGCTTCTAAATCTGCAGCGTTTCAGTATTTTTAATTGATAGTTTTGGTTTCAAAATTACAAGTTATGTCAGATGCACACTTTTATATCGAATATAATCTGCACCGTCTTTAATTTAGTAATTATTATCTATTTTTATTTCTTTTAATTTTAAGCTATTATACCAGGAGCAATAAATCTTCTATCTTTAATTGAAAAGTTAATTTCTTTGACTATTTTTAATTTATTCACATAAAACTCTGTGAAACAAATTAAATTCTCCATAGTTAGTAAAAGTAGCTTTTAGATGACATTATATTACATATTTTGATGGATAATATGAAAATATATTTTATAATAGTACATTAAAATATTAAAGTTTTACAAAAAGATAAAAAGTAAATTGAATCTTAAAAATGAAAATCTAATTCATTTGAACTTGAGTCAGGTTCTTGAAGCTGAAATTAATTTTCACGTATATTTAATTATTTCTAATTTCCTCTTTTTTTACTAAATTAATAATTAAAGTAGAAAACGTAGATTTAGTGGAATTTAAAAAGTACCTAATATTTAATTTAACACAGAAATGTATTGGACTTTTAAATTAATAATGGCTACTAGCTGTAAATTTTATTAATGCATAAATTACATTTATAAATAAGAATTAATTTTCTTTTTTGATTCTGACTTCTTAACATGCGCAATATGTTAAACATATATATCATTATTCTTTTTGATATAATCGTTTTTTAATATAAAAAATATTTAATGGTTTGCAAAAATTTACATAAATGGTGTATGATAAAAACGATAATTTTTATTTTTAAACACCATTGGTATTTTATAATGTAGGCGAAGATTTATTCAAAATCCATAAAAATATAAAGCACATTTTAGATATAATAGATTTATTTATATTTACAGATAACTAATTATAAAATATTTTTGTACTCAAAGTATTAAATCAAATATATAAAGAGTTCAATTAACGTAATATATGTATTTATACATACATACATACATACATACATATATATATACATATATATATATATATATATATATATATATATATATATATATATATATATATATATATATATATATATATATATATATATATATATATATATATATATATATATATATATATATATATATATATATATATATATATATATATATATATATATATATATATATATATATATATATATATATATATATAAAGTATATGCCTAAATCTGTGACATAGCCCATATGTGGACCAAGAACAACAGCTTTCATATTTGTTCTCTAAGCCGATGACCTTGTCTTATAAAGCATAAATGTAATATAATACAACTAATTACATTATGAAAGATGATTTTAACTTGTTATAATTCTTTGTGTGTTTTAAACCTTTTTAATATTTTTGTCTTAAGAAATTTGAGATTATACTTTTTCAAATTTATATTTTTACTTCTAATATTGTTATTCTCATTAAAGAAATTAATAATTCAAGATGAAGATACTTAGGACACACTTGGATGTTGATTCTTCTCTTAAATTGTTAAAATTATAAAGATAAACATTAATAAAATATAAGTTTTACAGTATCTGCAGAGACTACGTAATTGTTTAAGTTATAGATTAATATATTTAAATGCATTTTAACAACTCATCGCTCTCATATTTCAAAAAACTTATAAGTGTTCTTTATCAACAGCTTAGGTAATACGGTGGAATAAAAGAAAATGGATATTTATTTTAATTTAGAAGAAAAAATTCATTATTTCTAGTAATAACGTATAAGAAAGCATTTTCATTAATACATTTAATTTATTTTTAAAATAAATCCTGGTAACATGTCAATATATAACATAACATAACATATAATATATATATATGATGCTATTAGACCATTTCACGTAGCGCAAGATACATTTTTATTTTTATAACAATATTTATCGAATGTATAAGTAGAATTGGTTTTAAATTAATTCATCTTTAAAAACTGAAGCAATGAATTAATCCTGAGTAAATGAATTAAATTCTTTCATAACTGCTTGTATAGGAAGCTATTTATCTCCTTACTCTAATTTTAAAACATTTTATAAAAATAAATAATGTCGGTACTAAAAATTCCTCAATAGTTTCTACGCTCCTTCAGCATTCTTCTTAAATCTTCCAAGACAGTAGGCTTTAGTCTCACATACCTTCAGGACACTATGGATTTCTTTTAATGGTGGCGCTTCCAGGTAAGGGGTTCCGCATTAGGAAAGATCTAATGCTACAAAATGCATATTATATCACAGAAAGGGAGAAGGGTTATCCCACGCGACATTAATTATTCCAGGAAAATTTTCTTGGGAGGAACCCTAGATCCATCTCCTTGCGTGTGATAAGCAGTGCCAGTAATCCAGTGGTCATCACTCACCGAGGATCCAGTGTCGTATCCCTACTACCAGAGATTAAGGCTAAGATAAGTGGCGAGACGCGAATGTTCTCATTACGTTCAACGGCGGAAAACGCGACATTAGCAAATTGCTCCGGTAACCTCACACTCCTCGTGCGGCATTAAGTTCTAGAATTTAGAAGATTTGCTGAGCAATCAGTTTCATACATATTACCGATCCAGCTGTTATGAGGAAATGAACGTGGATAGTGGTCGCTGGAACACCTGTTCTATTTACTAGGGTATTATCAAGTACGAACGTCACATGACCTTCGAAATGTTTACTTTGTCATTATTTATTGGACTGTTTTAAATACTTATCATTATTTGTTTAGCGATTGTAGTTATATTCTTAGGAAATTTTCTCTTGTATAATAGAGAAAGCTTTATTTCTATCAAGTAAAAATAACATTGTAATATTATTTTCCATTTTCATCAAAAAATTACTTTTACAACATTAGTTTCAAATTGTTTGCAAATATATCTGAAAATGATAGTATGTCATACATTTAAATTTAAGAAAAGCATGTCGTTTCACCATTTAAAATTCTTTATAAAATAATTAATTGTTTACAAAATAATTTAGAAAGTGAAAAGACAACAATAAAAGAAAACCTGTGCAGCACACTATGTCGTTGAATGTTAGAAAACAATTTTTTTCATAGATTTATATTTCCCCAATCATTTTTAGGAGTTTGCTCAAATTATTTATTTTGAATCTACCAAATTTTTTTCATAATTATCTTTCTAGAAAGAGTTAAACTCTGTGTCAGAACAATGAAATTTACGTTAATGTTTATAAATTCAAGAGTGTTCAAAGTTACACAAACATCTTTCCTTAAAGTAAAATTTTTACGTTGTTGAATGTCTTAGTAACATCTGATGTAAAACATGCTTTTATTACATTAAGCTACCCGGTGGCATTTACAATATATCGTCAATGAATGAAGAATAGGAGAATTGTATATAAGAAATAATAGCTAAGAAGCAGATTTGTGTCAAAATTTCCTCTAAGCCTCATAGTAGTGCTGTTGCACCTACATACTTCCCTGCACCTAGCCCTAATTTAAACTCTACCACTAAGAGGAAACAGCCAAATGGGAATAATCATATTTTAAAAACAAAGATCAAGTTGAAACAGAGATGGTGCTTGAACTGCAAGACCAAAAGTAAAATTTCCATTGAAGTACATTGTGACCATGACCATTTAAACCTGTCCCAGTCGTCTTAAGTAAACTTGATAGAACTTCGTCTAATCAGGGATTCAAATTCATTACTTTCTGATTGTGAGAACTAGGCCCTCATAATCTAGATCACCGTGGCCTCTGCCACATAGATTAATAAACAAATAAATGTGACAAAAAAGATTCGTTTAGAGAATTTCTTAGGTAGCAGAGTAATCGGCATTTTTAGATGCTAAGCATGCATTAAGGTGGTTTCTGAGGAATTAAGTATCGCGTTCATATTCCTTAAAAGTAATTATTGGCATATTATATTTAAGGAATATCAATTTTAATTTAGATGTGTCATGAAAGCAAACTTAGTGTGTAGAAAGACAGCAAGTCCGTGACAATCATGCAAAGAACGCAAATAGAGAATTGTCAAATTGAGGATAATATTTTTTTCAAATGACTGTATAATTTTAAACTTATTTCATTTGAATTTGACAGAGCCTATGTGAGATATGCTTGGAAGATATGATGCTAATTATCAACTGAATCCTTCATGTATAATGAAATTTAAGAGAGCATTCCTTGCTAAGTTGTGTAATTTTCTAAAAAAAATATAGATTAGATTTTATTAGTGGTGGCAAAATACTCTTCAGGATGAAAAATACTAATTCTGATCCCGATCGTTGTTGAACAACAAGAGATGAATGTTGTGGTTTTGTCTTTTATATATACATACATATATGCCTATTGGAATGTTCGATGAATCTTATCTGGGTTTTAGACCTTAAAAATATGATCTCAGTCCATTTTATATTCATAATCCCCCCGCATTATAAGTCTATAAGATGGAAATTAATTTGCTTTCTTAAAAATTTAGGCTGCCTAAGCATTATCAGAGATCACATCAATAATTTGATACAGGTCTGATCAAGGAAATAAATTTTAGCTTTATATAAACTATTGTATATATATTTACACACACACACAGATATATATATATATATATATATATATATATATATATATATATATATATATATATATATATATATATATATATATATATATATATATATATATATATATATATATATATATATATATATATATATATATATATATATATATATATATATATATATATATATATATATATATATATATATATATATATATATATATATATATATATATATATATATATATATATATATATATATATATATATATATATATATATATATATATATATATTGTTTAAACTGCAAAATGTTTCAAAATAACTTTGTAAATGCAAATGCAATCAATTTGATATGGATAATTGCTAAAATACAAACATTTTTTTATTATTTTATTTTATCTTTAACATAATATTTTTAACAACTTAAAAAAAATAAATTATTTAAATATTATTATAAATTATTTAAAATTCTAAATAAGTATTTTATAAATTTGATTATAATTTTATTCACAAGATTACAAGAAATTGCATATTGTAATTCTCAAATTAAAAAATAATTAAATAAATATTTAGTAAAAATATGCTCATTTGGTTATAATACTTTTATTTTTTACCAATTATTTTCAAGGAACATTTTAATTGATATCTTCTCGTACACATACATAAATATAAGATTATACTTACTAATTTGTAAATGACAATACAAGAAATTTTAAACTGCTAACATGTAACTCTTAATATGCAATATTTCACGATATTGAATATTTTATATGCACATAGCGAGTACCTAAAGAAGTTATCTTAATCAATTCTAAATTATTCTGTATTGTACCAAAATTTTTCTTAAAAATGAAAAATACTGTCACAATGTGAAGTTTTTAAAAACTCACTCACACAAATCACATTTTTATATATTTAAAAAATATTTCAGGCTTAATTTGTTCATAAAAGGGGTAATGATTCATTTTTAGAATAAATTTCACAAATAATACAATAAAAGAAATAAATTTAATACACTATATAAGCAATAGAGAGTATTGCGTCAACTGAATTGTATTATGTTTTGTAACTCAATAAATCTTCAATATCTATAGTAAGACAAATAGATCTTAGATCACTAAATAATAAAGCTATTGTCTTCACGTTTTTCATTTTATTCTTATTCCCTTAATTTAATCCAGTTTATGCTAAGTGAACAGCATTCAACACTTGGAAAAGAATAATAGCTTCATTAAGAATATTTTTTAAACTTTTTTTAACCGTAACAAATGCGAATCAATTTGCCTCCTCCACTTCCCCGTTATAAGCGCGAGGATATTTCTAACAAGGTTAAATCGGGCTACAATCTCGAGAACTTAGATTTGGAATGCGGGAGGGGAAAGAGGGAAATCCTAGGGAAAAGTAACAAAAAAAAATCCTGAGGTGATAAACGAGGTTCTAACTTGTACTTCTTCAGCTCAAAATAGCTCATAATTTTTCTCCGATTCATTACGCATTCTTAAAGGGGGGTTGTGGTAATAGAAGGGAAATTAATAATTTTCTGTAAAAATTAGAAATAAAAATAAAATAATCTTATATTTTATGAGAATATTGTAACTAGCTGTGGTGGACGATAATCTAGAAAAATTTGAATGTCAATAAAAACGATTAAATGTATTATTTTTATAATCAAACATGTATATCAAATGAAATTTATGAAATATACTGAATGCCTTCATTTATCTATTAAAAATGAAAAAAAAAGTAAAATTTTAATTTCAAAATTATCTTATATTTTATTAAATTATAATCGACATTTATTAAATATCAAGTGAATTTTAATTTATATATATATACATGAATTGGTTGGTAATACCTTAATCATTTTTATATAAATTAGATAATATATTTCATTCTTTATCTTTTGCTTTATCTGAAATGATTTAAACTATTCCTTATCAATAAAGTAAAACATGTGTATTATTTAATAGCCCTTCAGAATATAATTAAATTTTAGCAAAGCATTTAATCTAAGTGAAGCCTGCAATTTTATAAAACATGCTAGCATATATATAGTTATGCTATACAAACTTTCTAATTTATTATTCACAAAAATTAATATCATCATTGACGGCATGGTAATTAGCGTATTACAATTAAAGAAGGAACAAATTACGAGATTTCGAAATACAATCATACATTTTCAATGTTGGATTGGCGGGAGATTATTTTTCTCTTTTACTATATTTCTTAATCATCCTGACTCCTGAGCTGTGGGTCGCGGGTTCAAATCCCGGTTCGGACATGAATGTTACTTTCTTTCTCTGTTCTCTCTGTATTTCTCTGTCCTTTCTTCAGTGATTATGTACGAATGTAGCCCACCCTATAAATGGGTTTGTGGTGATATGGCGCGGGCAACGCTATTCGCCTTCGTGACTTGGTTCACAGGTGCCCGCTGGGTAACGACAAATGAGTAGCAGTTTCTGGCCTTGTCGTGGCATATGGTTCGTCATCCAAGTTCCCGCCGTTGGAAAAATATTTCTTTATGTATTTCCAAATTATTAATATTACATTTTTTTCTTATTTTATAAACTACCTTATGGTATCTCACATTACTATTGTTAAAATTTAAATTGATAGCAAGAATATTTTCAATACTTAAAAAATAATAATTGTTACTAAATTAAAATTTTTTTGTGATTTTAGAAAAACATTTATCAATGTATTATTATTGAAATAATATCTAACAAGAATTATATGTTCGTATTTACTGTTGCATATAGAGTGTGATAATATAATATTTTCAAAAGAATCACTATTTACTTTCATGAGTTAACTCATAAACTGAATATAAAAATATTTTAT
The DNA here is from genome assembly GCA_037975125.1 of Latrodectus hesperus. NCBI lineage: Eukaryota > Metazoa > Arthropoda > Arachnida > Araneae > Theridiidae > Latrodectus > Latrodectus hesperus. Next base: position 24,221,867 of record CM075861.1, read on the forward strand.
AATCTTTCACTTTTTTCAATGTGCATATTTATTTTAATAAATAACCTACATTAGTTTGTTCGTCCATAGCAGCAATATCATATAAGTATTAAGTTTTGAAAGCTCTGAGTTTACAAATGACTACGTTCTAAAAAGAGTATGAGTTCCAAGACTTATATTTAATATATGCTGCTGGAATTGTAAAATATACTTTTTTGTATTGAATATCTTTATAATCTTAAAATTTACTTATTATTAATTTAACTTATTAGAAATTAGATTGTTGTTTTCGCCTATTCGTAATTTCTCTTTTAAAATAGCTGCAAAATTCATTTATAGCAAAACTGATGAAATTTTACTTTCGCAAACTACATTTTCTCAGAAGTAAAGTTGGTGCTATTTGTTTACAGATAAAATTCCAGTACAAATATTTGGAAAGCGAATCAGGTAAATATTTATTTTTAGTCATTTCACCGTACTGTATTTATAGCAATATAGTTTAAAAATCTCTTTCCGTTTTATTGCAAGGACAAAATATGTCGTCATAAACTATGAAAAATACTATTTAAAATTTCGTCACGCCTTGGAAAGAGAAAATTGATGAAACATCCTCTTTTATTCTCAACGAGTATTCTTTTTTCCTGTTACAGTTTTTTTTTCAAAGGAATATTTATTTAAGTGTTCCTGAATCTCTCAGTATGTATCAATAGTTCAACTTCCCGTAAATCTGTTTTGCAGACCAATTCTTTGAAATCGACCAAATCCCAAGCGAAGAATCTCTTTTTTATATTTATTTTCATTTCTTTCTGTTTATCAAGATTTTTCTGGTGAATTGTTCCCCATTCAGCATCAGCAATGTAATCAGCAACTTGAGGAAATGGAATATTTTGTGCACGTATTTTCAATCTTGTGTAAAAAATGCATTCCCTTTCGATTTGGTAAACTGACGGCATGATTTCGAAAATTAAACAATAAATGTGTTTCTCATGTTTATGCTACATTTAGTTAATCTTACATACTAAATGGTTACGAAACAACAGATACGTAATAACAATATTTATAGCGTTACAGCAAATGACAAATTAAATTTTGTATTTCATTATATTCATATAACAATAAAGCAATTAAGATTTTAATTTTATGCTAAATACTAGTAATAATAATATAAATTTTCCATAATTAAATGTATAAATGCTCCATTTATATGAGATATAATAGTTAGAAATAAAAATAATTAAAAATATATAAATGTAATACTAAAATTGAAAGAAGTTATACATAAGAAATGTATTATTTTTATACCTACTTTTTAGTAAAATTAAAAACCAAATTTGCAATAGATCATACACCCACACACACACAAAATTTTATTTACAAAATATCATAAGTTATTGGTAATGCAGAAATTTTTGACAGACATATTATTCATTTAATGCAGTTATGATGAGCTTAAGAGGACAATGTTTCTAATTAAACAAAGGTTATCTTATTTAGTTTTTAATCTGCTAAATCCATAAATTTATTGCAAAAAAATAAATGTCCTTTTAGACTTACTAAGTCTCAAGGTATGTTTTGCTTGTTCGTCATCCTATGATCGTTTTTCCACCACGAGGGTATTAAAAATGATCTTAAAAAAATACAAAAATCAATGACTAAGTCGGTATTGAACTGACGAACTGTTGAATCAAAGGTAAGAGGAGCCTTCAATTACCAGCTCGGCTTTAATAAATCTCAAAATTGGCTTCCAAAATGATTAAAAACCAAGATAATAACATGTATTCATTTTTATTTATATTATAATTGTTTCGTCATATATTGAAGTTTAAACACTCTATTTTAAAAGGAAAAAAAAAAGAAGTTGTAAAGTTGTATTGAAAAAAATCGGCATTACATTTATATTTGTTAAAATCTTGGGATACAGAAATACAATAAATTTTCAAACACTGGATGTATTTCAGTACTATATTATAATAATATCTACCAATTTTAATTAAATATTTCTTTTCATTTATTCTAAATTTATGGAAATGTGATTGGTTTTATTGGCTAAATAAATATAGTATAAATTTATACTGCAGATATTTTCTAATTATTATTTTCAGATAATGAAAACATCCCTCCATGAGTGAAATGTTGAGAGATAAAATATTTTAAAAAGATATTTTGCATTTTATGATGTTCTGTTAAGCGAAGGAAAATGTACATTTTCTCTTAAAAGTCTGGATATTCTCCTGAAATATTTGTACTTATGTCGTGCGTCTAATATATGGATTTATATCTGATCGTGCGTTTAATATCTGAATGCACCCACTTCACAGCATTCCATATAAATCATTTTATACCAACTCAAATAATTTATATTTGACATTTTACACATTATACCTTTACTTAGTTTAGATTTTAGTTGGGAAAACATATACTTAGATTTTGAGGATCCACATAGCGGAAATGATTCTTTATAAAAAGTAAAGTACATCATATATATATTCTTCACCCAAAAACAAAATATCAAAGATTTACGAAGTTATTTCCGATTGAGTTTCACTATGGTCAAAATACTATGGTGTATTGCTGTTTAAATTATAAAAGTCAGAATATTACAAAATTATTCAATTAACAGTATTTCAAAAATAATTTATATCACAAAATAAAGCCTAGGGTATATATCATTAAAAACAAATTGATTGAGATATATAATGTACAAAAAAAGCTTTCTTTTTTAGGAAAGTTTCTAAATATTAAAGTTGAGATTTTATATATATATATACATATGCATTCCAATGCATTTCTAGCTGACATAGTATTTTAGAAGATGAATGTTCACAGTAATTTCTCAAAAATTGGATTTTTTTTAAATATCTTTTTTATAATACTTATGAGGGAGTACAAAAAAGATAGAATTTGATCTGTTGTTTCACTACTGTCAGTTGTTAGGCATGGATAATATTTGTAAACACGAAAAAAGACACAATTTTTAAAAGAATCAGAATTTTACATCAGTTAAACTTGCTAAGCAGTTCCCAATTATAATTACGCTTTAAATTAATTATACATTTCGTTTCCAAAATTGAGTTAATAAAATCACTTCTTACAGAAATTTCAGTTAAACATAAAAAATTTGAGGCACAGCAGCTTAACTCACAAATGTGCACTCATTAATAATATCTTAATTAACAGCATTTCAGCGAAGAAAATTATGAATAACAATGTTTTAAATGGATTTACAAAAATTAAATCAAATTTTTTGTTTAATGTTTGAAAGCTCACTTTAGTTACTAACTTATTAAATATTGAAATAGAGATTGTTTTTACCCGAGTTCTAATGTATTTCTGACAAGTATGAATTGCTAAATCCCATAAAGGGTGAAAAAAATTTTTAAAAGTCGAAAAATTGTAAATACCGTTATTTTTTATAAGCAATTGCACTGTGACAATGCAAAATAGATCCAAGGCGTTAAACTTATTAAGAGATAATAAGTAGATTAAAATTAAAAAAATATACAAACATATTTATTTATTTATTTTTTTAATTTTTAAAACGAGAAAGATTTTGGAGCGGAATGTTACTCACCTGAAGTAATTGAATCTGATTCTCAAATTAAGGCAATATAATTGAGAAATGTATCCAATTTATTTTTAATTATATTAATTTGAAATTAAAATCTTATAAAAAATTCATTAAATGCAAATGAGATTAAAAGAGAAATCAGTTGGTATATAAGAGTTCAAAAAGTGAAGAATTTATTGGAGGATGTATACTTAATTCAGCACTTCATATATAAGGAGATATTTTTTGTGTTATTAATTGAATGATTAAAACTCAATTATAAAATTCCTTATGTATTTCTCCTTTTAAACTCTAAATACGTTTAACAGGAAAATATATTCATATTCTTTCCAAGTAGATTGAGAGAGAAGAGAGATTATACTGATTTATTAATTAAAACATCTGATACTTGCTTAGTTTAGATTTTATTATTAGAAAGTGTGCTGTTTTTATATAGATAATTTTTAAAATTACATTTCTCTAGCTATCTTGTGGCTGAAAACCTCACATCATACGTCAAATATGTATGCAAATTATTTTTACAACTTGTAGGCATCAAACTATATACGAGATATATTGCAAACATTTATTGAATATAGTTCAGCATGCAAAACAGTACGGTGTTATTGAAATATAAATTACTTCTTATTTATAATATAATGTGATTAGAAACTTTTATTGTAAAATAATTGTAAACCTACATATATGATAAAATACAATGAAACAATATTCCTATGAGTCAAACAATACAAAATGTAAAATTAAAATTATTTTAATATTATGTAACATGCGTTCGAAAGTATTCAAAACCCTCATCTTTGATGATGCATATTGTTAAAGTCATTTGCATTTATTAACGTTTTAGTTAACATGATTTTTATAACAATGAAAAGCCTACACTACAAAGATAAAACTATAAAATTAAGATCTAAGTAAATCAGCAAATTTTTAAGGAACTATATGGTGATTTACATATTGTTAGTTATAGTGTTATTCGAAAAATTTCCTCTAAAAATGCTTATAAATTAAAACATGATATTACAGTGAAGTTAAAAATTGCTCTATATATCGGAAAGTTGCTTGAAGTTTAAACATTTTGCGTTATGTTACTGATTGTCTTTGAAATATTCTTACGGTTCAAGTTTTATATTTCAGTTTTATAGGCTCATCACGTGGAAAAAATCAATAAGAAGCAGAAAAATTTGCATCTAAATTCATATTAAAAATTATAAATATGTGCATGAGAAAGAACTGAGAATATATCATTGGAGAACTAAAAGCACAAACAGCATAAATTTAGTCATTCTTTCACAATGGGAACGTTGGAATAATTTCAAAAGCTTACAGCTTCGCTTATTGAGATGATCAATAAATGCTCCAAAATCTGCTTTTGTTCTGTTTGCTCACAAATACACATTAAGAATCAATGTAAAAGAGGCAATTAAATATATCAAATATATTTGTATTATGAACTAATTTGTCAATTTATAAGCAAAATAATTGCTTAAAAATATTAAATACGGTGACAAGTGCCGGATTGAGACAAACTTGCCAATGTTCTGTTATGACCTGTTTGCGGTGACGTCATGCAGTGTCTACGCTTGCACCAGAAGAAAACATTTTATCCACTTAGGCAACATGCTGATTGAATTCAAACGTACATTAGTACAACAAAATTCAACAACACTGATTGTTTTATCATTTTTACCATCGCACTGCATTTTGGTTGGTAAACGATATCCCACGTAATCAAATACTAATTGCTATACTTTTAACTTTCTATGCATGAGTATTGATCCTCAAAGTACAGGTGCCATTTTATCAGAATGATTTGTGACGTACATGTAAGGTACACATAAAATACCAATACGTTTTAATTTAAATTGTTATTATTAAAATTCCTTGGATTTTTTAAATTTTATAAGAATAAAAAATATAAGAAGTTGACAATATTTTTTATAAAAAGTAAAATTATAAACATTTACAAATTATTTCTCAAAATTTCGAGGTTACCAACAATTTTTCGTTGAAGAATTCTTTTTAAAAATTCGTGTCTAAAGTTGTCCTAGAAAATACACGATATTATTAAAAACAATGAAGTCTTCTAAGAAATAAAGCAAAGAGAAGAGTGTTATTTATCAACACCTTTATATAAAATGTTGCACCGTAATACAATCTAGTGAAAGATTTTAATTGCTAATCACATTATTCCTTTCATTTCGAAATGTTTCACAAGACTGGTCGATGTTACGAAAGCGCATGAACACAACATTTACTTGATACCAATTTGGTCTATTTATGGGTATGATATTTTTTAAATCCTTTTATGTTATTCACACAAGGTGAACTGAAACATTCTATTTATTTTAGAACTCCAGATATTTATTCTGACATGCAACACCTGATAAGATGTTGTGAATCACATTTCTAATGTAGTGGTGTGTGCTTACAGTGAAGTTGAATGCATGTTCTTGCTCGAATAAATGTATGAAATACCTTGTTGTTCTATTCATAATGTTTAAATCAGCAGCGCTTCTCCTGTTAACAGTTTTGGATTAATTTTGTTTACTTTGCATCTAAATGAAATCTGACTTTTTATAATTTTCTTTTCAAATCATATCACTCTGTAATTGATTAATTTTCCTTTTTATACAATTTTAAAGTTTTTACCATTCTTCTATTCTTTTTTATTAATTTTTTTTGTATTTCACTCATTAAGTACTACAAAACGCATTTAGTAGAATAAAGTATATTTGGAAAAAAGTGTTGCAGCTATATATATATATATATATATATATATATATATATATATATATATATATTGCAAAAAAGTATTTGTTTTGTGTATATATGTATATATATATATATATATATATATATATATTTATACAGAAAACAAATACTTTTTTGCAATAAATTCTATGCTTTTCTATTATTACTTGGTAATAATGGTAATAAAGAACTTCTTTCAAAAATAAATTATAATATAAGTTCCTTGTTAGATAGAAAGACGCAGCTGGATCTTCGAGCGTAATAATTACTGTCAATTAACGACTTCACCACAAAAGCCATCTCAATCGCGGTTACAGTGCATCGCATTGAGGTACTCACAACTTTAACTCCAAGGAGGTGATTACACTACTTCCCATTGACTAAATCAAACTTGAAAAGTAAACACTAGGTAGGAAACTAAGAAGGATGAAGCAAAGAATAAAAAAAGAGGACATTTTCTCAAAGGTCCGTTCTGTCTAGTGAACCCTAGATCATTTACTTTGTAACAAGAGGAAAGTCAGGTGGATAGATGGGGGTGTCGTATATCTTAAGACTTGAGACTTTCAAAAGAATTCCTTATTTTTAAAGGAAGCGAAAATTTAAGGACGCAAAAAGGATGAGATCCAACTGATCGATACATCCAGGGTTGTGAAATTCCTGTCTTTCTTCGAGATGATCTTTAACGGAGTGAAAACCGTATTTAAAGCTCTTCCTCTGCAAGGACAAAGTAAACAATACTTAAGAATTAAGTCTGTTATGTGGAAGATCAACATCGAGCTGTTTTAACTGACATTATAGTGTTAGTTTCTTTAGATTCATTTTCAATATTTTTACTGAACTTAAAGTTTTATTAAATTAAAAGTGTATGTTTCTAATAAAGATAATGGAAAATTTTCTGTGATATTTATATCACACATCATTTAATGTTTATTTCATAGTAAAAGATTCTGTTGGGAAAAATATCTACACACACACAATTTACTGAAAGTTTAAAATCAAAGAACATTTCTTATTTAGATACGTCAATTTATTCTATTTGCGATTAAAATATGTTGATAAAACTCCCATATTTCTTTATCTATGAGGACGAAAAGATAATTTATAATTCCTTCTAATAACCTAAGTTGTATATTCTTTTTATATTTAAAATTATTTTTCATATATTTTATGATAATATGAATACCATTACTTATCCTAAACTTAAGTAACAAAAACTGTTATATTTTATTAAAAAATAGTTTCTAAGCGTATGTTTCAGAAGTAATCAATCTTTACGCTTACTTTTTTGTTTCATTTAAAGTTTTATCTATAAAAATGCATTTTTTATGAACGTATTGATATTTTCCCGTAATAAATGCAAATACTTCAGTGAATTTATTGAAGTACATAATATAGTACATGTAATATTGTAGTTCTTTTATAATATTTCAATGCGTATTTTAGCTATGATTAAAGTGGACAGTTTTTAATGAAACACTGCACTACGTTGAATTTGAAATTACCTTAAAATTTAATAGGAGGATATATGTTTCTTCAATTGAGTGACATAAACTTGTTTTCTTATACATTTATACAAATTTCTTGACCTAAATGTCATTTATATTTTTCTTCTCATTTCAATTCTATTTTTTGTTACAGTTAAAATACTTCATAAAATATTTTACAAGATGAACAATTATGTTTAATGAGTTGGCTTTTGCACTATTATCTACCGTAAATGTGATTTTTCTATGAATATTAATTCATCTTCGCTAAAAGAAATTATTTCGTAGTTAAATTAACAATGAATAATACATTTCTTTACCTCTACTTTATTTTTTGATCCTTTTTTAAAGTGTTTTTCAGAGTTTGGCTCATTAATTACAGATACATTGAATTACAAATACATCGAATTATAAATGCATCAAGTTACAGATTCATCGATTTCAGAAAGGTAGAAATATATCTAAGAAGTACATCATTTATATAATCGATGAAAATGATATTTTGCCACATTTTTTAGGAAACTAAAATGAATTATTTAAGGATGTCAATAAATGCGTTAATAAAAATAATTTTTTTTATATTTAAGATTCTATTAAAGAATAGCTATATTTAAAATACCATTCCCTGCTGGTTTACTAGTTTCTCTTTGATATCAAAAGTAAATAATCACTATGTTATTAAATATTGGAGATACAAATATAACATTTTCCTTGATGGACTGATTTTCTGATGAAATCTATTATTTATCATTTGAACAATGTGCTGTTAGGGAAAAACGTTGTTCTCATCGAAAAGTAGACAGTTTTATATGGAATAAGAAAAAACTCCATGTTGTTCACAGATTGCAATTGGGTGACCTGAAATGGATAGTGGATGAAATTTCTTGACAGAGAAAAGATAATTTTAGAACTGCTAGGTCAAATTTAAATGACTTCTTTTCCTCTTTTTCATTTAAATAAGTATCACCTATCAGTGGGGATATTGAGAAAATTTGAGAGATTTTTTTCCAAAATCCATAGATATTAGCATTTAAGTTTATCACGTAATTTTTGTTAAATATTGATATCAGTTATTAATACATCTTGATAAAAGAAAACAAGTAGATTCATTTTAATTCTACCTCATTTGAATTCATTCTTTACTTAAAACTATGGTTACTACAACCATTACATTTTTACGTTACTTCTTCAAAATATACAAATTTGCCTTGAAAAATAATATAGTGTTACACGTTTGCCTTTTTTAGAAATACAGAGATTTTTCTTAACATTCATTGCTAGCACCATCAAATCTTTTTAACTGTTTTCTAAGCAGTTTTCAAGAGTGACATTAAATAGTACTTAAACTCTCTGTAAAAAATATACAGATATATTTATCAATAAAAGGTTTGAAAGATAAGTTAACTTATGGCAATGCTTACAGTTTTAAAACAATTTTTTGTAGTTTAACTTTCAGAAACTTTTTCTTTTGTAATATTTACATTTTACTATATATATATATATTCTTTTTTTGAAATATTTCTGCATATATAATCCCTTTCAAAAACATAAAAAATAATAAAAATGACATGAAAATTCGTTACTTAATATATTAAAATATTTTGTTGTTATAGTTAGTATTAAAATTTATAAATTCTATCTATCTATCTATCTATCTATCTATCTATATATATATATATATATATATATATATATATATATATATATATATATATATATATATATATATATATATATATATATATATATATATATATATATATATATATATATATATATATATATATATATATATATATATATATATATATATATATATATATATATATATATATATATATATATATATGTATATATATATTTATTTATTTATTTATTATTTTAAATAACGCCGATAAATTTACTAATAACATGAGAACATGAGAGACTGAATGTACTTCATCTTCATTAGAGAAGTATAAATATTTATTATGTTTTGTAAAATAAACTTTAATAAATTTGTATTTCAATGATATCTGAGAAATTTTGCACATTTTTAAACAATCAAAATTTAATCAAATATTTTTTAATCTGTAAAACAATGAAGTTAATTCATTTTGTAAACACTAATCTCTATATTGTTTCTTTCATCGCTTCCATAAATATAAATTATTATTATTAACTGCAAGAAAAGTGCTTAGGAAACATCAAGTTCGTGATAAAAAATTAATTTTATTTAATACTAGAAAAATATTATTTAAATTTTGCATTGGATTATGCAATTTCAAAAAAAAATTGAAGTATAAACCTTTTATTTTGTAATTTCCAATAAAACTATTTTCAATAGAAATTGCATTTCTTGTTTTTAGTTCCGTTCTTCCGTTAAACATTTTGCTTCTCAAATTTTTGAACCTTAAAAGCTCTGCTGATTCGCCTCCGCAACACACACTAACTATATTGTTCGCCAAAAGTATTTGACGTAAACACAAAATAAATCAGATCAAATTCTTCGCCTATTTCCACTGAATGTATGAATACAAAAAATATTGAGGAAAAAATGAATTTGAGATGGAATACGGTTTTTTCCGATTCAATACATTTTTCGACTGAAAAATAGGAATCAAATGAATAATGGTTTTTTGGAATAGAATCCTGTTGGCGACATTCTCTTTTTTTAGCTAGGATTAGTCCCTGACTCTGTTTGAAAGTAACTTTTCCACTTCTTCAACTTTTCGATTTGGTTTCAGTTCAATAATCCCTGACTACGAGAGTTTGCTTCAAAAAAATTCTCGCCATCTGCGTTTGAGAGTATACCATGCAAACTTTTTCCTGAATATATATTCTGAGCAGTTGCTAAGGGAAACGACCAATTTTAGGAAAATGGTTAGGAAAAATATCCTAGGCCAGTTCAGGTAAGCAATATTAAGGAATATATTTGTTCAAAATGTTCAAGTGAAATTCATATAGTTTCGGAATCCAAATCTTATAGTAATTTTAAGGTTTCTACAGATAGTAAAACAAGTGATTTTTTCATTATTAGTATTCTGATTTGAAAATTAGTTTCCTAAGAAACATTTCAACATTTTTTGTTAAGATTCATGTAAAATTATTGTTATAGTAATAAGGACTGTAAAATAAGTTATATTATCGCGAATTTAATAAATGTAAATAAATAAAACAAATTGAGTTTGACAAATATTGGAATTAACTGGAATTAGAAATTTATGTGTATATTTATAGCAAAACACTATTAAAATCTGCTATTAACTAAGCTATAAAATAAGAAAACCTAGCAAACCTTTGTATATTTGTTAAAAATTATTTAATAATTATAAAATAGAAATATAAAATAATCAATAAACAAAAATTAAAAATTATTTAATGAAACACAATTTTTTTCAAATTCTTAAAACATTATTATCACATTATAGGAGCTAGAAAATGTAATAAATGTTTATCTTATAGGAGAATCATAAAATATATGATAATTTCTTTTCTTATTTACTAATTAACTGATATGAATAAACGCAATGCAATATATTTACTAAAACTACTGAAATTTATTTCAACCCAATAAAATTCATTTCATCCTAATAAAATTCATTTCAATCAAATAAAATTAATTGTTAACATTATTATATTGAAACAAGAGCATAAAACGGAAATAAATGCTTGAATAATCGGAGAATGATGTTTGAAATTATAATTTCTTTTTTTGTATACTAATTTAATAAATGCAATACAATTTTTATCATATTGAAATATTTATAACAAATTTAAATGTTTATTATAATATGTTTTTAATTGCGCTTTAACAGTTAAATAAGTAAACGATTTATTATATTAGATAAATTCTTACTGATGTTTGACAGCACATTCTAATCAACATTAACCATCAACTAATAAATAATCAACTAATAAAAACTCAATTGGTATTCATTTTATGTAAGACAAATAGCAGTATTGTGTTTGTAAGTACTGTGTAGTGAGTATTGCGTGTAGATTAGATATTAAAAATTTATATGAAAAGAGAAACTTGATTATGAGCTGTTTTATGCAAAGTAAATATTAAAAAAATAGAAACATAAAAATAAAATATGCCAGTCATTTAAATGTTATTTTCAAACCTAAAAATGGTACTTGCATTTCTGAAATATTTTACAATATTAGTATTTTTGTATTATTCATATAGTTTCAAATTTAAATTATTTTTTATATTTAAAATTGTGAATTACATTTTACCATGCGTTTTCAAAATATATTACATTTTATTTTTAAATTTGCAAAGTAAGATTTTGAATCCAAAATCAGTGAAGTCAAATAAGTATTTAAATTTTTCTACACGAGAATTTGTAATTTTTGAGCTAAGTAAAATATATTTTAGAAATCATTTATTAAGAATTTGAAATATTTACAATGATTAAAAATTAATAAATTGATTCACACTAACCTGTTACAATGAAGTGTTTCCAAATTAACATATCAGCTTCGAAGTATGTAAATGATTTAAACAAATATCGAGCAATTTAATTTATTCAAAATGATATGAATCATACTATAATGATATCATAAAATTTCTATATTTGTTTTAAATTTAAATTGAAATATATAAATTATATTTTACGCACCTTTTCTTTCTGCAAAATTTATCAACAGACAAAGTTTCTGAGCCTCAAAAACGACAATCAATAGATCTACTGAACTGCATTGTTTTATTTGTTCTCTTAATACGTTTCCTAACTGAAGATTTTAAAATCGAGCCGAAGAAACGTGATTCGTATCTTAAATTGCAAGACATGGCTGAAAAAGTTACGGGTCAACATGATAAAAAGAAACTTGGTTCAATGTTAAAAATTCGAAAAGAGAGGCTTGGTATTCTCAGTAGAATCCTATATTACCTAGCAGTGTTGCCATTGTAAAGAATAAAAAAATATTAGAAGAATAGAAACAGTTTTAGAAAAAGAGAAAAAAAGATAGGAACGCATAGAATTTTCTGTGCCTTCAATGAAAGTTGTTGAATTTTTTTTCTCAAACATTCGGCACGAGAATATGACAAAGATATAAGTATTAAATTTTCAATGGAAAAATGAGAAAAATATCAATGCCACTGAAATGCTTAGCCTCAGCAAAAATGAACATGAAGTTTTATAACGAATCATGAATAAGGAATTGGAAGTGAAGTAAATTTTAAAACTTTTTTATAGTGGATTCACATCAGAAACAAAATAAATTCTGTAAAATTGTTTTTTTTCTTCTGCATAATATTCAAAATATAAGAATTAAGCGCAAGAACTATGCATGATTATTATATATTTTAATATATTTAAATAAAATACACAAAACTTAATGTAAAATAGTACAATTAAAATTATTACGTAAGTTATTATAAAGTTGCATACTTAAAAGGTAATAAAAATTTAAAACTATTGAAGTGTTGAAGATGCAGTTTGAAGATAAATATTATTATTGTTACATAAAATTTAAATTAAAATTAATTTTCACTATACAAATATTCTAGAACAAATTTTATTTCGTTATAAAATTTTATTTAGCTATTTTTAAAAAATAAATAAATAAATAAAATAAAATAAAGTATTCTTCAAAATTCATTACTATTTAATTCTATGACTCAAGCATGAATTTAGTTTCAAGAATTTTTAAGTTAACGTTAAACACAAAATTTAAGTATTTTATCTCATACTTTAAACAAATTTCAATTCAAATTTTAGATAGTAATTAACATACAAATTTCAATACGATTTAAATGTACCCAGCAATTCAGTGTAATCATATGTAGAATATTTCAATTTTACAGTGATCTTTAGCATGAGAAAAATTAAAGATTTACGTGACATGGTTTCTCATGTCATTTCAACTGTATCGATTTTTAACTAGCTTAAAAATTCATATTATATCGAAATTTTTTTGTATTTTTCATAACATTCATTGAGCATTATTTCATTAAAAATAAACTTTAATGTTGGTAAGAAACTGAAGTAAAACAGATTACGAATTAAGAACTACAGAGAAATTAAAAAATAAATATAATAAATTAATTCGAACACAAAATGTTATAAATTTATTTTCCTTATATTAACATTGTCTATTCATTTATCTCTAGTTTAAGAAAGCGTTCAATTTATTTTCCTAAATTTTCCCATTTTTGTTATTAAAGATTCAATATATTGAAAGAAATATGAATTTTCCCTACAAATTTTATATTTATTATGTCCATGTAAATACATGCAATTGTTATTTTATGTTTCCCAAAATCACATTTTAGGTAATTTTCTTACTTTAATAATTTGTAATGTATATTTTACTTTTCATTCAAAAATATCAAAAAATATTGCACTTTAAATTGATTCGAGAGTAATAGAACTGTTCATTTCTGAAAATTCTACAATATTAAGGTTGATGGGGAATTTACAGAAGTTCCACATTAACCTTATCTAAAATTAAATATTGATTGCTTTTAAAATTAACTAATCTTTACGCCAGAAAAGTATTGTACTATCTCAATAATAATAATAATAATATATATATATATATATATATATATATATATATATATATATATATATATATATATATATATATATATATATATATATATATATATATATATATATATATATATATATATATATATATATATACATATATATATAATAACCACACAATATTCATAGAAGTATGTATTTATAGTTCTCGAATAAATATAATTTCATATATTTCAACACAAATCAGGTTAAATAATTTATTAGAACTTTTTAAATAACGATTTGTTCGAAGAAGCCCTGTGCAGGTATTATTTTAGATAATATTTCATTGAAACTAAATTCCCAAACTGAAATCATTTTGCAGTCAATATTATATCCATTAAGTAATTATGGAACAGTTTGATACATGAATTGAGTAATGAGTCAGATTTTAGTGAATATGGTGGAATGTATACCAGTCAATTTGCTTAATTTATTTCATTTTCGAATGCAACGATACGAGCATGAGTTATCACGAAATAAATATTAAGAATAAATAAAGTTTTTCCATTAAGTAAGTTAATTAGTTATTGTTTTTATAGAAAAAACTTTTTCCGTATTAATCAAAAAAAAATTGTTGTAGTTTTTTTTATATGTTATACAGGTTTCCTAAAATTTATTAGTAAGATTCTTAAAATCAAATTATCGTAAATTTGTTTTGACTATGTGAATAAATGTTAATTTAATTTATCACTTACTAAAGTTTATGCATTTTATTTGATGTTATTATGCTTAAAATATGAATTACAGATGAGTTTATTTCGGATATAAGTACAATATGTTCAAATCATAATTATCGGAATCTCTTATATTTCTTTATCAAACATTTTTACTTTATTTCTTCACTAAATTGAGATAATATTTTAATATTTTAAGAAAGTGTCATGTATATATGCAAGATAAATATATTCATATATTTTATCCCATATTAATCCAAAAAAATAGTGAAGAACAAAAAATTATATCTTTTTACATACAAGTAATGGATGGTTGGATTATAATAATTACTGTTACCAATATTTTTTTAAAATGCAAATTGTATCGTCAATAAGCTGTAATTTTTCAATTTCTAGGCATAAATAAGGACATAATTCATCATTGATGATATTAATGAGCATCTATTTCATTTAAATGTTGTCTTCTTCTTTCTAATCTCCATGTCTAGGAATATACTAGACAGAGGTCCACGAGCCCATTTACTTGCAGAAAGTCAAAAACCAGCGTAGGAGACCTAATTAGGTCCTCAAGAGACAACCCTAGGCACTTAAGCATATGTGCCGGTGATGCCGGTTCATTTTGATATTTAGGACGATTCGGGTGATTCTTGAGATCTCTCTCGAATGTAAGACCTTTCAGGTGTCCACTGAAGAATCGCGAAAGTGTTGTCTGAACATATCTATCGCAATCAAAAGCAAGGGGTCTTCCAGGACAATCTACTTGATACCATTGATGACTCGGGGGAATGAGCCAAGTTTGCCTGTCAGCATGTCTTCTAATGGAATACAGTTCAAGATATGTCAGGGAATTGGCAGCTGATAATGGTTCTTCAGAACTCTCCTTCGCCAGAGCGTCTGCCATCTCATTTCCCCATTCTTCACAAAGTGACTAGACCTGCTTAAGTTTGTTAAGAATTGCAATTCCGGCCCTATCACTAACTCTTCAGCAGTTTGAAAGATATTGGATGGCACTACGATTGTCAGTCAAAAACCAAACATCCCTAAGATCTGTAAAGGACAAAACAGTGCTTAGCTCCTCTTCAATGGCTATAAGCTCACTCTTAAAAACCGAACTGAAGTCGGGATTTATTTTCTTTATTTTGACAATTCCATTTGTGCATTTAATAACAATAAATGTTGTTTTCAAATGAATTTTTGTATGATTCATAAGGAAAAATTTTAAATTTTCATGACTTGAATTAATTAGTGACCTCATTTTCATACAAGATTTCCAGCATTTTTTTAAAGATATGAAAAAGTACTTTTATTATTTTTATGAAACTCTCATTTTATGCAACACAACATTTTGTTTTAATATTCCTAATCTTTAAATACTGTGCAGGAATTGAAGCCATTCAAGTGTTTCACTGAAAAATTAATTTCCTTTTAGCATTTTTTTAACTTTAAATTTAATGTCACAATTAACTTGCAACATTCATTGCCTAAAAATCAAGAATATATAAAAACATGGGACTACAACGAAAGTTTACAGCCACCACTTATATGGTCCGTAAAAACAGTTTATATTGGCGTGTTAGTTTGATTTTTGCAGACTATTTTTTTGCATTTGATTGAAGACTTACTTTAGAACACTACTATCTAAGATCTTTAAAAGCGTATAATTATCATTAAGTACATAGTGTCTAAAATGGATTAATCCCCCTACCAGATCAGAACAATCACTTATTATCAGTTCTATTACAAAATGTCAGTCAAGAAACGGTCACCGAATCCGAAGAACAGCTTTAGATGCTAATGTTATATCATATGACCTATAAAGATTTGGTACTGAAAGCTCAAAAACAAAGATTGTGACATGTAAGAACCAGAGAGCCCTGGCTGGAATATTGAATTTCATAGAATATAACTGGCTTTGAAACGCTCGGTTTCAAAGTTTCTGAACAGAAGGCTTTGAACATATACCAAAGAGTACTTTCTTTCCAAAAATAAGATACCAAAATGAAAGTACTTTCTTCATGCTTTTTTTCTAATTGTATTTAAAATGTTGTTGAAATGTTCTTAACAATGTAATACAGCAAAGTGTTATCAAGTAGCTTGCCTTCTAGGCATAAATTTATTTAGCAAATCAACAGCAGTATTCGAATGATCTTAATGAATGATTTGAACTGATGGCTACTAAAATTCTAGCACCAAGAAATAAGGATTTTACAAAAGCAAATCTTTTAAATTGTAAAAACATTACAGGGCATTTAGACAAATCAGGAGGTTCCAACAAAATCAGAAGCATAACATAAAATTTATATCGGGCAGATGATTTCTCATATAGAAATAACTTAATTTGTAATTAATAATTAGTTTTTAACTTTCTCAGATTATTG
Organism: Latrodectus hesperus; assembly: GCA_037975125.1. Lineage (NCBI taxonomy): Eukaryota > Metazoa > Arthropoda > Arachnida > Araneae > Theridiidae > Latrodectus > Latrodectus hesperus. The sequence continues at coordinate 24,239,225 of CM075861.1, forward strand.
TAATGCTTCGAATGGGAAGATATGTTTATCAGCAAGTGTCAAAATTTGATAGAGGTAGAATGTTTGCCTATCGAGTTTGAGGCATAACGTACCCAGAACATTCCATACACTAGGAATTAAATCTAAGTAACCTCATGCAAATTTGGAATCGATAAGCCTTTGGAGGTCAGGAAGGGTCTCAGTGTCTTGAAATGAGGAAAACTAACTAGACATTTTGGTAAGTCAACCTCGCAAAATCATATAACTGTATTACAGATGTATATATATATATATATATATATATATATATATATATATATATATATATATATATATATATATATATATATATATATATATATATATATATATATATATATATATATATATATATATGCATATATCTGTACATATGTATCTGTTTAAATATGTAAATATGCATGAAATATCGAGTTCATTATTTGCTTCTCAAAAGATTAATTGGAAAACAAATAGATTTTTACAAATAAACTAAAGAGATTGTACCACAATTGACTGCATTTATATTTTTAACATTAGTTTTTATTACATTACTGTTATTATATTTGTATAGTGTAGCTCGTGGATATGAAGTTAAAATATAGAAGGATTTCTTCATGTTTCTTGACAAATGATTAAGGAAACAATCTAATTATAATCAGCTAGCTGAAACATTAGTTATAAAGACAATTCACATAATGATTCTAGGTTCATTAAAACTTATCCAATAATTAGCCGATGATTTTCCCTAATTGGCAAATGACAAATGCTCTTTAATGAAACACTTTAACCTTATAAGTAGTTTTCAGCTATAAATTATTTATTCTCGCATATATATTTTGCAATTTTATTATGAAAGATGGAGAGAAAATTTTAAAACGTATGAAAATAGTAAAATTAAGATTTCATTAATTTTGAAAACATTCAGTTATCATAAGAAACATTGAGCTTAGTTAAATATTTTTAAATCATAAAATTTTATGAATTGTCTACTAGTTGATAAAATAATTTTTGTTTTTTATATTTTCTTAAAATTTATTACATGATTAACACTGAGTTTTTCCACTGCTTAAACTTCACTACCGAATTACCTCTCAATTAACAAAATGATAATAGTTTACATTTGATTTGAAGCAGAGAAATTGATTCAATAGTTTTGAATACTGGTTCTATAAATGTAATTAAATTTTTAAATAAATTAAAACTTTAAATTGAGGATATTAAAATAAATTAGTATGAACATTTTAGTAACATGCTATGAAAATGTTTCAAAATAAACAAATGCAAATTCTAGCATAATTGTAACAATAAATTAAACATTATGGCATTTTAAATTATGTTGATTATACAAAATAAATATATAATATAATATTATTCCGATTCTATTACGTGTAATATATATATATATATATATATATATATATATATATATATATATATATATATATATATATATATATATATATATATATATATATATATATATATATATATATATATATATATATATATATATATATATATATATATATATATATATATATATATATATATATATATACATATACATCACTGCTGGCCACCTGAATTGCAACACCAAGAAATAAAATCAGATATTACAACAAAATTTATTTTGTAAATAACATGTTGACCAATGTTAACCAAGTATCAAAGGATTAAAGTTATAGACTTCTGTGAAGTGTAGTTCCTGCCCTGCCAAAATCAGTAACCACAGTAGCCGCCATTGTTAGAAATCACCACTGCCACACACCTCTGCATTGATTAAAAGAGTATTTGCATGTGTTTTTGGGGTACAACAAGCCATGTAGCTTTCACACATTGCCAAAGTTGGTGAGGTGGCTGGTGCTGTAGATCTGAGTCAATCGTTGAGCAACCATGGAACGCATGCTTTCCATCGGCAAAAGATATAATAATAAAAGCGAGTCGGCCAGGGAAGCAATTCCTTTGGCGATTGACGAAGAACACTTGGACAATGCGTGTCACGTTTGTTAGCGCATTGTCCTGTTGAAATATGTTTATGGACAAACTCTGAAGATAAGGAAGCTGGCTCTAACAACTCTGAGATGTAGCACTAATTGTTAAAAGTACTATCAATAAGTACTAGATAAGTGCGAGAGTGATATCTAACACCACCCCATACAATAATGCCAGGTGCAAGGCAAGTGTGGTGATACATAATGTAGCTGTTCAGCATCCTCTCTTCACGGGGTCTCCAGACTCAAATGCAACCGTTGTGATGTTGCCGATAGTAGCGTAACTCGTCAGTAAAGACAATTTCATTTCGTTCTGCCATCCACATCCTTCTTTCATCTCTCCATTGACAGCGGACATGACTGTTATTCCGCGTCAAGGGTAGATGGAGCAATGAACGTCTTGCTGACAGACCACTCTGCTATAAACGACGTCGAATTGTAAGTGTAGACTCTGGATAATATGATAAGACTGATATGCTATTGTTCGTGATAAGGCTGAGCGATCATTTGCTACCATGCACACAATTTGCCTGTCACCATGTAAAGTGGTGCTTTGAGGTTCAAGCGATCGAACACGCCGTTTCTATCCTACTCTCCTGCATCCAAAGATCACATATCCGCATTACATCTATTTGGTTTCGACCAACACGACTTCTGATTTCCTTGCAAGATAATCCACAATATCGGTATACTACTATCCTTCCTCTGTCGAACTCCGATACTTGATCAAAAAATGATCGCCGTTTTGCACAAAACATAAGTAATCGTTTTTCTTTTCTTTTTTATTTATTTATTTTTTAATAAAGAAAAATCTGAATACTTGCAGCATTTTCAACATTCACAATCTTTCACTGTAACACACACACACACACATGTATATATATATATATATATATATATATATATATATATATATATATATATATATATATATATATATACATAGATAGATAGATATAGATGATATTAAAAAAAGAAATTAGAAAACTGTTAACAAATAGATGTTTCTGAGAAGAGAGAGAAATATTAATATTTCCGATATCAGAGTTAAAAGTATACATGGCATAAGCATAACTTGTAATTTTTTTCCTAAATACTACAGATTTTTTCCTGCATCAATTTCTGTATTCATTTTTTACGTCAATTAATAAGATGCAGTTAACTCTTAATTCAATTAATTTATTACTCAATTTTTCATTCATGTGCCTTCAGTTAATAATTATTATAAGATGATTAGGATGAAACATTACATATTGAAACACACACACACATGTGTGTTCTCGATGTAATGTGTTTTAATCAATGTATTTATCACCTAATTTTATTGAGTTATGAAGATGAAAAGGCAATATTCCATTCATTTTCGTAATACACTTCATCACACGTAACATAATTTTTTACTTGCACCAATATGGGAATAAATGTAATTATTATCTTTCTCTGAACACAACTAATTTGTCACCAAATTACCTCTTCGTTTCAAAAAAATGTTTTCTAATACATCGTTTAGAAATGACTGCAATCGGAACTGTCGACATTGATTTGTGAAACTGGATATTTTTTTTAAACTTAATTAGTTTCTGCCGTTCATCCCTTTTCGCAAGCATTAAACTTCAATTACTTTGCAAAACTGACTTTAAACACTTGCCAGTAGCTTTAGTTGACGACTTTAAAAATGACTCGGCACGGTTAAAGTTTTCCAGTTAATTAAAATCCGTCAAAGAAACTGAATTATTTCTTTTTTATAATCCTGCACACCAAGCATTTTTGATGATTTTAGAATATGTAAGAATTATTGATACAGCCTTAATGTATTGCAAATCAAAAACAGATTATTTGTTTCGTAAGTATATTAAATTTTTGATTTTGAGATGTATTTGAGACTTATTAACGTAATTTGATATGAAACGAGATTTACTAACGTAAAATAAAAGTTGATTGTAAAATAAAACTTTATAAATTTAAAACCATATATTTTGTTTTTTTATGTTATAAAATAGCATTTATTACTGTTAGCCACTATTGAAATAAGCATAATTATTTTAGCAAGTTAATTGAAGAATAATCTACTATCTGTTTTCAGCCATAATTATTATATTTCTAAACATCTAAAAGTAACTTTAATAATAATGACTAAATATATACTTTGAGTATTTTAAATGTTTCCATTACATTTCAAATTTTATTTTATTTTACACATTGATATATTACAAGAGATTAGGTATGACATCAAATAAAAATTAAATGGAATAATAGAAAATAAATCACTTTCCAATTCAATATAATCAATCACAGAAATTATTCTTATATAAAAATTTTAATTTTATATTATTTATTCCTTAAATTCGTTAAATATGCCTAATATGTCCCATTATAAACAGCAAGTAAAACTAAGCATGTTGATTTCATATATATATATATATATATATATATATATATATATATATATATATATATATATATATATATATATATATATATATATATATATATATATATATATATATATATATATATATATATATATATTATTATTATATAATTATTAGAATGGTGAAAGCTTATGCTGCAACTAACATTCACCTAGGAATCAGTTGATACAAATTTTAGTGTATAAAGGAAAATAATGGACGATTCGAACCCAGGACCTCCCGGTCCGTAGACATGGACTCTAACCAGTAGACAGTTCGGGCGGTAATTCATTAGTTAGAAATGTCAAAACAGTGATTATATTTGATTTTTCTATATTTTTGTTTGATGAATATTACTCCAAATCATACTTTTTGGTAAGTTCTTGTAAACTTGTGAGATGTGAACACACACACACACACACATATATATATATATATATATATATATATATATATATATATATATATATATATATATATATATATATATATATATACATACGAAGAAAATAAATTAAATTATATCTCCCTTTAAATATCATATTTTTAGAAAAATTAAGGATTTACTGAAAACAAGAGGCGAAATCAAGACGTGTCATATAAAATGCGTTAAAAACAAACATTTGTTTCTCTTTGAATACCATTTTAAACCTGATACCAAATAGAAATTACATGAAAATTTTTCGAATAATTTTAATTCCAAACATATTAATTTTAAATACTTTAAAATCAATTGAAAAGTTTTGACTAAAGATTTAAAACATTATGATACAAGTAGATATATAAAACATTTTTGCTAACTAATTTTCTTTAAGAAAGAACGAAAGATTCATTAGTTTTATCATCATCATATTTGTAAATTTTCTAATAGATACAATGAATTTGCTCACATGGGATGAAATTTCTTCATGGAATATGCACTATGAATATTTTTTAAATATCTTCCATTCTGATCTTTAGATATATATAAATTATTAAGATTTAGAAATTAGAATTCTGCTGGCACATTTGTGATAATTTATTGGGTTAGAATTGTTGGCGTCTTGTTTTAAAGGTGCAATCACAAAATTAACAGTATTCTTCATTTTTGTAATTCATTAATTCTTCATTTTTGTAATTCATTAACGGTGAAATATATATTCATATATTTCACCGTTAATATATATTCATTAACGGTGATTATAGAAATAAGGAAGCAAAATCATTGAATTTAGTAGCATGAAACTTTTAAATATGTTTTAAATTGCATAATGGAATGTATCCGACTTTTAAGCTTTTCTCTGGACATGAATGGATAAAGTATATTTCATTTGATACACTTATTTCGATTAAAAAAATGAATGTATTTGAATTTTTTGAGATGAATAAAACTACAGAAAAAAATCAAAAAATACTAATAAATAATAAAACCTGGCCGATTTCCAAAAATGTATGAAAAGATCAAAGTTGATGTTACGAGATGACATTCATCTGAAAATCAAAACTCAAGCATCTTCGCCCAGAGAAAATAGTTCGACATGGTTGTCCAGATCTCGAGAGAGTATTGAATAAGAAATGTCAAATAAATTTTAGATTGTGAACGACCAGTTGATCCTAAGATATTTTCTGTCAATTTCTATTATTTGAGGGACTGTATCTGGAAAAAGGTACTCAAAATCTTAAAATTATTTGAAACTAGAAAAGAAATTGAATACCCAAAACCTCTACTAATATATATATATATATATATATATATATATATATATATATATATATATATATATATATATATATATATATATATATATATATATATATATATATATATATATATATATATATGTATATGTATATATATATATATATATATATATATATATATATATATATATATATATATATATATATATATATATATATATATATATATATATATATATATATATATATATATATATATATATATATATATATATATATATATATATATATATATAAATAATAACTTAATAACTCTTTGACCGAAGGTTGATTCCATATACCCAAAAATCACTTCTCTGATTTTAGACTTTTTCATAAGACAATTTCATCACTGCTTTTTCTGCATTACAGCATGCTCTGAAAACAAGTTCTTCTCCACTTTTACCATCTTTTGTAGCATTTTTAGATAGAAGAAAGAATCACATTTAAGAATATATCCTAGATTTTTGGACTCCATACCTTATTATTTACTACATATCTCCGTACTCATTGTTGCTGTATGATAGATGCTGGTGCATAAATGATAAAACAGTAGTTATTAAAAAAATATCAATACCAGCACATCAAAATGTATTTATTAAATTGGAATAGCTATATAATTGCCAAATTAATAAAAAAATATTATGAGATAAAACAAATTCTTTTATATTAAATATACTTTAACTGTGAATTTAAGTCATGGTCTCTAAACTATTTTAATTTTTAACTCATAATTTTTCATAATAATTTTCGCCATCATTTTACTATCTCAATTTTTTAAATAGGTTTTCATGTGCTCGTATTAATATTTTTTACTGTGATGTTGTATTGTTTCCTTTTTCTTCTCTGGATTTGTATACATTGCATTGATACATAGTTTACTTTATTTATTTTGTGCATATTTCCATTACTGTAAACATACTTCAGATGAATTGACAATTCTTCTTAGCCGTGTGCTTCAAGATATTAATGTAGTGATAAATAATATTCTATGCATCATACAGTGTTGTTGTGTAAAATTATTTCAATTTGTCAGAGTGTTCTTATGTTATTATATGTTTATCAAAAATTGACAAAAAATAATACTTGAAAATTTATTTTTATACATATTTTTTTATCATTAGTAAAACATACAATCCGAACTATAAAAAATATTATTTATCTTTATATATATAAATGCTTTTATTATTATATTATCATTTATCTTTAAATATCGATGATTTATTATTAAAACAATTTTTATGATGATTTCAAAAATCTAAATAATATATGAACAGTGCGTTTTAATTTTATATATTTTATTAATTTATATATATGTATGTACATTAAAAGTATGAAATCAGCTTGCGAAAAGCTGATACCTTTATTAAATTCAGCATTCATTATAAATTTCAAAAATCCAAGAATGGCAACTTTAATAAATTATAATAAATACGATATAAAAATATATTATACAAGAAACAAACATAAGATCAATCGAAAATAATGAATACATTCTATTTAAAAAAGTTACATCCTAATTAACTGTCTGGGGTAAAATTGATTCATGGATACTACATTTTACTTTGTCCTAGGCGTTACAGCTGTTTTAACCGGAACAACAATGTTTTCTTAGCTTAGAAATCACTTATCTCTGACTCGGAAATCCTCCACTTGTCTTTCCACTCAAAAGCTCTTGCTACGTGTTAGCAGGTTAATTCCTCATAAGTAGAACAGACTAATGCAAGTACTGATGGGTTAAACAACTGTTAAAACTTTCAGGCTTACGGAAGATTATCAGAGATTTCATTTCACTTTAGCACGGTTTCCTCTTAATAAACGTGCGCTTGCCTCCTCTCCTTATCCACTTGAGCAGGTGGAAATGAAAGCTATGTTTTCCCTCATTACTTATGATGCTCTTAGGTGGTGGCTTTTCAAATTAAAATAGGGAAGGAAAAATTGAAGGTTTTCATGAACTTTTTTCTTCATCAATAGAGAACGCTTTCTTAATTCAAAGTAAATTTGTTTTTGTTCTGATTTGAAAAGCTATCTTTGAACTATGTCGTTTCTATTTATTTAGAAAACTAATTTTTTTCAATTATTTCAATCAATAAGTAACTTACACGGTTTTTCATGCAATAATTGAAATACATTTGTTTTATCTTAATAATAGTATGGGCTATTTGGCTTACATTGCACGCATTTATTCAGTTGCTTCTAAATTTTATTCACAAATTAACAAAATATTCTATCCCGTGATATATTTCAAATGTTTAAAAGTATTAATGTGTGTTTCGTACTTACAATACTTATAAACTTAAAGTCAAAAATGCTATTTTTTGACTTTAAGATTTCAGTTGTTTACAAAATTTCCTTCAACTACTTGTAGTACTTATGCAGGCATTATAAATAGATATATATATATATATATATATATATATATATATATATATATATATATATATATATATATATATATATATATATATATATATATATATATATATATATATTTAGATACTTTTGACAACAATACTCATTTATTCATTTTGATTTATGTGAATACACTTTTGGATTTATGTGATTGAGATTTTTATGAAATGTGAAGTTTTTTTGGGATTGCAAAAAATACCAATCTTGTATGATGTTAAAAACTTTTTTTGAAAGACTGCACATTCTTTGCAAAAACTGAGCACTTATATATACTTGTTTATTTTGAGGCAATTTATTGTTTAAATTTTTGATTTAATTAGGAATTAATTATTTAATAAAATTTTTAAATTGTCGAGTGCTTATTTTAATTTATTTAAAACTAGTGTTACTTTGACTACGAAAATTAAATTTGTTTAAAATTTACATTTTGAAAATAATATCCTAAAATAGTTTACTAATTATTTTTATTTAAAGAAGCAAGACATTTTTGCTTTTTACCTATGTCTTACAATTAAACAGAAATTAAACCGATGTTAAGTCGTTAGTTCTGCATATGAATGAAATAACCAAGAAATTTTTATGCAGATTAGAATAATACTTATATTTCGCAGTTGTTTCAAATAAATGATAATGCAGTCAATAGACACTTTATGTATTATTTAGAGCAAACTATTGTAAAATAGAGAAAATATCTATTATAAAATAGGCACATGTCTTTTTTCTTACATATTAACATGTCTTCTTTTGTATTTGCATGTATTTTATTTCTTTTTTCATATCCTAGTTATATATATTATTTTTATTACTCATGTCTAAAGATTTTTGTAAATGTGGCGTACAAATATGTTTGCAATAATTTATCAAATTCTAATAATATGTGTAAAAACATATGATTGAAATATTATTCACAAAATTTCTCACTTTTAAAATATTGAAAACTATTCAAGGTAAAATTTGAATAATAAGTTTTATTACTCTGGCTTAGGTATGCCAATAATATTTTATTTTCATTAATCAATTGTGAAATCTGTAACAAAATTATAGTAAATCGTAAACTCATCAGATAAATAATAAAAAAACTGTGCATCAAATATTTGTAGGCAAAGAACATTATTAAAAAATATCACTAAAAATTCAGTTAACATAAATCTTCCAAGAAAAATAATTTTTCAAATTACAAAGTCTTTAATTAAACTTTTGTTAATCATTTGTTTATTTACTGATTTATTTTATGCTTATGAATGAATTATTTAGTATTTTAATATACTTTATAAACAAAGCCTGTTAGAAGATATTGTACTAAAGTTGTTAGCTTTAAAGAGTCTCCTGAAGCCGATAAGACGAATTAAGGCTAATTACTCATGTGAAAATTTTGCAGCCAGAAACAAGATTACAGTCCATTGACTTAAATGAGCTTCCCAGTAATTTAGAATAGATGTTAACAAAGGGAAATGAAGCTAATTAAGATTTACGATGTCTAACTGAATTTGAGCTTTTTGTAATGTTTACTTTTATGGAAGAAGATATAGTTCTTTTTTTATAAAATTTTACTGAACACATTTTAATTTAAAAAAACTTTATTATTACCAAGAAAAGAGAAAAATATTTCAAAATAGGTAATTATAACGATTATAAATATAGTAATTCACATTAATTTCCCACTATTTTTAACGCATATAAATGGCTGAAAATTAATACAAATAAATCTTATGACACATTTTTAAAGTAAGAACAAAATTAAGCATTTAAAAATGAAATTTTAAATAAAAAATTCTTAATGAACTATCTTATTTTTATGCATTATTTCTCTCTCTTTCTCTCTGAATATATAAATATATATATATATATATATATATATATATATATATATATATATATATATATATATATATATATATATATATATATATATATATATATATATATATATATATATATATATATATATATATATATATATATATAATATATATATAGATAGATAGATAGATAGATAGATAGATAGATAGATAGATATAGATAGATATAATTGTGTGTGTGATTCTGCATATATGTGAAAACTATTAAATAATATTTTTTAATTACTTTTTAAACCTATTTAACAGTTCTATACATAAAGTTATAAGGCAAGCTTAAATTTCCTTAAAATCAAAAATACGCACTTTTATTCTTAATCCAATTTTCATAATATCATTATATTTTTTTCAGGTGCATGTTAATTTCATTTAAAAAAATCCTTTGATGCTTTGCAAATTGTACTCAAATTAAGGTATTAGGTTAATAATTTTCTTCGATTATAAATGCATACATTAACCAGAATTATTTTTCTGAAAAAATTATTAGGGTGATTGAAAATGAGATATTAATTCCTAAAATGGTTTTTAGTTTTTTTTATAAATTTAAGTATTTAATTGATTAAAAAAATTTTCGTGCTGACATTGTTTAAGTATTTATTGAAAAGGATTGCATTAATTTTCTTATCCTATATTTATATTATATTATTATAATGTATAGTTTTATATATATATATATATATATATATATATATTATATATATATATATATATATATATATATATATATATATATATATATATATATATATATATATATATATATATATATATATATATATATATATATATATATATATATATATATATATATATATATATGTATATATATATATATAATAAGTTTTAAACTCACTAATATCGATTTAATATTCAACTTTATGCATTACATTTTAATTTGTATTATAATCTAGAAGTTAAAATGAAAATTTTAGAAATGTGTTTGAATACCATCTTACAAGAAATCATGAAGATGTAAGAGCCGTTCATTTCATTTAATGATTTATTTTTATTTTTTATACAAAAGTTAACTTAGTGGAATAGTCAAACCTACACAAATTTGTATGAAAATTAAAAATTATAATAACAATTGTTTTCAAAAACAAAAAATTGTTGAGTTTCTAACTTCTACATGTACATGTTGGAAGCTTGTGCAGTTTTCAATTTTCCTTCTTCATGACACACGATTAAGACATTTTATTAGCATATAGCTTCTTGACAGTTATAAACAATACATGTTAAAATAACTCACAGTATACTTTGGTTTCCATGCTAAATTCTGTTCAGTGTTAAAATGATCTATTGAAAATTACATTTTACTAACACAAAGAGAGGAGTCTCCTTTATTTTTCCTAACATTTCTTAAGACACGAATAAAGTGAAAATGACTTTAATATAATTTCTTTAATTTGGTAATATAGAGCTCGATTGAATCGTTTCATAAAGTTCGTTAATTTTAAACCATTACTCTTAAATCTAACTTAATTTTACATTCTAAGCAAGGGAATATTTTTAGATTTTTTACTTTGTAAAAGACAAAGAAAATGTATCGTATGAAAATAACTGATTTTTCCATGATTTCTTCAAGGAAAAACCTACCTACTTTTTTCTTAGAAGAGTTTTTATTATCAGAGCAATTAGTATATTTTTATAATGTATCTAAAATATATCCTACAAGCAGACCTGCCTTTATATTCATATATAATTTATAACAGCCATAACATAATATTACGTCATTACAGATATATTTTATTATATCTCCAAAAAATTTCAGTATCAAAATTCTGACATATTATTATTGACAAATGACATGAATTTTTAATTTTAATAATATTTTTATGTTTCAATTCCATACTGTCTGCAAATTGATGTCTTTCATATCTCTGTCATATATATATATATATATATATATATATATATATATATATATATATATATATATATATATATATATATATATATATATATATATATATATATATATATATATATATATATATATATATATATATATATATATATATATATATATATATATATATATATATATATAAACAGAATTTATAATGATACTAATTATTAATAATTTACTACTTCAATTTAATATTAAGGAAAACGTTTCGCATGAATATGGATTTTTGAGTACTAATCTAAAGTTGTTATTTCTACATAAATACCATATATATTTTTATAAACACCGCAAAATATCTGATAAGTGATTTTATTGACATATTGATTGTATTTCGTCTTTAAGTACTGTACAAAAATATCAACAAAAGTCTAAATAAAAATATTTTACTTTAAATACGTAACATATAATATATTAATAACATGCACACTATTTCATGATCACGATTACATGCCCACTGGGTGCACCCCGATATAAAAACAGCGTCATTTCCAGCCCTTGTAGAGCTTAAAAGGTTAAATCCCAGTTGCTATTCATTGAACAAAAAATCATGTACAAAATATTCCATCGAAGAAACATGAAATATTAAATACGCTATTTTGTGAATAAACAATGAGAAATTTAACTTTCAGTTTAAAATATATTAAAATGTATAAAATATTGAAGTAAACTGTAGTTTAATTTATAGCTGTTTTTTAATATCAGATAATTCCAGTGACATTTTGTTAACAAAATAAAAAAAAAGTTAATGAAGTAATAAAATTCAGGTTTTATGTTTTTCAGCAAAAATTATTTTACATACAAATGTCATGATGACATGACCATAGAATATCATATTATTTCAATAAAATATTTAATTCAAAATTATTATATTGAATGTTGATAACGCTCAAATGTAATTTAAAGCCTTTAATGATATTTTATTAAATTAAAAAAACTCTATTCTCACATATCATTATTTAACATTTTTATAAAAAAAGAATCTAAAACTTTGAAGAAATATCAGAAAGCAGAAGAAACATGCAAAGATTTCGCAATCAATAGTAGTTAAATGTATTTTTCAATCGCATCTCATTACATATGAATTGATTTCTGCGGAAACGAGTCCTAATAAGAAAAGAAAAATTAGTAACCCGTACAAATCACCTAGACAAAGTTTCATTGCATCATTTGAAGCTTGTGTATCATGGCAACCATAATTACTTTCCAAAAAGAAAATGAGAGAGTCTGTTGGTTTATCTAAGGCTCTTGATGAAAAATGTCATAAAACACCAATTTGTTGTTTTGAAGACCCAAACAAAGTAATTCGATAAAATATTTTGATAAAAGTATGTGTATTGTAGTTTTCATACAAATACAGTTTTACTTTTCTTTAAGAAATAACGATTGTACTGATATTTTATTTTACAACTGAATAATTAAATTACTACCCATTATTATTTTCAAATTTGAAAGCATTATTCATTACTATAAATTGGAAAAAAATATCATTTCGTGTAAAAATAATTTTAAAATACTATAAAGATAACAAAACAACTAGGTTTAAAATGTTGTGCTCAATTGAGTGATTGTGACATTTCACTAATCGTTTTGAATCGCGAAGAAACACTTCGAAAATTACTATAGAAATATATCTAAATACCAATAAATATTTAGTTAATAATTTATTTTATTTTATTACATATAATTATTTGTTACAATAATTTTTTACTTTATTCCTGTTTAAAAGTTATAAGGGAACAGAAACAGCATTGATTGGTTAACTTTCATATTTCCTTTAAATATTGAATATGTTTGTGAATTATACTTTTTCTATAAGAATTGCGTATCATATAAGAATTGCGGATGAGCTTGTGCAGATTGTTTTTCTAATTATATAGTAGTATACTGTACATCTCAAATTGATTATGTTTTTGTATAGTAATAACTAGATTTTATGTGTATTTGTCAAATGCGTGTAAAATCAAAAGAAAACATATATTACATGCTGTGAAGTTTAGGTATTTTGATACTTGTTATGATAAAAGTTCTAGTTGAAACTATCAAACGTTTTTCGTATTAATATATTGTAAATGTTTTCATTAAACATAAGAACGAAACTTAATCATATTTATTACATTAAAGTCAGATGCTAGAGTCAAAATTTTTTAGTTTGCAATTTTTTTCATTTCATACTTTATTTATGATTTACCTAATAACAAATGATTGGATACTGAAGTATTTAGTGTACATATTACATACGTTTTTGAAATATCAGCTATTTTAACCTGTATTAAATATCTGTATCTTATAATCTTTATTAAATTTCTGTATATAACATAAACTGATTGCTAAATTGAACTTATATTATATATTTTTATTGTCTGATCAAAACATGTATCAAATGATATATTAAAACAAGATAAATAACTGATTTAATTTGAAACAAATCTTATGAAAAATACTTAAATTTTATTTAACAAAGATATAAAAGCAAATAGTTTAGTGTCAGAATTATTCAGATATATATAATGTTGAACTAAATTTTATTACAATTTATATAGAATGTTTCCAATTTTTTTCAAGAACCACAAGGAATCTGATTATTTATTTCAAATTTAAGCTTAACATTTGTATTGAAACAAGAAGAAAAAAACAATTCATAAATATAATATTTTAAGGTAGATCTTTTTTAAGTGATTTTGCAAACGAATGAAATATAAGTTTTTCTAAAATTTAAAATACATTTTGCGCATCTGTCAGTAAGTAAATCCGCTTACGGTACATCGAATTTAAGAAGAAAAACTGTTGTCATCTTTGTTACCAAAGGCTTGAAGGGATTTATGTGTAGAAGTTTTGAACACAATCGGCTTATGAAACTACAGGATAGAGTTATCTATCTATCTTTCATGGTAAATCTTCGATGTTTATCTTAGGGTGGATTTTAAACTTAGGATTACGTGATTAGAAAAGGAAATACGATTGTATTTTTCTTACATTTCTGAGCTTGGAAATCTTGAATATTTACTATGAGAACTATCATATATTTAAATATTAAAAATTTATTTAAAAATAAAAACTAATTTTAAAATTAAAATTTTAATGAAGTAATGTGCATACGAGGTATATAAATAGTTAATGTTGTACCAATAATGATATTTTTTCAACTTTCTAAAAGTATTCAACTTTCTAATTTTGTACAATGTTTGTACATATAGTCAGTAAAGTGTAAGAATTATATATTTAAACGCACAAGCAAATTCTTTCTCTGCAATAAGTTTGTTTTGATGCATGGAAGATTTTACCAAAGTTTTTCTGTTGAAAGACTTAAAGTATCCTTGGTCATTATGAAAGTTTTAAAAAATAAGAACATATAAAGAGAAAAATGTAGTTAATCAAGAACTTTAATTTTGTGTTTTTATTTTTTATTTATAGAAACTTAAATATTTAAATGACCAAAGAAAACAATAACCTATACAACTTCAATTGTTAAATCCGTAGAAAACTTTTAATTATAACTTTTAAATTTTCCAAATTTATGGCTGACGATGCTCTTGGTTGATAATGTTAAATGCATCTAAAAAACGAAAGAATTTTTTTGTATTATAATCAAAAGAGCTCTTTCATGATGATTAAAAGAATTCTTCTGTAATAAAGTGATTTTATAACACCAGCAAATTTTAAATAATTATTTATTACAAGAATATTGTTGCTGATATGGTAAGAAATAATTGGTTCTCAATGCATTGGCGCATATATAAAATTAAAAAAACAGAGATTTTATATGCAGTTTAAAAGGTATATCGACAAAACAGTAATGCGTCAGCAATACTGCTTTGCTGATGAATTGATACATCAAAATGAATTATATTCATTATATATAACATTCAAGATATAACGTAATATACATAAAATTGGTTTTTGACAGATTATTTGAATTAAATTCGCTGAAAGAACAAATTTAATTTAATATACTCACAGGACAGTTATCTGAAAGGATATAATGTCTTAAGAAATATGGTATATGTCTGATATCTGAAAGGATATGGTGGTCTTTTTCAATCTAAAAAACATAGTCATTTATTGGAGTTCTGATGCTTATAAGACAAAAAACATGCACACTGTATTTCAATTATACTATATTATCAAAGAATAATATCTTAATTGGGATCTAGATAACTCTCTGCTTCCACACATTTGTGCTTATTTAAAAGTTAAAATATGAAGAACAATTCCACCAAATGTCTATGTATAAATATCAAAGAATGTGTTTATTTTTTAAGTATATATATATATATATATATATATATATATATATATATATATATATATATATATATATATATATATATATATATATATATATATATATATATATATATATATATATATATATATATATATATATATATATATATATATATATATATATATATATATATATACATATATACAATGCAGATTCATACTTATCAATACTGTATAGTTAGCTTTTACTACACATTATTCTTAGAACTCTAAGTTTGAAGACGCAGATTAATTAGATTCACCTCCTACTTTAAATCAATTAATAAATTTGAAATAAGAACCAGTTTAAAATAGCAGACAAATTTTGGGCGAAATGAGCTCAAAATAGAGAGATCATGCTTCTCAACTTCAATATACATTTTAATGGAAAGAATGTATTTATTACTAATTGTAATTATGGATTTCATTAATTTCTAAAAATTAAAAATGAATAATGCTCTGTCATGACTATCAAAATATTCTGAAAATGAACCACTAAGTACATGAAATGCTAAATATTAAATTTTAATAGAAATGTAACCAAAAAATATTGGTTGAAAACATACTAAAATTTGAAAGAAAAATTTTATAAACTAACAAAATAAAGTGTTACTTGCAAAATGAATAAAAATGAGTATAAATCAGACTCAAAACACGGATTAAGGAATATTTCAAGAACATATTATAAATCTTCAAAAGCTCACATTTATTTTACACCAACTTTCATCTTAAGATTACTTATTGGGAGCAGGGTTTCTATTGAACTTCAATACGGGAACAAATCAATGTAAAGACCATGGCGAAATATTTAATTAATTCCAAGGTTCACCTGCATATGAGTATCTTAACAAGGTAGAGGATATTTGAACAGGACAATGGGAAACTAATTATTCATTTCCAATTTCTCCCACAAGCACGTTATTGGACTGCACATTATAATGTCCAGCTGTAGAGGAACTCACATAGTTGTGGTATACTTGGATATTAGCTGTATTCCCAAATGACCCACTGGCTTAAATTTAACGACTGCAGCCGACGTTGGACAGTCAAAGTTTTCATGAGCAGCAATTTGCTTAATGACATTATGCTTTGTATATGTGTTCAATAACGAGTATAGAAAACTTTCATTTGGTATTGATAGATTTGATTTTATGAAAATCAAATCTGTCAATACCAAATGAAAGTTTAAGTGCTTAGTTTAATTTTTTTTCTGAAGACCTCTTGCTGTCAAGACAAACATCGACGGATACATTGAGTAATCAAAATAATAATTATCAGAAGTTATATTAATTTTTTCCCATAATAACAGCAATCTGAATTAATAATCGAAGCACATATGATTTTTATTTTTCAGTTTAATAGATTTATTGATAAGCAAAAACAAAATGTCGATAAAATCTGCAAAAATGTTGAGTTTGCAAAGTATAAATCATCTATATATATATATATATATATATATATATATATATATATATATATATATATATATATATATATATATATATATATATATATATATATATATATATATATATATATATATATATACATATAAATGTATGTATATATACATACCTAACCTAATTTGTTTTTAAATAAATAGGAATAAAATTAATTTTTTCAATAGGAAAAAAATAAAGTAAACAAAAATTTAAATAATTTTTTCTACATATTTTATAATATATGCGCAAATTCTTAATTTAGCAAACCAAAAGATTTTCACTGCATTCATATTCTTATTAAAAATCCATACTGTCAATTACAAAGCATTTTTGTAAAAGAAATCTGAATACTTTTTATCCTTACTTCAGGTGATAAAATATTACTTATCCACTTTTTGTTTTATTTATAATCATTGCAATTTGTCATAATGCATAACCTTTTTCATGTAGTCTGAAATATGCAAAAAAATTAACATGATATTAATAAAAATTGCACTGTTTGCGAGAATTTCTCTATAACTTATGGTATATTTGTTTAACATAGTATAATAGCAATATATATATCCATCAGTAAACATATATTTGTTGACTCTAATTACGCAACTTACATAGAATTTTATTTAATATTCAATGGCATTTTTTACTGTTGTTTCATAATTCCATAAATAAGTATGTGTAGATAAATTGAATCTTAACACTAAGCAATATCTTCAATTCAATTGTTAGTGAATTTTCAAGGATCATTTACAAAACAATAACTAATAATATCAATGATTTTTGTTTTTGTTATGAAAGTAATTTAAAGAATTGTAAAACTTTTTGAAAAATTATATATTAAAGAATTTAATTAGGAAATTGAGAATTTTCTGTAGCTAATATGTTTCTAACGCCACAATTCATAAAGTTTATATTGAATTGTCTTTAAAACTTACATTTGTTCAGATAAAGTGCAAATGTAAGTTTATTGGTTTAAAATATTTTTCGTTATTCGTCATGGATTCCGCTTCATAACATTAATCATCATTCGTACGTTCCAAGAAGAGGAATTTGTGATCATTTTGAGATAACTAATTACATCATTTGTTCAGAAAAACAATATATTTTGAAATTTCCAATAAGGGCAATATTTAATTTTTTTTTCTCTTGAAATCGTAATCTCATGTACTAAATAACATTTCGAAGATCTCTTTTGAATTTGGATTTTATGAATCACGCAATATCAAAGGATATTCTATGCAAAATATTTGTAATGTATTTATTTTTACTGATACATAGTTAGTTCGTATATAAATATCAAATCAAAATTTAAGGTATTGAAGAATGGACATTTGCAGATTCTATATGCGCTCAAATATACACTCCATTGATATCAATTTAGTAATGAAAGCACATAATAGTCCATTCAATAATAACGTAAAGCAAACATCAATGGAATCTGTAATAAGGTGGGTATTTTTATAATTTTTATTAAGTCCTAGCTCCTCTTTCAGACACGGACGTTTAAGAATACCCACAATAATTAATGACAGGAATTCAAATTTGGTGAGCGAGGAACCCAAACATTGGTAATATAATGCTGGATGTTATAAAAATCTTTCTGCAGTCAACCCAGTACATACAGTCAATTCTTGCTAAGGGTTTCAATATAATGAGGTAATTCATTTTACGTGAATAAAATGATATTCAAATACTATCGTTGTTGCAAAACAGGAATGACGTATCTTCAAAGTCATTCGTTGTACCTTGCAATCATCATGGATAGTATTTTAAAGTTCTAAGAAGGAGGATTTTAAAGGAAAGAGGTCAGATAATAATATGAACAATAAATTCACAGTAGTTGTTACTGCAAACAAAAAATAATAAAAGGCAGTGAAACAACTCGTATGTAGTGATTCTGTTTACTCACTGGTTCATCTAAAGAAAAATGAGCTTCACCGGTTAAAGAATCAACTTACTTAACAGCCATTGGTCATTCAATATTACCATTTTCAATTAAAAGAACCAAGTGCTCTCACAGTCATTGCCACGAACAAGTGACAAGTAACATAAATGTATGTTTGTTATTCCATATTAGTGACACAACCAAGCCTTCAGCCTATTCTTATTATATAATAATCTTATGTAAACCATTCTTTACCAAAGTTTCGTTTCGCAATCTTTTTATATGATGATTTACACTTATTGTTAATGTTGCGGTTTTGCTATGTAATGCTCGAATTTTTGAATGTAAGACTGACGATGAGGAAGTAGCAATGAGTTAGTATCGAAAGATTTTCTGATTTTGATCATAAGTGTCTTCATAGACATGAATCATTTGAGTAAGAAATTTTACAAAATTGCAGTTTGGAGGCATAAATTGCTTGATTTTTTTACGTGAAAAATGATCTAATGACATTTAATATAAATAATAAACGTAATTAAAGTCTAATACACAGAATTATTTTTATAGGATTTCAGATAAGATAATTTTAATTACAATTACTTTGATTCCGAGATCATCTTATTGGTCAAATAATAAAAAATGGCTGTTCAATACTAATATAGACATGCCATCTACAAAAATATATATGGTCCTTAATAAGAGAACAGTTAACTTATATATATATATATATATATATATATATATATATATATATATATATATATATATATATATATATAGTATATATATATATATATATAGATAGATAGATAGATAGATAGATAGATAGATTTAGATATAGACATATATTCATTTTAAATCTTATTAGAAACGTATAATCTCGACTCATACTGAAAATTATTATTATTATTATTATTTGCTTACTGTCATTTTTCTTTTTCGTTTAGTGTAATTTTGTTCTTTTTCTTGAATCTAAAGATAAAAATGTCAATAGGATTTACAAGATTAGATTTTTATTATTCTTATATAAATTTATGGTGCTTAACAAACATCTGAAGTTGTTTAATTTATGAGACTGTACTTCTGTGTGATATTTACTCTAGTTGGAGATTTTTATTTTTAATAAAAAAATTTCTGTACAAAGTCTTTGTAAAGGAACTACAACAAAAGGAAGCCATAATTTATTGTATTTTTCTTTAATTCTTGTAGTTAAGCAAAATAAATTACTAAAAACGTAGAAAACATTGACTAATAGTTGTAAAGTAATTAGTTTCGGAAATTCCATTGAAGTTTCAGAACGCTTTTGATATCAGCTATAAAAGAGTTCACTGGCTGTTAAAGGATGCATTTTCAGTTGTCTTTTTAGAATGTTGAGGGAAAAAACATACAATGAATTCTTTTCTCTTAGAAAATTAATTAAGTAAGTTATTTAGTTTAATTAAGGTTGAATCTGAGGAAAAAATTACTTCGATTGAATTGATTAAATTCGGTATATATCACAGTCTTAAAGGGCATCGAAGAAAGAATATTTTTTTTAAATTCTAAAGTGATCTATAAAAAGTTCTTTTTATTCAGTATTAGCATAATTTAAATGCTTTACGATGATATTCAAATATGTTTACTTTCAAGATATTTAATAACTGTTCAAAATTAATTAAAAATACTTTGAATTAATTAAATTTATCTAAGTAGAATTGAGTATCACTCAAAAAAAAATTAATGTATCATGTAATTATAGAAAAATATCAGGTAAACCATTTGAAGTTTTAGTTAAATTATTTATTATTAATTTAATTAGTTAAATTATAATAATTATTATAATTAGTTAAATTATAATAAAGTTAAATTATTTATTATAAATTAAATTATTATTAAATTTGAAGTTCCTAAAACTATTGCTTTACTGATCATAAAAATCTTATTTATGATCAGTAAAGCAATAATTTTAGCATAGTATAGCAAAATTTACTGATTGTTTAAAAATCAGAATTTGTGTAAATTAATTTAATTTTTGATTTATAAAAACATATTAGAGAAATTCAAAACCTATATAGAAGTAGAGTCAAGTGGTACAAATAAATAAAACTGTTACAGATTTTAGGTATCTAATAATTCTTAGAATATATTTCAATATTCATACACACACACACACACACACACACACACACACACTATATATATATATATATATATATATATCATATATATATATATATATATATATATATATATATATATATATATATATATATATATATATATATATATATATATATATATGTATATATATATTAATGTATATATATATTAATGAAATTATCCCTTGCTCTCATAGGAATAATATTTTTCTCATTTTATTCATGATAAAGAAAACATTGTGATGTTATTTTTAATCCATCACAGTGAAAATCTTTTTTTGATAAAAATATACACATCTTATTTTTGTGTATTTTATTTTCCTTACTGTCATAAAAATAAAGTAACATAAAACCCTCAAATAAATAGCATTGTCGTATCTTGCCTAGTATTTTTTTTCTTAATTTATCACAGCGTCTGTCGCTACCACTTGTCAGCGAATCAAAATTCCAACCTTCCACTGAGATATAACACATTTTTTATGTTTTAAAACGTAACTACATTCCTCTCTAAGCGATGGTTGTTCGCTGTAAAAGCGTGACAAATCGACGATAATAGCTCCGCAAAGTCAGACCTAATGACAAAACTAATGAAAGGCAACGAATACCAGAATCAGGTTGCTTAGCTGTGGCATGGATGGGAGGGAATGCTGCCAAGCTGCCGTTGCGGTTTACCGTCTAATGCATTTGCCACGTCATGCGGTCGTTAGAGGCAGATGTAAGGGACATCAATACATATTCCCCATAGAGACAGTACTTGTGATCCCACCTTGATTGGTTGAGCACTTGTTCTCCAATTATGCACATTGCAGTAGTGGAGATACATCAGGGGGTTCCAGTAAGCACTGATTTTGTCGCGTAGGTGATTATCAAGTGGAAAATTGATTACCAATGATTTAATGAGCTCCTTGCGTGTGGCTTTTGAATAGTTATAACGAGCGGACAATTGGCAATAAACTGCAGAAATTCAATTGCTTATTGGAATCTTCAATTATATTGTTTTAGTAACTAAATATTTAAAAACAAAACTTTAATGTCTAATTTTAATTTTTTGTAAATTTTACAGCGTTTTTAAAAACTTTCATTTAAAAATATATCTAATTTTATTTGATTTTTGTATTTTAATATTATACTAGGATGGTGTCATTACGGAAATGGTTCTATTGACATCTTTTAAAAATTCCCGATTAGGAACGGAACTTTGAATTTCCTGAAATATAGTGCCATCTCTTTTTACATTTATGAGCATATTCCACATGTGGTTCATCATTCACATCATAATCCTGTTCAGTCATATCATTCCACACTTTTTTTCTTTTTCTTTTTTTTAATTCTTTTATCTTTCATTTCTATTTATTCTTTGAAATTTACACATTTAAATAAGTATACGTGGACATTCCAGAAATGATATCAACTTAGGTAATTGAAAATATTTCAGTAGGAAAAGTTTGGTACTTATTTTCGTAAATTGAAATTATTTAAGTTATTCATGAATTATAAAGGTAAAAGAAGTACAGCAAATCTTTAATGTTTTACGCAGTATTTTTCAAAATTTTTAAATATAAAGAATTTTTTTTTTTTTGATTCTTAAAGTGAAATTTATAACTTAATCTATTATTCTCTAACATTATTTCAGCCTTAAGTGCCAATTATATTAAAAATTTTCTTTAGAGGTTTTTTTGTGTCATTGTAATTAAATAATTAATTTTTATTGGTATTCTATAAATACAATATTTCCATTCATTTTTGTATAGTATTTATGGGTTCATTCATTATATTGAAAAAATTGTCTAAATCTAACTTTATAGTTAGATTTAGAAAATTTTTTGGAACAAGTATTGTTAATTAAAATTAGTATTTCGTAATTAACATAAAGTTAATATGAAATACATAAGATAGTGTAATTTATTAAATACAAAATTGCTTTATATGAAGTGGATCAACAAATTTAAAAATATATTTAATAATTTTATCTTTGAAAATTTCAATTACTTTGAGTTTTTATGACAGGATGGTACTGTAATTTACAAAGTATAGATAATATAATTTAATTTTATAAAATAATATCAATATACTTAATATATTAATTAAAAATTTAAATTACTTACGTATATAAATATTTGCATTTGGAAAAAATAGAGCAAATCACATTTTAAATATTTCGTTAAAAATTTATAAACAAATAAAAAAATGGTTGTAACTTTTAAATTTTTAGTTGAATTTTTTTCTTCTTAAATGTAAAAATGTCATTCATTTTTTCTGTAGATAGGTTTGAAATTTGTAAATGCAACTACAGCAACAAGTAATTAAGTTAATAAGATGATTTCAGTACTGTGGAAATTAGCTCATGTAGTGTTCATTTCAATTGAGTAATTAGGCATTTATTTTTCTTTTATTAACATATATTATTTTTCTTTATAGGTAAGTCAAGATTGCATATTGAATATATCTGGACGAAAAACTTTGAAACAAATATAGGTAATATGAAATATAATATTTCCCCTCTTATTATATGGTATATAATTTACATATTATAGCTAACTTTAACGTAATAGAGATTTTATGCTTAAAATTCATACAATTCTTTTCACCGTTAGTAACAATACCTTTCAGTATATAATTTTAGTTATTATATTTAGTTTTTAAAATAATATAGAAAGAATATTTGCTAAATGAAGCAATAGAATTGACTTTTTCCCTTGAACATAATATTTCTAATTATCATAACAATGAAATTTATTCGATTAAAACAATAAGTACTAAACTTCATTTAGTACTTATTATTTATTATTTCAATTTATTTATTTTGTAATTTTTAAATTCAATATCTTACTTGCAAAGAAATTTTTAACAAAATATTTATTTCTATTTGCTGTATTAAAACTCGTAATTTCCTTAGCGTAATTGTTTTATTTTTATATGAAAAATATAACTATTCTAAATATAATAACTTAATAAGAATTAGAGAAATTACATTTTTTATAAACGTTTGTTTTATTTTATTTTGTTTTGTTCCATAAAATCCCTTATTTTACTCAAATATTAATTTATACAATAAATTTAATTAAGTGATATGTGAATTATATTTCTTTAATGAGCTTATAACACTTAGCACTTATAAATAAAATTGTTGTACTATTTTCTTTAAAATCAATATTAAATAATAATCAAATAGTTTTTATTGAACAGTATACCTATAATGCTGCCAATTATTACTTATAAACTTCCAAAGATTTCAATTCAATGAAATTTCATTTATTCAATACATGATTAATATCACATTTGGCTGTTCACAAATATTAACTAACCATAAAATTATTTATAAAAATCTAATAAAATTTTAATTTTGTTTTTAGTTCTAAACTTTAACATCACATATAATTCATAACTATTACAGAAAAATGTACATATAAAACTTCCACATATGTAAATTTAAAAAAATAATATTAAAGAAAAATTACGTAACGTCATATATATCTTTATAATATTTTCATTAAATGCCTAAAGCATTTATGTTTATACTATTATATCTAGGCATTGAATGCAATAAAGCCTATCTCAATGGTTTTTTTTAATTTTTCAACCAGTGTTTTGATATTTAACATTGTGAACACGAATATGATAAAATAAATACAAGCACAATTATATTAATAAATTTTTAGTGGTTTTAAAAGTCCTCAAGTCAAGACATCCGTATTGTTAAGGATTGTACAAATAATTATTTGTTTTGAGGAAACAAACACCTGTTAAATGTCTTAAAAATATTAGAAGATAGCTCATAGTGGGCTGATTGTTGGATATCCCTCTTTAGTGGAAAGATCTCGGGTTCAATTCCAGCCATTATTCACAGAGAGAGATGAATGCTGCGTTTCGTTATTCTGCAGGTGCACCTGCCTGATGGGCATTTGTAAGTTTTCTGGACATTCAAACTTCCTACACTTGAATAAGAATTAATATCTTTAAAACATTCTCCTGAAAATTAAATTACATGGTTTACACTGTAATATCCAACAGCAAATTTAGAACATTTGATTGTCTACTTCCCGGTGACAAAAATTTTAACATTAGAGAGCTCACCTTGGACAAATAGTTGGAAAACACTCTTCAGAGTGAAAGGTCTAAGTTTAAATCTTTAAACATTCAGAGAGGGATGCTGAGCTTTTAATTCTGCATACACTTAACATTCGGAGAGATTAAAAATCTTCATAATTTCCTTCCGTGCAAATAGGGAATTTGACCTTCATATATGAAAATATCGTTAGAAAAATAGTTTAAGTGGTATGTATTAAAATACTTTCCAACATCTTGATGATTAATTTGTCTCCTTCTATCGAACAAATTTAATATCAGAATAGTAATAATAAAAAATGCTTTACTATATTATAATTATCTAAAAAATAACCTTCTCTTGAAAAAATGAGTTGCTTAATTTATTTAAGTTGGGATATAAAACCAAGTTTTGAATACAAAAAATCGTTATTTTTTATTTACTTAAAAATTTATAAACCTTGCTTAAAATAACCATACTTAAAATTTCGTTAACATTTGCAACTAAGTCAAAAAAATTATTGATCTTTAAAATTAATTTCCGTTTTACAAGAATTGAGGAGATTTTTTGTTGTTGTGTTTATGTAAATCATAAAATGTATGCATGTGTAGTATTTTGTAAATGCAAATATAGTGTACATAGATATATTGTTTAGTTTCCCTAGAATATAAAAGTATATTAATAATTTCTAGTCATCAAATCTGGGTAACTTTGATTAACACATTAAATGTATTTGATTTAATGTGTTAATTTTTCTCTTTTATTAAATGTGTTAATCTTCATTCATACGGCAATATTTTTGCACATGAGGACAAATTCATTCATGATCTATTGTTTTAAGACAATTCTCATGCATCATTAAATTAAAATTCGAAATGGAAATTACACCAGTGAACTGGGAAATATACAATATTAAACATTCACACATTTTGAGCACTTGTGCTGCTAGTTCAAGCGTTCCATAAGTGATAGTATTATTTTACAGATTACAATTTTTTTCTAAGGACAACCATAATATTTTAAAATTTATGCATCTCTTAATAAATGACAGATATATTTGCATGTTTCTGAGCTCTATTTATAAAGATTTTTGTCCAATGAGTATTACGAATAATTCTTCCAGGAAGCAATTTACCTGTTGATCACATTCACACAATGTCATGTTAATATGGAACCAGTAAACACAAACAGAACAAGTGAACGTCGCCAGGAGTGTAACCATCTCTCTTAAAAATTTATTTTTAAGAGATAAATACTGAACATATTATCCAAGTAGGAACCACAAACATATCATCTCACGTACATTTCAAAATATTTACAACTGTATGTGCAACAATAGAGTTTTAAGAATGCTTTCAAGTTTATTAAAGTTCAGTACATCAAAATATTAATGGTTCAGTTATATTTAATTTAAATCACAGATTTCAGATTTTGCAATGGTGGAGTAAATGTTGAAAATAAATATGCAGTGTTCGCAAATAGTATCTTCAAACAAGCCCTGTTTAATTACAATGCCATGATTGATGGTCTATAAACACAAGACATAAGGCAAAATTTGAAAATGTAAAAAAAAAAAAAAATCTTGCATTTTGGACATAGTATTCAAATTATTTTCTTAGCCTTAACTGTTATTATGTGCTATCACGTATTGAACTCATTAAATCATAATGTGAAGAACACCAGGCCTATCGTGGTCAATTGTTTTGTTAAGTCAAATTTTATAAACGATAACACCGTCAAACAAAAGATATCAATTCAACTAAAATCTACTCAAAAGACTATCTATATTTTAGATTTAAAAATTCTTTTGTTATAATTACATAATCGGACTTAATCGGAACACTAAAACAAATAATTTGAAAATGGCTTGAAAAATTAAATATTATTTTTGCAAAAAAAAAAAAAAAAAACTTAAACATGCAACACTAAGATTTGTTTACAGTTAGATAGCTATTGTTGAAATGTTATTTGGTAAAAAATTACCATTTTATACTATTTCTCATGAAATAGATTCTTTTGAACTTGTTGTGTAAACAATGATCAATTTTATAGTACTAAAATTATTTTATATTGTAATAAAATATAAGTATACAATTTATAAATACAGAGTGTAAAAATACAATAATATGCATTGAAAAAAAATATTTATTCAATGTTTTAGTATTTTTTCTGGGGGTTTTCTGGTCCATGTCTTCTAAATTACGAAAAACCACCCACTTTCAAGGTTACGATGTGATGGCACACCCACTGGGTAAAAACTACTATATAAATATGCCAACACTCCTACCCCTCAATAGTAATGGTGAAAGCATCGTTTCGCAGTTGCCGGGCATGGTTCAGGATTTTTATTCAATTAGAAATTGATTTAACTTTTTCTCGCTTTATTCATTTGCAATGTACTGGTAAATTTTCTCATAAAAGGGCAAAATTTAACATATAATAAATTGTTCTTAATCAACATTAACACAATGTTTAAAGTTAACACAATGTTTCCAAACTTCCATCCATACAGAGATGGAAGTCAAGACAATAAATTTTGAAATGAAAATTTAAGCTTTTTTTATCCAAATACCAAAATGGCGAACTTTATTGAGGTTAGAAAAATAATTATTTTTAATTAATGCAGGCTAATTTATTCACTGACTTTTATGAATGCATTTAAATAATTTGAACCTTATATCATATTTTGATTAGAAATGTAACACTTTTAATTTAGATTGTCATATATGAAAATATAATTTAACTTTTTACAAGCATTATTAACTGACATCTTAAAATTTAAAAAAATATATGGTTTTGGTTTACAATACAATTACTCATGGAGTTTACTCATACCTAGAATATGGATATCTACAGAGATTAAGAATCATTTTAACTAGTATTTCCTGATTTAATAATCTCTCGGGGGAAAACTCTGATTCCAAGAAACTATCACACTCACAGGGTTTTAAATAACATAAAATTTTCCTTTATTTTCATTAGTTTAAAAAAATTTTGAAAACACAAATTTGGTAACTATATCATAATTATTTGAATAACGAATACTATTATTGCTTCATTTTTATAAAAACTTACTTTTATATTTATGACAGTTAGTTGCTCATGACTGATATATTTCTGTTCCATAAAAAAAAAACCACCGTTCATATTAAATATAAATATGAACTATGTATCTTGCTTTATCACTCTCAAAAATATTAATAGTTCTTTTATTATGAGTTAAAATATTTGGAAATGCTTGCAAAAGATGGGAAAATTTTAGAATTGTGTTATTCCTTTTAATGAAAGCAACTTATTGAAAAACAATTTAAATATATCGTAAGATGTAAAGAAAAATAAAAATAAAAAATTGCTTTTTTTTAAAAAAAGGAAAAAAAGATTATTTATCTGAAAGTAATATCACGTTATATTATTTCAAACTTACACCTTTATGCGAGCAATACAAGATCTCAATAAAAAATGTCCATTTCTCACATTCCAGCATGGTACACAATCATTTCCTCAGTAGTTGTATTTTTGACAATTTTGAAGGCGGTACCGCTCAGCATGTCGTTAAACTTAGATTAAGGATACGGTTTTTCTCTCTAAAGTCCTTCAATAATTGGGAATTTTCTTTCTAAGGAAATTCCCTACTTTCGGTTATTGAAATTGTTTTGGCTGATAGAAACAAAAAGAATAATAAAATAATGTAAGGTATGTTCCCAGAGTTTTTATTTTTTTCAATATGGTCTAAAAAAGAAATTTTTGAATCGGAAAACGTTTCTAAATATGTAAAAAAAAACGTTTTTGTCATCAGATTAATGCATTTCTGAGTGTTGATCCTTGAAATTTCTTATTCTGTTTTAATTCGTAATTAAACTAACATTAGGGATCGTACATGCAAACAGTTGTTGATGTTTTGTGATCATAATTGATAAATGTATCAATTTATTTAAAAAAAAATCCTTTAGAATTAGAGGAAATACGTAGCATTTTCTTGCAGTTTTCTCATTTCGATATTTTTTACACATTTTACTAATGTTTAAGTTCCTGAATATGGTTATTAATGTGTGTCATTGATAAGTAACATGTCGATACCATACAATTCTATTAGAATGAGTAAAATTTCGAAAATGTCTGTAAAAAGTAAATTGGATGGAATATATGTTTGATGACAAATTTCATGACAACGGCATTAATAACTCCACATTTTAGGATATTTTATTTAAATCAATCAAAACATAGAAGCTCTTCTTAAAATTTTATTGATTTCCAAGTAAAAGAAATTTTTTAATAATAATTATTTCTTTCTAATAAATTAATGATTTTTCTGATTTTTAGTTTTATATTTAAATTAATAATTATAACTATTAAATTAATAAATTTTCTGAATAATAAAAATAGTCTTTAAATATAGGTTATAAAGTTAAATTAAAATACATTTTAGCATTTGATTCTGTACTGATAAAGCATATACTTGATTATTAACACAGAAAAAATTTTATTTAATAAAAACTGGAAATAGATTAGTTTTAAAATGTAGATGTGCTTAAACATGAGAATATACTGGAATATAAATAATTTGATAAATAACTTTTTAAATAAATAGCATCCATAAAAATACTATGGACAATGTTAAAATAGCGATTACAAAAGTAAAAGGTGCAATAATTTCACATTTAATATTTAACATTTATATTCATATTTATAGAAAAAATCAATACTTTTAGTTACATGAAATAAAATTTATATTTAATATTTATATATAAATTTTATTACATAACTAAAAGTATTCATTTTTTTTCCTAAATGCTTGCAGCTTAATTTTCCATTTAATTTTCTGATATTATATTTTCGAAAATATTATCTTGCTTTTTCCTTTTAAATATATTAAGTTCATTCATATTTTTAATTTTTGTATTAACATGAGATTTAGTGTTTTACATGACCTTTTAAATTAGAAAACAATCATGATTAATCGGAATCTTTGATTTATTTATGAGTAACAGGAAAATCGCAAGAACTAATTTGTCAAAATTAATATTGATTAGCTTCTAAGAGATAGCCGCTAGTTAAAGGACACTTTAATTAAAACGTCCCGATCCTTATCGTCATCACGTTTTGAATGCAAGACAATTAAGACAATGAACGCATTCAGTATTTACCTTCAAGTAAAGAAAGATAGTATTTATCAGAGAAAAGGGACTTAACGCACTTAATGAGTGATGTTCCGCCAATAAAACAAGTAACATTGCCAAAAAATAAAATGTCTTTCAACTGGCGACATTACCGTCTATGATTAATCAATTTTATCTTGAGGTGACGCTTTGATAATTCCGCCCCATTTTATTCGCATTAACTTCCGGTGAAGCTATTTCCGTAAATGCTTTACTTTTATCGGATATCGGAGTGTTTACCATCTGTCTGTATGGCACTTTATTGTTCTTTTTTCAAGAATTTTCTAGCTTCCTTTTTTACCCTATATTTGCGCTTAATGCAAATGCATACTATCAAATTATAAAACTTAAATAAATTTGAACTAATATTTACAAAACGAGTTAACTAATCAAAGCGCAATTAAATTACTCCAAAAAATGCAATTATTCTTTAAATTTTTTTTCTCTTTTTTGGACTGCAATATTCTTCAGTAATTTAGGAAATATATTGCAGTTAAAATGATTTTTTTTGATATATCAGAAAATTAGTGTACTTACAATAAGCAAACGACATTGTTTCTCGATGATCATTAACTTGATTCTGCATTGCTACTAAGGAATATTTAAAAATATATAAAAAATAGATAAATTCTTATAAACAAAAAAAATTATTTTAATGGTTTTGTATAAGTTTTATATAAAATAATGGACTTTTAATTTGAAATATAACTAATATAATTCAGAACATCTAAGTTCTAGCGAAAGAGAAAGTGTTCCCTTAATAAGCAACAATATTGCATTACATATTAACAAAAGTAATGGTAAATTTATAGCAAATATATTCTTAAAGGGACTTTTTGAAAAAAAAATCCTTTCGCAATATAGTTTCTTAAAAATGATTGCTCATGTATAAAATTGCTTTAATATAATCACTTATTCACTTAGTTTTAAGATTTTAAACTTATTAGCAAAAATAATTTTGTAATATGTATATATATACATTTTTTTATGTATTTAACATCTATTTGTTCTCAATTTCCTACTTTGCTTTTCGTTCATATTTATTAATAATCTGCAAAACAAAGATAAATTATGTTATTTTTCACAAAAAGTATTAATAATTTTTCTTATATGCAATTAAATACATTCAGAACACGTAGCTATTAATCTCAGTTATGCAAATCTCATTTATTTATAACAAAATGAAAACTAAATTCATTGTTTAGAAAATTTGATGCATAATTGTGATTTCGAAGATAAAAATTTAGTTTGCAAAGCGAAACTGTAGATTGTAAAGCAAAACTATTTCTAGAATTTAAATATGCTTATTAATGTAAATGGATATAAGTTCAAGCTTAAATTTTTATAATCTATCAGTTAAAATAATTAATATAAAAACAAGAACAGAATTTCTATAATGACGAAATAAAATAATTGGATTAAAACTCATTATAAATAATAATCCAATCACAATAAATTTATGCATATTTTTGTAAAATTGTTTATTTTTTTACATAAAAAAAGTTTGTAATTGAAAAATATATAAGTGTAATTAAAAATATTTAAATATTTATAAATGAGTTTCCGACTAGGAAGCCGCAACGAAAAGAGTTGAATGTTTTCAAAAGAGAGGCAGTTATATATACTAAATTATTAAAAATTTAGATCTTGGTCAAAATGACTATTTTTAATATTTTCCTTATTTATACTCAAGTGTATTATCACTCTATTAGAAATAATTAAAAAATAAAAATCGATGACCCCCTATATTATGTTCTAAAACAGAACAGACATTTTTATTCCATTTTGCTGAGCACTTCTTTCTCAGTTCTAGTTAAAACAGTAAGGACAGAACTGTACTACAAGTGGTAAAACAATTAGATTTACTTATGATATAACCACCTAAAAGGCATCCAATCTCATCTCTTGATTTACGTAGAAGATTTTACAAGCAGTACATTAATTAAAATTGTAGAAAATTGAAGAGGAATAAACTTAAAAAATTGATGACTCAAGATACATGTTTTCCATGCATAATAAGTAATACAAATACCTAGCATTGTTTATTACATCAACCTGTTTTTTGGTGTAAGTATTGACTTGGTTTCTCACAACGTAACTGCTGGTTTCCAACTGGACCGCCTTGACAAAATGATGACTATTGTTAAAAGAACAACAGAAACAAGAAAAAAAACACACATTTGTTTCTGTGATAAATTAACAGCTGTTAGTAAGTTCACTTCTACAAAAATATGGTAATAATTTAATTCATGCAGCATGCCTTTTTAAAATGTGGTTTGACAATCAAGTAAAGCATTTAGCTAAATTTTTCAAAGGCTGATCCAAACCCTTTGAAATGTGTTGAAACATCTGTAGCGTAATTTACCAATTTACCAAGTTATACAAAAACAAAATATGAATTTTTCATTTAGGGTGAATGCGAACATAGTTTGGTTACCACAATATCCTGGCCATAAACAAAAAATTATGCAGTAATAATCACAAAATACGTAATAACATTTAATAATCATAATTAAATTTTATTTTAATATATATATATATATATATATATATATATATATATATATATATATATATATATATATATATATATATATATATATATATATATATATATATATATATATATTATATATATATATATATATATATATATATATATATATATATATATATATATATATATATATATATATATATATATATATATATATATATATATATATATATATATATATATATATATATATATATATATATATATATATATATATATATATATATATATATATATATATATATATATATATACACACATATGAACTTCATTTATATTTATCAATTTAGATTGCTTAGCAAATGTTTAAATTTTAAAATATGAAAATCAGATGTGTAAAATATGCTTATATGCTTAATAAAAAATAAAAAAAATATGCTTAATGAATATATTTCTTTAGTATCTTTGTATTTTTTTGCATTATTTTTTCATTATAGAAGCTATTCCCACATTCAAAATCAAACCTGTTGACTGAATATTGCACTGATTTTAAAATCTTAGCAAAAATTACATTACATAGTTTTTAATTTACTTGAAATTGCAGATTATTTATGAATAAATTATTTATTATATTTTTTTATTAAATATCGATTAAAGTGAAACTCATTTGGTGCAAAATATAATATAATATAATATACATATACATACATACACACACACACACACACACACACACACACACACACACACACACACACACACACACACACATATATATATATATATATATATAGCTTAAAATTTTATATCATGAAAATGACAGTTATTATACAAAATTAAATTTAATGAACAAAAAAGATAGACAACATGGCTTCGGCTTCGACTATTAACATTAAGTTCATAAATATAGACTGTCCAAAAATAGTGAAGGAACCCATAGAACCGTTAGAGAAATTAAGTAACTATGAAAAAATTTAAATATGGTATAGATTATTTTAAATTGCTTACTGAAACTTGGCATCAAAGATTAACTTTGTGATAATAAATTACAAGCTTATTATCATTAGATTGTACTTTACTGCCACAAAGTTAAAATATGTTTTGTAAAGGAAAGAAATAGTTAAATAGTTTTATATAAAAAAATTTAATTTAAATATAAAACACATGTGTTTAAAACGATAATTAATGCAATGAGCTCTACAGTCATTTGTTTGCTTAGTTTCTGTTATTTATAAGGCAATTTTTTTATTCATCTTGTAATTAATTTTGCGAAGAAATATTAGTGATTCACTATTTTCCTCTAAGGAAGATACATAACAAATATTTAAAAGTTAATTCGTTTCACAAATAATTTTACAAATCTTTTGGTTTTTATCAAATGAAAATTGATTTCTTTGAAACCCAAGGTGAAATATGGCATGAGTATACTGGCTAAAGATGATTGAAAGTAACATCATTTTCAATCTTTGTAAATTTTATAGAAAATATATATTTCACTTGACAGCTAGCCATTACTAACTTGAACAATTTCAGTAGATATGTATTCTTATTATTTCTTCAAGATTTCTTTTTGTGAAGAAAGTTTGGTTTTAAGAACACTTATTTTTATAAATCTATAGTTTTTCTTCCAAAGTTAATACACGTTCTTTGAAAAAATATATATTGTATTAAGCGAACCTTTGCTATGATTTTTCTTCAAGAAGAAATTTTTATCATTTAAAAGAAAGGAACTGACACTATTTTAATCTATGACCAAATAATTAAAAAAAACGTTTGTGTATTTTTGAAACTACTTGATATTACACGAAAATATTTAGAATAAGATTATTCTACGTTCAATGAAATTGTTTGAACAATTCTTTATAATATCTAGAAATAACTGGAATAATGTACAAGATAAATAGTGATGAAAAAATGTAATTTCTAGATTTTATGCTTAAAAATTTATAATTTTATTGTTAAGTAATTTGTTATTTTATTGTTAAGATGGTTTCTCAACGTGACATATTGACTTGATTTAAAAATCATTTTTGTAAATATCTTCAGTGTTTAGGTTGTATTACATGAAAAAAAAATTCTGAAAATAGATAGTAATAATTGATGAATGATTAAGGATCAAAATTGGTTTTGCACACATAAATTAATATTTTTTTCTTATTTATAAGTAAATTACGGTTTCTTCAAAGAGAGAAAGAGTGATAAGTGAATTACATACAAATATATAGAAAAAAACTTCAGACATTTTAATTTGATTCTATAAAAAAATCAATATGTTACATATAAAAGTTCTTTTAATTTATTGAAACTTAAAGGTTTTAAAAACATGGAAAAAATAAACTCCATATTAAAGAAAGACTTCTTTTAAGTTTTATAAAACTAATACACTTACACAAGAGAATATTGAATTTAATTTTATGGAAAAAAATCCTTCTAAAGTTAATTAGAAAATTAAAATATAATTGATTAATTTAAATAAAATTATCAAAATTCTATTTTATACGACTTTAATAAAATAAATTACAAATTTTATCGTTTTATGTGAAGATTTTGAATTAATTTTAATGTTGACTAATTATATTCCATGAAAAACAATTCCTTACTTCTTCAAACTCTGTATTAAATATTCTCTTATTATGATATTTATTTTCCTCATAAAATATAAATTCGAACATGAAATTAAAAGCATCAAGAACTTCATTCATTTTATAGGAAATATAAATTAAATAGAAATGCAAATTTGCATTTGAAAATTAAAAATACGTTTTTTGGACCACTGAACACTTATGTTAAAATTATTTCTAAAATTTCGTCATTGTTTTAGGAAATTACCAATTATTTTTAGAAACACAGAATGACAAATTACATTTGAATAAAACAATTATTTCCATTATTAATTTTTCCTTTTCTGTAAAAAACAACCATCCGTGGAATTAAAATTATTAATTAAATAAAGTTTAATGTTGATATTTTACAAATTGAACAAGAAAAATTTGTAGTTTTAGTAATTTATAATTATGTCTAATTTCATTTCTTGTAAAAACAGAAAATTCAGCAAACTGTAAGCAGGAAAGGAAAGAAAAGCATACATTTTTGTAGGACTGACAATAAATACTCAGTTTAATTTTTGATAAATTTAAATTATGGTTTTAAAATAAAGTGATTCACATATTTATGTATCCAAATCAGAAGTAAGTGGTGGGCGAAAAATATTTTAAACAACGTTGTTCTTAAAAAAAATTTAAACGCGTGAAATAAAAAGGAAATAACTCTTTACCAAGTGCTGCCACAAAAAATGAGTATAATATATTTTTTTGTTTCTTTAATAATAACATACGGCTCTCTCATAAAATTCCGGAAAAGAGTCGAAAGTATTCCGAATCACTGATGGATTTTTCCAGATGCTCAAATTTTGAACCATGAAAAAGATAGGGACACCAGCTGTCTGAAACATAATACAAACAGCAATATTTTTGAGGACATTTTGTTCATAGATGTCTTGGAGTTTAAGAGAGAGGAAAAGACACTGATCCGGAAAACAACCCACATTCGAAATATGAAACTCTCTACTTTATTTTATTTTTATTGGGGGAAAAACAAATCTTCTCTACTTCTATGTCTTCCAGTGATCATTGAAATGATCTCTTGGAAAGAGGGATTCAGAGAGTTCCGTTTATTTATTTATCTTTAAGTTGTTTTATAAGATATAAATGTGGTTCATGTTTCAAATCGATATTGGAAATGAAATTAATATAAAAAATGCGTTTTCAAATATGTGTGCATTGATTTTTAATCAATTTAAACCTGCATGGTCAATAAATAATGTTCTGAAGTACTTGTAGTTTGTTTTTATGATATTTATTAATGATAATGCAACGCAGAATTGACAAATTATAAAGAAGTAAGCAGAAAGATAATTTATAAGGAAGATTTTGTGTAATTTAAATCTATATTATTTTATTTCTTACTATGCCTTTTTTATTTTACTTATAAAAATGAGATTTTTTTCTCTATTGTAAAAATTTCATAAAAAATTCGAGCAACAACATGATTAATTACTTTTTATTTTACAAAGAACAATAAAATTTATAACATGTTTTTTTGGTATAGTTATTATTTATAGATATCTGAATGAATTAAGAAGTCCATCTATCAAACCACCCTAATCAATTCGATTTTCTTCAAGGATTGTATAACCCGCGGTTCAATTGTATAAATTTATATATCTTATTTTACTCTTTCAGACTTAAGTAATTATTATTCTATTATGCTCGCTATAGAAAGTTTCTCAATGATATTGTCTAAATTTAGGAAATATATTTATCATACCATATACCGATTTTTTACACTCGATAAATTTAGTTTTTAATATTTCACTAACGGAAAACATGAAGTTCAGCTTTTCATAATGTATAATGATCAAGCTAGTTAATAAAATAAGAAAAGATTGCATAGGAATACATATGAAATTAACGAACAAAAATATAAATTTTGTTTAATATATGATTAATATAAAAATTTGATTAAAAACGAATCAGAAATTAGCTGTGAAGCATTGCACAAAAGTTGGTGAACATTAAACTGATATTACTTTTATAAGAAATAAACGACTTCAGCAAGATATTACTTAACAGTGAATAGTTAAAAGCAACATACTATATTAGTATATAAGAAATTGTATATATACCAATTACTATATTAGTATATAAGAATTTGTATATATACCAAAGTAAACATAAAGCATTGACAAATTAAATGGACATTTTTTCGTTTATGAGGTACCACATAAAATAAGTGTTTTAAATATATTATAAATATATTAATAACCGAAACATCCAGATATTCCTATTAATTTGAATTTCTATATAAAAGCCTGATTAAAAATTTTAAAGAACAAAATCTGACATATAATTATTGTTTTTTATTAATTTTAAAAAGAATTTACTCTTCTCGTAATAAATATCCGTTATGAAATAAAAGGTGGATATCTAATTACGACCATTTTCAGGAGGTTTAAGAATATAATTGAAATACATTTAGATGTTAACTGTGAATATGACTATAATAAATTATTCTTATTTTAAACAAACATTTAAAACCATTAACATCGGTGACTTTATATGAAAGAATCCAAACCTTCAGTACAAATTATTATGATATAAAATGTGATACTATCAAACTAACAAATAATTATCTACTACATAAATTTAAATCAAAATCCAAGGATGATAATTAAGGAAATAATAATGCATGAAAATCATCATAAAATGCTAAATATAAAGTTTAAAAATACAGATTCTTAAATTCTAAAATATTATATGAATACTTAAAAGAATTTTTCTTAAATGATTCATCAATAATCTATGTAACAAAGTACAAATTTTGATTTTTTTCAAATTTTTATGATGCTGAATAATATGTATAATAAATATATATACACAAAATATACACAAAACAAAATTAGTAAATTAGTAAAGAAAAACTGAAAAAACTATATTTTTGAATTCAAATATTCTGAATATAAAATCTGTAAAATTTAAAATAGTGATTTCAGAATTTGCATTTGTGAAATGTTCAGCGAATTTGAAAGTTTATGGAATTAACTTTAAAATATATTTTAATAAATGTTTCCTTGTTGTATAAATGACCATGAAACCCCTTACATGTTATCTACATTCATTTTGTAATATAAAAATATCTATAAAGTAGTGTAATTATTTTCATTTTTAAATTTAAATTAAAGCAGCCTAATTGAAAATGTATTTCAGAATGGAAAATGCATTCTATTTTTGTCCTATGTTTAAAGCAAATAATTATTTTGCTTATGGAATTTTAATTTTTCATTAAAATATTTACTTGTTTTTAAAATAGTTTATTTGAATTTTAAAAAAATATTCTTGTATCTACAGTGATGTAAATTTTTAAAATTATGTTTTACATAAAATATCATTTAAGTTATGTGATGATTCCAATATTTTAGTTTAAAATGATATTTAGAATAAAATAATAAAGAATTTCTCAAGAAATTTTCACTAAATAATATTAAATGTTTTTTTCCCGATTATTTTTATCACATATAGATGTATATTCTGTTTCACAACAACATAAATTGTTGAGTAACATTACCAGAAAATGAAATCTATACGAATCTTGGAACTTTGAAACCCTAGATATTATATTTCTTCTTTTCATGGTATCAAATTCGCAAAAGTTCTTGTAAACAGCATAATAAGTTTAATCACGATATTAAGAAATAGATCTTTGTTTTGTTAAATGGTTATTATACTTGCAAACATTGAGGAAAAGTCATGTGTCTATGCGGTGTATTGAGTTATTTCATGTAATTGTCTCTTTGATGAAAAAGCTGTCAAATAATTTTTTCTTTCATCTAGATCACGCAAACCAGTTTTTTAGTCGGAAGATGGATGATATGAATTGAGTTAAGTTTTTTTACTGTGTAGAATTAGCGAGCAATAAAAATTATTAAATATACTAAATTAATTCGCGCAATTTGGCAAAATTAACGAAGCTTGTCTCCTTTTCCGCTTATTCATTTCGTCTTTGACAAATAAATCTATATTTGAGATCAATTTCAATAATAGATTTAGATAGAATGTGATCAAATTATAAAAGTTTCCATGAGAATTTCATGCATGACGTTTGTTTGACTTATCTATATAAATTTAAGTCACGTACACATGAAAACTCTTTAAAATGGTTATAGCTGATTTTAAGCAATTTCGAAAAAGAGTTGCAGCTGCTTCTTAATATCGCCCGTGAGTTTACACCACATTCCGTTGATTTGAATTAACTACTGTTGGATAAATTGCGAATATTGATATAACATTCGATCTATTGTAATAACTCAAAGTTGTGCCATTGAGCAAGGATTTTCTCGTTAAAAGAGTGTGTAACAATAAAATGTGTGCTTATTTTAAACATAATATATAATACAATTAAAAGTGTCATTACTGTAATATTTCTATTTTCTGTACGTATAACGTTATCACTGACAGAATCCTGATTATTTTATAGCATGTTTTAACAGTTAATTCAAGAATTTTGGGCCTTGATTATTTCATCACAGATTGTATTTTCTACAATTATTGTTATATATATTAGGAACAATGAATTTCTATTGTCTTCACACTTTTTGTTCTAGAGATAAATAAAATCCTGTAAATGTTTGTAATTATTATTATATTCAAACTAATTTAATATCATTGATTTTTCACGTATGTATTATACATTTTTCATATCATCTATTATATATTTACTGTGCATTATAAACAGAAGTATTTACAGAGTAAAACCCAGTTACAGTAAAGATATAAATCAACGGACTCGTCCTACTTTCTGATCTGCAAATTTTGTTTCTAATTTGAAATTATAAATAATTAGTTGTTTTTTCTTTTTTTCAAGGATATACCCACAAAATAGTCTATATTAAGACAATATATTAGATCTTGTGACCATTAGTTATCCTGTCATGGCCGTTTTTAAAAGTAATTCTTACTTATTTACCTGAATCCTTACTTTTTCATAAATTTATTATTATTTTATTTTATTACAAATTTTCTTACAGTTACTGGACCAAAATCCTACGCAAGAAATATTTTATTGCTACACCATAATATTGTTTTCAAATTCAGGAAAAAAAGACAATATCATGATCTTAAAACATACTAATTCCTTATACGGAACATATTATGTATAAATGTGGAATTTATGAAAAATTAGAAAATGCCAATAATTTGGAATTAAAAATAAGCAAAACTCACATTTCTATTCGGTAATATTTCTTCTGCAAAATCTGATTTTGTGAATTCATGGACGTTTTAACAGGACTAAAATTGTACATCAATTGAGATCAGTTAATACAAAACATAAAACCCGCATAGTTATCTATGGACATGGTATGGAGCACTTATCCCCACCAAATAAATGCTTCACTTGCTTGTCACTATCTGCACACTTTTTGAACATAAGTGTGCTAATTTTACCATATCCTTCAGCTTAAAGTGGATTCTAAATATCCGTAACATTTCAATATCTAATAACAAATTCAAAAATGGCCACGGAGGACTAATTGATAGCGACGTCATTCTCATTAACGGAAGGTAGTGTGAACGAATCCCAGCTTAATAAAATATTCATAGTCTTCACTAAAGATGAATGCAAAACGATAAATAGGTCATGGTGGCAATATCCACCACTGGAAATGATAACCCTATGGCGTGGCAGGCCAATGATTGGGAGTCTTTTGCTTAGTTGTAGAACCCAATTAAGGGCAAAATACACTCGTGTCCATAAATTAAGGATAATGCAAATTCAGGCACAGAAAGAGACAGAAACAAAGCAAATGTGACTTCTTTGTAAAGTCAATTTATTAAACGAAAGGTAAAGAGCAAAAAAGATGCTATATGTTTGACGTTATTAATAAAAATTTCAAATTTTACTCCCTGAAGCAACTTTTAAAAAAGAATCTATTTACAAAAACCAATATAACATGGTTGGCACGATGGTTAATACATAGAATGCCCCACCCAGACGATGCAATACAGGTCGTACATCGCCTAGGCATGCTGAGTATCAAGTTATCGATCAGATTTTGGGGAATATTACACTACTCACATTAAGCAATGCTCTCCGAAATTCCAGTAGACACGTGGGAGGGATTTGACGGACTGCAATTCGTCGGGCAAGCATGTCCCATACATGCTCTAGTGGATTTAAGTCCCTTGAGTATGCTGGCCAGTCCATATGGGTGATATCCTCAGATTGAAGTCATTCGTCTAAAATATTTGCACGGTGAGGACGGGTATTGTCATCCATAAGCAGAAATTCTGCACCCATGGTGCTCCGAAACAAATGTACAACTTGCTCCAGAATGACGTCTCGATATATGTGGCCGGTCATGGTTACATTCTGAACATGCAGGTTAGTTCTGGAACCCAGGAAAATTCCTCCCCAAACGAGCAATCCTGCACTACCGTAATAGTGTCATTAAATGTTGCTCTCTTGGCGGTAACGGGTACCTGGCCCTCTCCATATGAAAGTCTGGTGAGAATCAGACTGAAAGCTAAACTTGGACTCATCGAAAAACATCATACAAGACTATTGTTGTGATGTCCCAATGCATGCTCTCTACACTATAAGGATTTTATTCAAGCAAGATATAAATAAATCACTGAAAATATTCTAACTGGTGATAGTAAAGTTTGCTTTTGCAACATTAGCTATTGTTGAACAAACTTTTTATTGAATTAAATTGCCAAAAATATATATTTTAAGACACACTATATTGCAATTACCAAAGAAATATTTCATGTGTTTTATATTTCATAA
The DNA here is from genome assembly GCA_037975125.1 of Latrodectus hesperus. Classification (NCBI taxonomy): domain Eukaryota; kingdom Metazoa; phylum Arthropoda; class Arachnida; order Araneae; family Theridiidae; genus Latrodectus; species Latrodectus hesperus. The sequence goes on from CM075861.1 coordinate 24,282,291, forward strand.
AATAAAAAATAATCATAATTTCATAAAATAAAAAATGAAATAAAAATTTCTTAGCAAAGCATTTTGCAATATTTCAATAAAAAAATCAATTTGATTGACATTCATTTTTGCTATAAACATAATCAAATTATTATTTGAAGTTAAATGAGAATTTAACTTTAGGATGAAAAATAGTCGAATTAAATTTATTTTGACCAACCTAATCTACATTGCCTAATATACACATATATTATCTATGTATCTATCTATATATAACTTTACTATATATAACTTTACGTAATAAAATATAGGCAGCTTTTAAAATTTATATGAAATTAATAGTTTATTGTATTAACTAATATTTTGTTTATTTGCCACATTCATCTAATAGAAATATTTTGCGGAGAGAATAATTAATATTAGTATTTTAAGAAATACCTTCCGTTTCACCATGACTATTACAATAGCATTAAGCGGACAAAAAAATAATTAGTAATGGAAACAGTTCCCATCATTTTAAATTCGATAACTTTACCAGATGTAGCATAAGCCTTTTACACAATGTACTCTAGAAGGGTACTTAACTAGAAACTGTCCCCTGGAGACCGACAGTTCAGAGCTCCACCCTGACCCAAGTGCACTCATCTTCATTGCATTGATGGCAGCATTTGCGCCAAAATTATACCCCAGGGGTTGTATGCGGCAGCCAGTTCCGGCATTCTGTTGAATTGCTTTTGAACACCTATAATCTTATATATGAGAAAAATCTTCGCCCCTTGACGCTTTTGAACGTGTTACATGGGTTGGCATTGGAAGCTCACTGGTCAAAATGTTACATTACAGTTAATTCGAGCAACTTAGGGAAATGTATTTTACGTCTGCCGAATAAATGATTTTCCAATTGCATATTGCCTGATAAATGGCTTAAAGTTTGGTTTTCGTTAGTACACGCATTCAGAAGCTTCTCTTGTTTCACGGACTTTAAAATATTGTATAATTCATTGGTCATTAAATTATTATTTGAATATTCAATGCATATAAAATATTAAAGAAACGTAATACTATTAATATTGCAGAGGAAATTGCATTTAAATGATAATGTTGATTATATAAATAACTATTAAAAGGTATTCACAGCTTAAATTGGAATTTATCAAAAATACCAGAAAAAATAGCTTACTTAAATTTCATTGTTTGAAAATATTTTTTCCGTCTTACATTAATAAATGGTATGTTAAGTAGTAAATGTAAAGAAATTTTCATGCATCTGTAAATTGGATAAAATTAATTAATTATTTCATATAGTTGTTGGTAAAGACAGAAAAACCTAATGATATATAAAAATTAATATTTTTAAGTAAATATAAGCAAATATTATAGTGAAAATTTAAAAAAGAGTAGCGGTTTTTTTACTTACAGAAATCATTTAAATGAGATAAATATGCTATTTTAAATCAATGTCATTTATCATTAAATATTTTTTTAAAATTTAAACACTATTCTGTGATGAGAATAACTTTACAATTATTTATTGAAGATAGAGTTCAAGGTGTACCAAATTAAAAAACTTAATACTTCTGCACAATTGATGTGTAGATGATAAATTTTTCTAATAGGAAATATTAAAGTATTTAGTTTTATATTATTTGGAAGTATTTGTGTTTTACGATAGTTTTCTAAAATTTTTATAATTATTTATTTAATCACTAAAATCTAATTGTAGTAAAAAAGGAAAATATTTTATTTTCAGAAAAATCTATATGAAGCAATTAAAATAAATCCATCTATTTGTTATTTACCTTGTTCATTTAGTAAGGAAATATTTATTATAGATAAAATTTTATTTTAATTTAGAAGCTGAATAAACATACCTTGTTTTACACACCATATATTAACTCTGCAAGTTCAAGCATATTACACACCACATATTCTTTTGCAAGTTAGATTGCAAGTTCAGTTGTTGATAATGGTGAATGCATTTATTTTACAATATTAACTTCTCTGTAACAATACAATGTTTTATGTCTCACAAATTTAACTACTGGATCTTCCACTATATTTTCTGGATAGTGCAACAATATTAGAAAAGTCAGCTATAATCCAGTATATTTTCAGTACCCACTATATTTTCGGGATGTGTAGCAGTATTATTCATGCATTTGAATTTTTTTCTTAATATACTAAATTTAGATTCAATTAATGTAATTCATAAATAAGCGAAGTGATTGCAAAATAAATAAATCTAAACGCTACAATTCTTCCCATAACACTTAACTATAATGAAATTTACCATTCATATATATTTGTATGAAAATAAATAATTATTTTTCAAACATTAATGTACATTTTTTATCAGTCTGGTTGAATTTTTTAAAGATGAATCAATAAAATAATTTAAAATTAATTCGGAAGATTTCGATAGAATTTATAGAAAAGTAAACTAGAATTTCTTATTTATTATATGAATAACAAAAATGGAGATACTTCAGAATAATATTTGACGAATGACTGATAAAAATTTTTATATTTCCATTTCAAAGCTTCTTTTCGTAACAGACTTCTTATTTTATATCCTTCGGTCACCCTGAAATATATATTTATTACAATTTTCACTCTTGAGAAAAAGTTGCTGTTTTTTTTAGGTTAGAATCAAGCTTGCCCATGAAATTTCGTGACACTGAGTAAGAAAAATCATAGTTTTGTTTGCGTTACCACTTCTATAAATAGAATCTCTCACGAAATAAAATTTTATGGCAGTGATAAATTGCATCAAGTTTCCTACTTGGGACTTTTCTTTTGGAGATAATTTAAGCTTTAAAAGAACAAAAGGTACTGAGTGTAATTTTCTCAGTTGGTGGAATGTGGGATGCTTCCGAATGTTCTTTGTTCCGGAATTGTGTGTTATAACGGGGGATGTAAACGTGCTAATTGCAACACTAACGATAAATGAAACGTGCAAGGGAAAAATATGTGCCGTATAATCGTTTTTACACAAACAGAAATGTGTGTTTTGTTCCAACACCCTTTCTGTGGGTATCAGTTAAGCTAATTGCAACAAATTAATGGGGACAAACTGAGTTCTTTCATTACAGAAAATGAAAAATGTTAGCATTTATTCATAGATATACGTAAAGAAATTGTTTTTAGATTACGAAATTTCATGAAGTAAATTTACAATTCCTTTTTAAAAGACTTAAATGCTTAATGAGTTGCATTAATCATTTCTAATGTACTATAACAAAAGAGATATTTTTCTACTTACCTATCTGAATAAATCCAGTTAAAATGTGAAATAGCTTATATAGAAAACATATAGAATAAAATTTTAAAAAATATCTGGAAAAAATACGCACGTTTAGAAAGAAAATTATCTACGATTTATTTACATATTTTTTTTAAATCTAAATTATGAAGTAATATCGTTTCCAATTATAATGAATTTAAATGGTAATGCTGTATTCATATTTAATATTCATTTGTTAAAAATATTTATAGAATAAATCTTTCATATTTAAAATGGACACTAGAACTATAATGCGGAGTTTTATATTACACTATTTAGCATTAATATTGTTACACCCAGGAGAAATATAAAGGACAAAATTATACCTACTGGTGAAATATATTATTCAAGAAATAACAAATGATTACAAATATTTTTACCATTCCATATAGTCATAATAACACACATTTGTTCAAAAATTGAATCAAACATTGAATACAAAAGACAGATCGAATGAACTACGTAGATTCAACACAATACCACAAGCAAATAATTGAAGCAACAGGTGAATAGTTATGAAAAAGTCATTTTTTATTCAATGACTGACAACCATCCGCAAGACGTATTATATTAGTGATAAGTTTAGAGAACTAGTTGTTTAAGGCATCAGAAGAATTTTTTTATGCAAGTGATGCTCCCAATAATATCAGTAAAACGTGATTATGCATTATTGTACTCAAACATGGTGTCCTATAGGGCTTGAATAATGGATGGACTCATGAAACTTAACACAAAAATGCTATTGACAATTCTCCAAAACGCTGTCAATGCGTATGAGGAGGGACCGAAATGATTAATTTCTCTTCTGGTAGTATAGCTTTCACAACACATGTCTTAGCACCCCATACCATCTATCAAAGTGATAGGGCAGTACAGAGTGTAACGTTAACCAGCTAAAATGCTACACTGAGAAATAACAGTTATCACAGTAATATTTAATTAATAGATAACACATAATATAAAAATCAAATGTCTGAAATTATAGCCCTTTTAAAGAGTGTTGGTGACAAAATCAATAGTTCGTAAACCTGATATTGTTGGTTATAATCATTGCCACACACCTCAGTATAGAAGGTAAAAAGCATTTGATGCATTCTTTGAATACAGTAATCAATGAAGTTCTTTCACATATTGTTAAGTTTATCTGGTGTTGTTGCAAATGGTGTACCATAAAAATGTGGTGCAAACCTTGGTCACATGTCGTAGATTGGTGTTGGATCCAGAAAACAATCAGGACAATGAAAAAATTAAATATGATGTGTAAAGAAGAGTTGTTGAAAACTACTTCTGACATACTATAATCAATCCCGCAGGACTCTCATTATTCTCTTAGAACATACCTCATAACAAACATTAAATGCAGAGCAAAAGCATCGACTGCCAACATTTCCGAAATGTAGATGCGGTTGCTTAGTGCACCGGCAATGCTTACAAGGGAGAGAAGTCACGCAACTCAATGTCCTTTCAAATCAAAATACTGAATGCAGGATACATGTGATGATGCATACCAAAACACTTTAGCAGTTTCTCACCAGACTCAATTTAGATCATTATGATGTTGCATAAGAAAGAAGAATTCAGTGGTAAAGGCAATGTCTTATCATTCCACTGTCCATAACCATCGTTTATCGCTCCACAGATGGCAGAAGTGATTGTAATTTTGAATCAAGGGTAAACAAAGCAATGAATATTGCAGACATTCCATTCAGCTGAAAACGTCTTCAAATTGTAAAGAGTATGACCCAAATGATACGTAGCAGATTGAAGCCTTTGAGTCAATATTTGTGATGGCTCTGAATGAAACAAGCTTTAAGTACGTCGCATGTAGATATTTCAAGATTCTTTCACACACGGGGTAGCTACTTAACTTCCTTTTAACTATCAAATTCATAATTAATTTGGGGAATCAGACACTTATGTCTTAATTATTTTTCAAGAATTTTTACATCAGACCATAATTAGAAAACGTAGATAAGTAAGTATCTTCCTAGAGATTTTTATAAAAAAAAGTAGTTGATTTTTAGCTTTGTAAAAATTCCTACTAGAAATTTCTTCATAAACAATAATTTTTAGTCTTCATAAATACTAATGACAATTCTTTATTTATTAAAACGTAATTTTTAAATTTATGTTATTTTAATACCTGCATTAATTTCAATAAAATAAGTATGTTTGCTTTTGCTTATTAATGGGTTGATAATTAAACCTATACCAGTATATATAATCATTGACTATAAATTCTGAAATCAGGTAAAATAAAATAATCATGTTTCCAAAGAAAGTAAAATGTATTCACATGTACTTTTCATTTACTCAGATAATCAATAACTGTTTGTTTCAAATATTTTAGAAACAATATCACAAAACACTGTTGGTACCAAATACTTTCATTTGAAAGATTTTCCTATTATATTTTTAAATAATTTTTAATTCAGTAATTTAACCTTTATATCTTATAAAATACCGTCATCATTTATCTGTGTTAAATAGGAAATATACCTGTCAACTTTCAATTAATCACAAAGGTATTAAGCAAATTCAAAAATTAAAATTTAGTGTGACAATTTAAATTTATAAAAGAAAAAAATTAAAAGTATAAATGCACCTAAGCGCATATTTGTTTAGATCATTTAACTATATTATAAATATTATGAAACATATCAGAAATATGTTTGGGTTATAATATTAAAATATTCTCCTTAATAATAGGAAAACTTTAATAAATATCTCTCATAATGTTTAAGGATATAATTTAAATTTACATTGTGATCAAATTCTTGCATGCAAAATATTCTTTAATAGGATTCAAGTAATTTATCATTCATCTTTCAAAAATATCTTACTCTTCGGTATTTAATCTACGGGGTTTGAAATATTTTATCTTGTTTTAATTAAAATATTCATATGTAAATAATGCCTCAAGTAAAGTATGTACAGTTTCTCAAAAACAAAATCACAATTTGTCATTTTCATAGCTAATCGAAATAGAAAATATGCAAAGATAGACATAATTAACTACTCCTGCTATTTCTTAGAAAATGAACATTTGAGAATAGCATTAAAAATATACGTAATATTCTGAAACGTAATAGAACCAATTAAATTTCAGAAAATAGGAATTCAAATTAAATTGTAACAACTATTATTCTAACTCTAGTTCAATAAGAAGCTTTTTAAAAACTGATTGAACTGCTTCAATTTCAGTTAAGAAGTTAAATTTAAGTATCTTGTTCAGTGAATTCATTTATAGATTACGAAATATAATATTAACTTCTGTATTTGCTAATCTCATGTTCATAATTAAAGTAGAGTATGACTTTCTTAGATTTATAAAGTAGAGATTAAGAATTTAGTTATGTTGTAATTTACTTCAAAATATATTTTTATGGTACAAATATGGACATTTGTGTACTAATTAATTAAAATTAAATGTATGAATTATAATTTTTAAAATAAGATCTTGATGAGAATAAATTGAAATTCACGAGAAATACTTAAAGCGAAGATCTACTCATAAATTAAAATTCAATTTGTAGTTTACTTTCTTTCCTCAACTTTTTGAGATACATAACTGAATACAAAGTAATTTAAGGAAGAATTATTTTCCTTTACTGTAAATTTCCATCTTAAAATTTATCTCGGAATCAATAACTAACTTCTCAGACACTACACTGAAGAACAATCATAAATTATTAATTAATAAGGAAACGTTATACATCTTATTAATAGGTACTAAATTGAATTACATACATTAGATGAAATTTTATGTATTAATAATATAATGATAAAAATAATTAATAATGGTAATAACTTAAAATAAGCTTTCTTTTAATGCGTTTTTACACATAAAAATCCAACTGTACGCATAATTTAAATATGATGTATGCTTAAACCGGTAAACATACTATATTGTTGAGGGGATATTATTTCCGTAATTTTTAAGATACCTGTGCCAAAACAACTATTTACAGCTTAGTTTCCCTCCGTAAATTATAAAGAGATTTAAAACGCAAATATATTTTACCATTTGTTAACTTATACTTGCAGCTAAAAATGTATTCTAAATAACTTCCCTTAACTACACCTGATATGTGAATTAAAAACCCAAAAACTAAAACTTCATCAATTATCGAGAAACTTTCAGATAAAAAAATTCTGCACACACATTGCAAAATAAAATTAATATATTTTAAGAAAATAGCATTTATTGTGATAACAAGGAATCACTCTTTTCTTAATTTGACTGCTGAGATTGATGAATTCCAATATAGAAGATAAATGTCAGGTTACATGTTCATTTTATAAGTAATATCTATATTTATTAATGCTATGAGTTAGATATTTTTAATCTGAAATAGACAGTAAAGTTTTACATGTTTATGCTTTAGACATGTTAAATTTTACTTTATATCTCAGAAAAATATTTGAAACAAATAACTGTATAGCTGTCTTGAAGTAAATTTGAACAGTATATTCAACAGTAACATTTAATTTTAAACAATGAGAAAAATATTTTAGTGTTTTAAAATAATTTGATAATTTTCTCTTGAAATTCTTGTGAGCATTCCTCTTTATATGTCTTGCAAACAAATTATTTGATAATATATCATTTATATCATTAATTTAATGAACTGTTTATCGAAAACATACATTAATTTAATTTTACTTAAATTTTAAATTTAATTTTTTGGCAGGAATTCACAAAATGCTGTTAACATTTTCTTAAATATTCATATTTTTAAAAGGTGGTACAGCGAATTCCTATTATTGCATTTTAAATGCTGCATTTAAGCTAAAAGAAATATTTAAAGAATTTACAAAACATATTTTTTGGATCGTTTAAGGAATTTCATATCTTTTTAAGAAGGAATTAAGTATCAAAGACAAGCAAATATGGAACTACAATCCTAGAATTCTTATCTTCTAATTTATACATGATTCCAATAAAGAAAATAACAAATTTAAATTTAAACTGTCAATTTATGCTACTTAAAATGAAAATGTAGAGTGCTAATGAGAAACTATTTACAGTGTTAAAAAAATAAATATTTTATCGATAACTTCGCGTTCGTAGTGTGCTTCCTATTCTCTAGAGTACTTTTAGTTAAATATCTTATTTGTAATGTAACATATTGCTTGAGATAAGAAGAATTTCTTTAAATACTACGCTTTTTTCTGAAGAAAAGGGACTCATTTATTTAAGTAATGGTGATAAGAATTACAAAATTTCATTGAGATTTTAAAACATTTATATGGATATACAGCTTTTATTATTAGACTAATTTTATTTAAAAAATTCAGCCATTTTTATTTCCAATTTTTCTTATTGCGTTTAATTTAACACTAATTTTAAATACGCAGACAGCTGAATTTGAAGTTAAAAACTCTCTACATAGTTTCACATTTATTATTTATGTATTTTTGTATGTAATCATATGAAAACTATTTGAAATTTTAAATGCATATATTTTAAAACTCAAAGAATAAAGACAATCATTGGAATGTTGTGAATATTGCAATATAATTCGAATCACTCGAGGTTTTATTCTAGAACATTGAAATAAATGTATACATAAGGCAGTTTAATATAACTTCTATATACAGATGGGTTATTAAAGATATTTTTCTGAATTTTAAGATTTTGTAATTAATCTATATAAGAATATGCAGAGTTGTTATATTTAAATATATAGAAAATATAGTGCACACGCAATTGATACGTATTTTTCTGAAATATTCTCTTAAATAAAATTAAAAAAATATTAACACTTTATTTAAAATTATACTAAATATTTCAATTTCCTACAAAAAAAACTCTAAAATTCATGTATAATTTGTATTTTTAAGATGAGCTTTTTAATCTAAAATAAGATATGAAAAATGTAAGAAAATTTGGTGGAGAAAATTAATTTTTTTGCAAAAATGAGTCATAAAACATACTAACAATAGTTAATAAGCAAATTATTTCCAATGAGAAAACAGAAAAATCTATCTGTCTCACATATTCTTGTTCGTTTTACTTTTATATCCATGTTAACATTAAAGTGAGAAAGTCAGTAGTATAATATTTATTAAGTTCACATTGAAAAATCGTTCCTCAAAAGTACCAATGTGATAAAACTTACAAAAAACATTTTTATTTCATTTTTTTCACATAATAGCATCTTTTAAAATTTAATTTAACAATCTTCCTGTTACTGTAGATCACTGTTCAAGTTATGAAAGATTAGCATCATAGCAATAAATTAATCCACTTATTTTAATGGCAAATTTTATAACAAAAATTATTTTAGGTATTAATCTTGGTTTTTACATCAATATTACAAAATATAAACATTGTTAATAAATTAAACATTTTAAAAAAGACATCTCTATAAAATATAAGGATTGATAAGTATATATGAAGAAAATTTTTCTTAAAGAAAATAACATCATAGCTTTTAGCGTTAAGTAATATAGCATGACTCATTTAATTTTATATGTTCATTACCTTCTTAAGGAGGACCAATTTTAAGCTTAAAAATAATAATTAGTTATTTAAGTAACTTTTTTGGGATTAAAAAAATTGATACTTATTTATTTATGCATTATGAAATTGAATTAGATGAAATGTCTCATATTTATATGTTTTGTCTGATATTATATAAGACATTTTTATTAGTTTCAAGTGTTAAATTCACTTATAAGTCTACATTACATTTTTTACATGTTAACTATTAATATCACTTCAGCAAGTTTGGTAAAGCAAATTTAAAAAACAAATTAAGTAATAAATCTTACCAAATTTATTAAAATGAAACATTTCATTTTGTTAAATACTCATAAATCAACTTTTGCATAAGAAATTAAATTCTCTTATACTAGTATATCAGATTTAATAATACTATATCAAATATTTAAATATTAAATAAGGTATTTTGATAAAAATTATTGTTTGTTCCTATTTCCAATAAAAATACACGTATTGATTTACTTAGCTTCAATATCTTTAATTAAAGATTGTATTTTTGAAAGTTTTATAAAATTAAATGTACCAATATATTTATTGAATAGTATAATGGATAAAATTCTGAATAAATCTTATTTTCATGACATTTTTACCAAAATTAAGTCTGGTGTGATATTCATTAAAATTTAATAAAATACATTTCTTCTTTTTACTATATTGATGATTAAATTATTCTAAATCAATTGAATTTAAAACGCATTACGATTTTTTATTTCTCCAATTAACAAGAATATCATTTGATTTATGGCTTTACCAAACCTCGAAAATTCCTCAACAGTTTACTTTCTTTCTATTTGTTGTAGTGAACTAAAATGGAGTGGAGAAACATGCTTGTTTGCTTAAGAAATTACTTGCTTCACCAGCTAGGGAAGCAATATATTAAAAGCCTGCAGCAACTAAACCCATTAGGAATATAGTGTTTGATTAAATCTCCTGTTTGGATGGTTCTATTCATTAACAGTGGTGAGAAATTACATTATAAATAAATTGAATAAAAACCCAGTCTTCCGGATATGAAAGCTTTATTAGCAGTGCTTGTTTGGGGTATGTGTAGGTCAATATTGTGTTAGAGGCACTTGTTTGGAATAAAATAATTGCAAGTTAATTTTAAGTCTTGTCCTGCCGATTTTGCTACCAAAATTGAGAGCATGGATTTAAATGTTAATGGGACACATTGGAAGCAATTCTAAAGTGATTTTCTCTAGATTATTTGCCTCGCTCGTGATTGCTTTTTCTTATTTATTTCCATGAGTTTTATTTTTTATTTAATTTCACGGAGTTGCTTATATCGACACTAAATGGACAAAATAAAGTTTACATTAGTTAAAAAGCTCTTGAGTTTAAAATGAAATTTTAACTTCCAATATAAAATGTAATTTTTTATAAAAGAAATAGTACTAAAATTATGTTTTGAATCCATTGATTTACTTTTAAGTTAGTTTCTTTCAAAAGTATATTCGTATGTTATTCCATTATCAAATCTAATACTCCAAAATACACATATTTGTGTTTTTAATATAATATTTATATGTGCAGATAGCGTAATGAATTTTAAAATCTTATGATTAAAATGCTTACTCTCATTAGAATAACTCATAAATTAAGACAATAAAATATTTTTAAAGAAATGATATTTTAAATGTGTTTCTTCTTTCATTTGATGTTCACAAAGAACAAATTTTCAATTCGATCTGATTAAATTTTAATTTATAAAATAAATTGATATAATTCAATAACAGACAGTTAACTGCAGTTGTTTTTTTAAAACTACAAATAGAAATTATTTTAAATATTTGTATCATTAAAATACCTATAAAGAAAAATAATAATAAAATTACATCTAAATTATTTACAGTCGTCACCTGAAAAGATAAATTTTATTAAGAGGATTGGTTTTAGTCACACGAAGCAGGAAAAAATTCTGAGATCCCAATACACCTATTGAAATAATCGAACACATGCAAAATATAGAAAGGTTATAATGTAAATTATCTACACTATTTATGAATTGTGATAGGAATGAAGCAATGAATTTCTTTCTTGAAAGAATTTAATTCCAAACTTTTGATCAAATTAGGTGAGCTCAGAATATATATTAGGGTTAAACATTGAAACGTCATATATTTTAAAATGCATAGAAATATCTGTTAATATTGCCTTAGAAATTGGAATAATATAGTGTAATTAATGATTATTAATTCTGTTTATGTTTCTAATGGAATTAAAAGACAACAAGGTGATTTATTTTAATAAATAAGGCTTTGCAATGAAATAATATAAAAAGGTCCTAAAACTAATAATTATGTGTATTTATTAAAAAAAAAGAAAGTATAACCATTCACCCTGTTTTTTATTAAAACTGATCACGAAAAATACACATGGGCTCTAATAAACTACGCATTATTTTGCATTACATTGTCATTCTTTATTGCTGTGGGGATATATTGGATGGAACTATAACACTTCCTTATTTCCCTGAGCCCGGTGACAGTTAAACATTACAGAGATAAGATAAACGGAAAATACGCGTGGTTTTTTCGAGTAGCTATAAGAGTTCGTTTCGTCTTTATAGACAATAACCTCCTTCGACCACTCAGTGCTGTCAACAACTATCTGACAAAAGCAGGCACTCACCGCATGGTATGTCAGCGAGATTTTCAAACCCTAATAAATGGATCGCCATCAGATGATCTAAGAAGAGACAAAAAGCTCGCTGTGACGCTTATATAGCATTAAAATGTGGCTATACTTCTCAGTATAGGAAGAATTAAAGGCAAAGTTATAAAAATACGAATGCGTTACAAATTATTTTGATCAATGTTAATTAAATGCGAATTATGCATTCAAATGAGAATTATTTTGACCAATATTGGTATCATTTGCAGTAATTGAAAAAATCTAAGTCAAACATTAAGTGCAGTGTTTTGTTACATTTCATTTCGTTACATCATGAGATATTGACATCACAAATTTATCTACATTAATTTGCATTGAGGAATTTCTCTTATTATAACACAATATAATCTCTCAATATACTGTAATAATATATCTACAGTTATATATATATATATCTACAGTTATATATATATATAATATTATATATATATATATATATATATATATATATATATATATATATATATATATATATATATATATATATATATATATATATATATATATATATATATATATATATATATATATATATATATATATATATATATATATATATTATTATTATTATTATTTGATATATTTTTTAAATTATTAAATTATTTATTGAAAATACTGTAAAATTTAGCAGAAATACAATAAACCAATTAATAATTTAAAATTAATTTCAATTGTAGGTTTATATAAATGAAGTAAAAATCACTAAATAAAGATAACTACATATTTAAATTAGCTAGCATTTTTGATAAGAAATTATATGTGTATTAACATAGAAAAATGTTTGGTAAGAAATTTCACGACATTTTTTTACAATTGACAAAAATTATTTATGACAAACAAATGTGTAATATATTAACAAGATAGGAATAAAAATACTTTTAATAGCAAATATGAAGTCCAACATCTCCATTGTTTGATTTTCACAAATACGTAGGTCATTTTGTATCCCAGCACAAATATTTTATTTTTCGTTTCACTTTACTCAAGAAAACACATTTGACTCATTTTAGCTCTTTTACAGTATTTCTATATTTCAGCGTAAAAATTTCTGACTGACAGACAAATGCTTTCTTAAATTGCCCATGACACACGACTTCTTTTTTCTACTTCAACTTTGAGACTTTAGTTTTTAACTCTAATGCTGGTCAGAAGCAAAAAAATAAGAAAGATCATGGAGCTGTACTTTCGTTTCCATGCTGTTTGTTCCCTGCGATGTTCTGATTCTTCAGGCAGTGTAAGTCCGTAGTAGGAAGTAACTTTTTTTGTTATCTTAACTCTTCCGGTGTTTGATTAATGACTGTTTTCATTCATTTCGCTTGAATGAAATAGAAACATTCTTATGTGAGTGCGCATTTGGCACATTTGGACACGAATCATTCTTCACTTTGGGAAATCTGAGACAGTTCAATCTCTTATAATTATTGAAAAATTTCTTGACTTTTATTGCTTTTCAATATCTTAACTTCAAAGCAAGCTGTTTGAAATGCATAAACGATTCCTTAAGTATCCATTTATCAATGGAAAAATGGTGTCATCAATTTGTAGAAGACAATAATTCATTTTACAAATAACATGAATACAGATGATTTTTTAAGGACATGTAAAATGTTTATGATTGAAATTTTAATATATATATATATGTATATAAGCCACAGAATTTTTTTAAGATAATTTAATCCAGAAATTTCTAAGAAATATTTCAATATTTTCATCAATTTTTAAACTAAAATCACGTTAACGCGTATCCGCTTACATTAAGGAGAAATTTCAAAAGGAAATTATTTTAAGTTTATTTGGCAACAATGAAGTCATAAATTGAATGACATTAAATCAAATTTTTATATTTATATTACTGAAAGTGCTTATCTTTAATTGGACAACCTCATACACAAAGAAAATATTTTCACTTGATGTGTGTTAATTAACATTTTTATTTAATAGAAAACAGGACAAGAGTTTGTTTTAATCAAAACATTTTTAAATTAATCTAAATTTGTTATACTAATAACAAAATATTGGGGAAAATATTTTAAGGTGACACTGAAATTATTCATAAGTTTCTTTTATATAAAAATTCGGTTGGATTTTTTTATTTAATAAATGTATATTTACTTCAGTGATATATCATGGCAATAAATTATATAAATCAATTTACCCTCAGAATTAGAAATTGAATTTTAGTATCATTTGATAATACTATAACGTTTGTATAGCAATAGACTTCAATCTGTATTAAATTTTATATCTATATTTTTAGTATTTTTCTTTATTCAGTAGGTTTGAGAGAAATTCTTAAATTTACAATATGAATGAAATATTGTTTTTGTCTTGTGCCACCTAGGTTGGCAATTTGAGGTGCATTGCTCCACTTTTCCAACTGAATCTTATTTTAGGTGTAGAGTCCAACTTCCTCAGTACAAACTTGCCATATGTACCCGTTTATAGGATAGGTAAACCATGCATTTAAAGTAAGGACAAAGACAGGTTAGACTTAGAAAGGAAGTACACCCATGACCGAAATGGCATTCGAGCCCAAGACCTCCCTATCCGCAGTCAGGCACTCTGACCACTAGACAGGTGGGTGACGCGTTAAAGTAATTTAGAGGAGATACGATCAAGATATTTTGCAATTCCTTTAATATTTTGCAACAGTGATCGACTTCGTAGATTAGTAGTGTCAGTCTGGATACTCCTGCTCTTTCGATCACATTGATCTCATATAGTTTCGACGAAAATTATTCTTACAAATGTTGTAATCCCCACAGAATGTTTTATGTTTGCCGAATACATTTATGCAAATAAAGAAGTGTAAGTGTACTTATGGATCTCTTGAACAACATAATTATAGTTATAATAAATTGCCTTTAATTTAAAATATCAAAAAATTATGTGATTTTTGTGTAATTTTAAAGATTTAAAAAACCTTATAGATAAAGAAATTAACTACTTTCCTAAATCACCTATACTACATTTTAACTTATTCACGCAATGTCATCAAAAACTGTAATTTAAAATGCATCGCATTAAATTCTCTTCTTTAAATATTCACTGTTATTTTATTTTTTACTTTGCAATTCGAATCCATAAATAAACAAGATACGCTGTCTAACGCAATGAAATAAAAGCCAGTCCTTCAGACGAAGACATGACCAGTGAATATTCGACTGTGTCGCGCAGGTGGCTGAATTCCCAGGAGTAAATGCTGTAGAGATAGAAAAACCTGGTTGCATTTTGGGAATTCGAATAATTTGGGAAATGCGAAAGGAATATGGTCCCCTCTTCACCATCAACATATAATGGAATTCCGAGTACTCCTCCCTTAGAGTTTTCCAACAATGGTTACATAAAAATTTTAGGTAAAAGTCCGAGTGGAGAGCTGGAATGCGTTGGAAAGCGTTTCCGGGTGGGGAAATGGGGAACTCAATGACACAGTTTCAAGGGAATTTTACAGAAATCCCATTCTGTAGATTTTACGGGTGATTACGACCGAGAATTTTCCAGAAACATTCCAATCGTACGAATAGCTTTTTTTCTCTCTATCTGTGGGAGTAACAAAAATAATTCGTATAGAAGCAGAAGAAATTTTCACATCGTTAAAGTTTCTTAAAATTGCAATGCTTTTCTAGAGTGTTTTTCTGGTGATTTCCAGTTACGTCTAGTTTCTTTTCCCTTTAACTTAACGGCAAATTGCCGAAAACACTACTATAGCTACAAAATTTGACAGTTTGTAAAGGTTAGGAAAGTAAATTTATTCTTAATTACTTTTTTATGTTCAAAATTAATGCTCAAGAATTATTAATGAAAAAGCATGAAAAATACTTTCCATATTCTCCTGTAACATCTTTAATTGTATATAGCTTTCTGCATATCATTTGAAATGAAATTGATTTTCGTATACATATTTTTTACAAATATTCGGTTTAATATTATTTATAAGGAAACTGTGTGCATTAAAAATGTCATTCATTTACGAAAGGAGAAAGAAATTACATGTTTTTGAATAAGATGAGATTTTGTTTTATTTCTTTAAATACTTACTTCCTATAAAATTTGTAATACGAAACTTTTAAAATTTTTGACACATTATAGATATTTTCAATAATTTTTCAACTTCATTTAAGGTCTTATGCGATTATTAATGTAACATAGTTCCTTGCAGATATAAGAGTTTTTATTATAAACTATAAGAAATCTAAACTTATTAATGATATAAACTTTTGAAAAATAATTGAAAATTTATTTTTCAATTGATCATTTGGTATGTGAAAATCAATATTTTTCAAATCTTGTTAAACAAAAAATTATAATATTGGACTATCTATATTAATTATAATTGCGTCTATGTACTTGAGTAAAACATTTAAAAAAACGAATAGACACTATATGAGGAATTTAAATTGAATTCTACTATTAAAATAATTATAAAACATAATTAATTTAAGAATGTATTTTAAAAAATGCGTCTAAGTTTGTATGCATAACTTTAGTATACTGTTAAATTGAAATCTAATGAGATACAAAAAATTATATAATTTTAAAGAGACAAAAGTAATATAGATGTGAATCAGTGTTATTAGAGTGAAATATTACGAAATTTGTTTTCCAGTTTAATTATGTGAAATATGAAATATGTTAATGCCATAGATTAACATTTATTGAGGAAAATTTAGCAAACAAAGATTAATTCTGGCGGCAATTATGTTGCTTATCAGGATGCAAACCATTACAATTAAGGCTGGATTGAAACGTATTTGAAACAAAAATCAAAACACTGAGTATCTAGTTTTACTTTCTACCGATTTACAAACAAATGAATTTTTCAGTCTAAAGTTTCAATATTATGAAAACATTAATTTCAATATTTTATTGGAACGTTAAAATTCAATGATTAATAAAAATATTCCATTATATTTCTTACAGCTACTTAAGAAATATTAGCATGTTCTTTTGAATTAATATGTCATAATTTATAGACTTCAATCTCAGCAAAATAAGTTTTTATTGACACACATATTTTAATAGTGTGTGAAGTAAAGAATAAGTTGCTAAAATATATAAGGTGATAAAGGTTGAATAAATACATTTAAATTGCAGAATTATTTATTGTTCATTGTACAATATTCAGTTCTAAAAATGCAAACATAAAAAACTTAGTATATTTTCACAAGTATGTTTATAAACGAGGCATTATTTGCCAGATTTAAGAACAATTTATCTGTTTATTATAATCATCTTAAAAAAACAAGAATATCAAATTTATATCTTTATAAATGTTCACGCATACTTTAAAAATTTAAACAAAGCAAAATGATGCAATACTCTCCAATGCTTGTTGATTGCGTAGCAGTTTTGCATGTTACTTCAAGCATAAATATTTGCGGTAAAGGCAAGTTTCGACTGCTCTTTTCTGCAGGTGAAGTGTAACATAAACACAAAGATCTCTTTATGCTGTAGGAACTTTAAATTACTCCTGAAGCACTCATGCTGATACAGAAAAGGACGAGTTATGGAGCTTTAGGATAATGAGGGGAAGGGCCATAAACGTGGTTTTAAATTAAATTGCCACTACCAGAAGCGTAATTCTAGAGCTATATTTCCCACAGTGAGCGACCAAGTATCGGGGCGTTAAGAGGGAATTACCCAAGATTTAGAGATGCATGTTGCACTGCTTTATCCGTCCTCTGCACTAAATCTCAAGAAGTTAAATTGGACGGAAGACTAGAAGATGGAGAGTTTTCGCATTAAATTAAGTGATATTGAGATTTTCAATTTCACAAATTGAGTTTTACCTTAAGAAATTAAAAAATTTATTAATCGATAATATACGCTTATAAAATTGCAGTTTAATTACATACATTACAGTCCATCATAAATGTTATTATGGGTTATAAAATATCATTGGTGATTTAGGCTTATGTGTATAAGAGTGTGTTTAATTTTGAATAATGAAAGGACTTGGCATAAAGTGCTTAAAACTAATCATAGATAATGTTCCTTATCTGTAATTATTTCTGTATGAAGTGGAAAGACTTGCATGCGTAAATTAATAATTTTCTTTATTATAAATATATTAAAAGATACTTTTATCAAGCTATGATGGTTACATTTAATTCAAATTAACTTTAATGAATAAAGCGTAAATTCTACTTGATTTTGTTCATTTAAATTTCTTGCGATTAAGAATAAAATTAAACAACTGAAACGTGGGATTAAAATAAGTTTATTGGCAATATTTATTCCACAAATGACACAGAGAATTTTCCTAGCTTAAAAATATTAATTTAAAAAATTAACATAACTAACATTTTAATTTAAGAAAACATCAATAGCAATTGATTAAAGTTAAGCAGCATGTTCTTAAAACAAATGCGCCAATTTCATATTATTGTCATTTAAATATTTAAATAAAATTTTAGAAATCACATAAGTATGTTACCTTTGTAAGCCTTACACATCAAAAGATTTCATATATACTTTGGAGTAAAAAAATTGTTTAGTTAGTTATATTTTGTTAGGAATAATTAAATGAATTAAAGTAAAAGTAATCTACCAATTAATCTGAAATTTTTAGAGGTGGTTATAATTATTTTGTTTAAATTTAGTTCTAATTTTAAGAGG
Source organism: Latrodectus hesperus (assembly GCA_037975125.1). Classification (NCBI taxonomy): domain Eukaryota; kingdom Metazoa; phylum Arthropoda; class Arachnida; order Araneae; family Theridiidae; genus Latrodectus; species Latrodectus hesperus. The sequence continues at coordinate 24,301,355 of CM075861.1, forward strand.
ATAATTAACCTTATATTTTCAATATTTGCAACTTGAAATACAGTTTTAAAAGCAATAATCATTTTACAGTTAAAAATCAGCACATTTTAGCATTCCAATAGTGGCTATGAATACATTAAACTAATTATTTGATTGACAATTAACTTTCTTCATATTTCACTTACTGAGTAAAAATAGAGCAGATCATTAAATTTGACAAATATAAGTTCCGAATTCCAGGTGGATGAAAAAAACAATTGATCAAATAATTAGTATGACATAGACATTTTTCTGATTTCCAATTTTTAATTTTAAGCGTAAGCGGATTCATATATATATATATATATATATATATATATATATATATATATATATATATATATATATATATATATATATATATATATATATATATATATATATATATATTTAAAAATGGATGAAATAATTCTTAAGAAGGCATTTTCTCCAAGAATACAATATATGTTTTAAAACCAAAAAGAGCATGAATTACAACTTCAAAGAGAGAGACAACTTTTAGAAAGACTTTATTGTGATATTTTATTTTCACCAAACAAGTTTCTGATTATATCCAGAAGAAAAGAAACGAACTTTCAAAAGGACACTAGAAAAAATTGATGAATCCTCTCCGATTAAAAACATTTCTTTCTTCTGAGGAGAGCGAGATAAAAATAACTAAAACTCAAATCCTCCCTATATTTCAAGATCTCTTAGAAAAGTTGGTCTTCTTAGTATTCTGCAGATAGAGAACAGGTTTCACGGTTAAAGTTTGTCTTCAGAAGACATACAATCCCTCTTTTTATACGCCAATAAAGATAAAAAGCTCAGACATAAGTCAATGTCGACAAACAGGCTTAAATTTGTTTCTGCAGAAGGTTATCTAGAAATCTTCGTCTTGTGATAAGAATGGATTTATCCAGATTTTATAGCTTTCATCTCAAGATATCTTAAAGTAATATGCAAGGTTTATAATGCAAAGTAGATATTTTAAGTTTCTAGTGCTTTCAAAATCAAAAAACTGCATTGGGAACAAAGAGAAAAAATAACATTTTCAAGAGGAAGTTAGGGAAAAATCTTTAACATGAGTTTCAAAGACTTTTTATGATTTTCTTTGATAAATCGTACAAGACACAGTTCTTTATTGGACATAAAATACAAATGTAAATTTGTTTCTAAATTTTTATGGTTTCCAGACGTAAAAATCCGATGTTAATAAAGGGAAAACTAGAATATTCTCCTTAAATATGAAAACATTTTATTTGCTATTGAGTTTGTAATTTACTAAACTTATTCAAATTGGTTTCTTTAGCGCTAAAATCCTTTTCCTTCAATGAAAATATTCTCATTTACATATTACTTTATTATCTCTTTGAAAAATGTTAAAAAATTATATTTATTTGTTGCCATTGTTATGCGCGTTTCTTAAATATTTTTTCATGTTTGTTTTTAAGAAATATTTATGTTTCTCATAATAGAGATGATATTTAGGAAAATGATACATTTGTAATTACATAAATCATAAAAAGAAAATTTCTTAAAACAAGAATCAGAAGAACTTGGGAAAATTATTAAACCTAATTGTTTCTAAAATAAATAAAAACTATTAATATAGGAATCGTTGGAAGTTCAAATACAAATATGGTGTTAAACAGAAATAATCATAGTGAATAAGAAACACGGTGTCATTTTATAAATTGTACTATTAGCAAGATTCATTTGTTTGCAATTAAAATCAGTGACAGAAGGAGATGAAACCGAAACATATTAATTACACAGAGTTACCTGATATTTATTTCGCTAATGTCTTTGCTAATGGAAATGAATACACAAATGGATGATTGATAAAGACGCAAATGGACATAATATACAAATGGGCATACTTTACGAATGGATGGAAATCCTGGTGAGAAAAACTTCAACAGTTTTCATTCCATTAGAGAATAATTACTATTCTTTAATGTGTTTTTGAATGTTTGACAATAACTTCCACTAAAGAAAATAAAATATAAATGTTCAATTACGCACGGCAATTGTCCCCAAAAATAACCAGAAAATAAAGGCAGGCACCAAAAAGTGTCTTCTAAGAGTGACTGGCTTTTGTACAAAAACTGTCGTTACAAAAACTTTATTTAGGTCAAAGGATGAAACTATTTCTTAAATTTTCCATCTACATTGAAAAGTTAATTTTATGCTACATGTGTCAATTTTTTAAAATTTGCAAATTTTATGAAATTTGTTTCGGAAACTAGAAAATTCTGAGTACTTTTCAGTTTCCTAAACAGTTTTCATTTTTACTGTATGTCAAATAGAGATAAAGTTACATGAATTTTAAAATGCATCGTCTTTTCGAGAAAAGAAACTGGATGTTGCATTTTCAAATCGGAGATGGTAAAGAAAAGTAGGATTTTGCTTTCTTTACTATTGTTTTATATCTATATGTTTTTTCTTCAATAAAGTGTTGATTGATATCTTTAAATATGAGGACGTTATTTTTCTTATGCATTCGGAAAAAATGTCAATATCATCACTATAACAAACGAAAATATAAGTTTAAAAACGATTTTCTCATAACTTTGTTTTTTATAAAATTTAATAACCATGAACAAGTTATATTAAGTACTAATGACTATATATGTATTAAACTTTGCCTGCAAGCTTTAAATTCTGATGTCTATGAAATGATGCAAATTTTTTAATCTATATAAATCTGTGAAGAATTTTTTTCATTTACCACAATTTTTAAAGGAAATTTTTAGTAAAATATCTAAAGATATCTGTATTACTCTACATTTTTACTCATATTTTCCTTATCGAGCAATAACATTTTTTGGGAATGCTTCATTTTAGAGAACATCATATAAACCTTATGCCGAAATTAAAAGAAGAATGATGTGCTACAATTTTCTGTAGACATTTAGCCATTTTGTTAAAATTTCACTAAAATTGTTAACAAAATAAAAAATTTCACAAAAATTGTACTATATTAGATTCAAATTTTGACTAACTTTATGTTTTTACAGCATAATTTATTTAAAAACACGAAAAATGGAAATTATAATTAATTTTAAAGGGAAATTTGGTTTTAACGTAAGCAGATGCCTTAAGCATATGGACAATGTAACCCTAAAACAAAAGAAAAGAAGTTATACATTAAATGTATATTTAATGATATTACCCAGTTCTTTTGTATCATGACTTTAGACATTCACAAATTACATAAATAAAAGATCTCTTGAGTGAATGTGATCCCAAAGAGCAGCGATATCTCATCTTTTCTATGGGCTATCAATAAGTTTCGAAGAAACAAATGTTCATATTGACATAAAATTGTTCTAAGCTCATACATGCCATAAGGAGAGGGATGGAGAGTAAAGACACACCTTCCAAGAACATCGCACACATGAATATTGGAATTAAGTTCCAGAGATCTTGATGGCTGTTCTATTTGGACATTAATTTCTTCGAAAAGAAGCGAAATGTTGTTGCACAAATTATCTGTTTTAAAAATAAAATTATCTCAAATTGCATCATTATATGGACAAAAAATATGATTGCTTGCTTGCTTACCCCTGAACATTGAATGCTCCTCCTGTCAGACATCTGTGCTTCCACCTAAAAATAATTTTCCTATTCACTACTTCCTTCATATGTATTTTTCTTTTATGTTACAAGTTAATAAAGATTGCATATTTCTCTCCAAAAGTAAACAAGTTGATATTTCTGATTATAAAATAAAAAAACTCGTTTTTAACCACCGCACTTTTACAGAGTTTCAGTCCATTTTATATAAATAAGTGTTGAACTAAAATAGTACCAGCCGTGGCGGGTGATAAGGAAAATGCATCATCCTGGTTTCTTAGAACAGAAACCTCCTTAGTTCAGACATCTGCATTGCGTCGTGGGTGATGCTGTTTTTCGCAAACAGAAATGAGAGCAGATCTAATGTAAGATAGAATTGCCGTAATGCTGTTATTGCTCTATGACCCAAGTATCAGTCATTTACATAAATTATAACTATTAACTTAAATCAGGTAGGATTACCAGAATATGAATTAACATTTAGATACTGGTTCAATAACTGGTTCTCCAAGTAATTGTAGATAGTCAGCCTTCTGTAACGATAGAATATCTTTAATTGGTTTCACATAAATATATGGCTCTATAACATAATTCCAGACAAACATTTCTCCTCCGTAACATTTTTGCACTTTGGGTGCACCAAAATTGTTTAATTTAATTGCAATTCATTAAACTGATATGCACTTAGAAATTGTGGTTTTAAGCTCGATCGTATTTATGAAAAACGATAGTAGCGCAACTCTCTGCATTTTAGTATTCGATAATATTTGTTATCATTTTTAACATTTCCAAATAACATGATTTTTCTAAACATTTTCAATTTTTAGACATTTTTAATTTAATGATTCATAACGGTTTTTCATTATGTTGCTTAACTTTTTTAAACCAGTATATCAAAAGAATACATGATTATTTAAAACAGGAAATAACCACTTCAACTGGATTATTAAGTTAATTAACATAGCATATACATTATATTATAAACATTAAATATTCATAATTGGTTTTAAAGCCAAAATACACAAGCTGACTTTAAAATAATACATTATTGAAGGATTGTATTATTGGTTTATCGTTAAATACTTTAATCACGATTAAAGTTGTAGTCATCTAGTATGTATCGATCTTAGTGCTACATTATACTAAAACTAAAAATATACAAACACCAAATGGTGAAAATGCACATCAAAGTGTATTTTTGAATGATAATATGTCTTGTATTGATATTAGTTTTTAATGTTTTGTTCAGCGAATCAAACAAAGCAAATCTGAACGTAAATTTATAAAAGTTTTTTTTTTAGGCATTGTTATGTGATCCCTGAATATAAATAAATATGAAAATAAGTATCATATTATATTTACATACTTTTGTAGAATTTTTCTATTTGAGGATTATTTTGTTATTATAGTATTTTTTAAATCGGCAGTTTTAAATTGACATTTTGAATTAGATGAGCAATCTCTTTATTCAAATTTACTAGTTATTTGTAATTTCTTGATATTTAATCATAATTAATAACGTTATATCTAATAACATTTAAATATAATATCTATATTTACGAGTTTATACTATCAAATAATGATTTTTCTGATTGAAAGACTCTTTTACAACTACTAACATAAAATATAAGCAATATTTTCTAGAATATTTAAATTTAAATGAAAATTACATAAAAATGTTGACCGTTATTTTATATGTTTCAAAGCATCTTAATAGATTTCGTGTAACTAACTCACTGGTAAAATATGGAATTGTCTTAAAATTTACTATATCTTCCTGTATTATTCTAATTTCAGAGTAAGGATAATTTAACACCACCCATTAATATTTTGCCATTTAGTAAAACTCTAGTTTTTGCACCTAAAACTTTATTTTCTTTAAAGAAAAAAAACAATGACTATAAATAATGTTGTTTTGAGAAATTAATCTATTATTAAATTATAAGAAATTAATCTATTTTTGTTTGCTACAACAACATTGATTATTTTATAAGAATTCAAAACCTAAATAAAAATGCCACTTGAATCTTAATTAAATCGAGTAAAGTTGTCTTGCAATAACAATTTGTCAAACAAAGGTGAGTAATGCAAGCAAGAACAGGTGAACAATTTCAAAAAATAAAACTAGCGGTTTAATTTGTAGTGGGGTTCGAGACTTTCTTGAGACTAAAAGTATTCTTTCTTTTCTCGCTCTCAACGTTTTAGTGTTTTCCAAGATCAATCTACATCATCATCATCAGATTTTGAGAGCAAAATCTGAATCACCTGGTTGAGTTATTGATTAACAGCAGCAGAGTCTGGACTTCAATTTGTTATCATTAACAGGAGGCAGAAAGAGAGTAAACCACCCTGCCCAAAAGAAAATCTCACCTTTTAGAAATGCAAAATTATAACATTGATGAGTCTTAAAGTCCTGGCATCAACATCGTTAGACAGGCGATATCTAATAACTATAGGTTTTCGATGAAACTCTAGGTCTGAATAATTTTAAGATGAGTTTATAAGTGAAAAAATTGTAATAAATGATGTTATTAAAGTGAAGTTTCAGTCTTTGCGGGGTTCTCAAATGTCAGCTGGCGTTGGCAGCAAGGATGAACTGATTAAATTTTCCACCGCAACAGACAGTTGAGGTAAAGTGAACACAAATTTTATTTGTTATCAAGAAAACAAAAGAATAATTTTGTTTAAGCATGAAAAAGTAAACTTAAAGTTAAATTTGTAAAACACATGAACATGTAATGCGAAAATGTTTTAATACGAAATGGTACACTGGTGTTTATTATTTAAAGATTTAAAAGTTATCAAATCTAAAGTAAACATAATTTATTGCTTCCTATGAGTCAGGTTGCTAGCTGTGAATTACATATTCTAAGGCAAAAATATTTTAGATTTAATAAAGAAATGTAAATTGTGATAAATATAAATAATAATACCTTGTTCATATCTCATTCCCTTGCTTTAAATCTTCTTAAACATTGAACATGGATTCATTCATTAAGATATTTAATATTTCACATATAAGTCAAGGACAGTTAAATAATGATTCTTATATTTTATGGTTTTCACAATATTAAGCCGATAGTAATGACTAAATGTATTTACTAGTGATTATATAAATGTATTGTTTATTATTATTGCGTGTGTACTGTATATTCTTAATTATACTGCATATTCTTATGTAACATGAAAATATAACTAAAAAAACATTGTTATTGTTATATTGAATTCATTTATAATAAATATAATAACATTTTGTTGAGAAAATAAAGAAATAAGCATTCTTTTCAACTGAAACTGGAATAAAATGAAGCTATCATGCACGTAATTCTAAACAAACATATATTTTGTATAAATAAACTTTTATTTTAAACAGTATGTCACTTTTTTCCATCAGCTATATAAACTGGAGGATATATTTGAGAATTAGAATTTCCTTTTTTAAACATAAAATGTGCAAAAATCTTGCTTGTTTTATAGAAACAAAATTTAAAAAAACATTTACACACACAGGGAACAAAGAAAAATGTCTGTCTATTCTTTTCACTTCGAAATTGCGGGAAAGAGATAGAGAGCAACAAAAAAAAAAACAGTCTAACTGATAAAGAAGTTAAAGCCAAGAAGATTGGTATAAAGAACGTAATTGGAGTTTTCCCGTCTGCAAACAAAATGACAAAATAAAACAAACCAACGTTAAACTCAACAGATCTTCATTATAAATTGATGAGCAGTATTACCCAAACTAATGTAGAATTTAAAGCATGGGTAGATTATATAGCTTCTTTAAATTCTTGATGAAAGTTCACGATGGTTGGAAGTTGTCCCTCACGCAAGAAGAATCAGACTTTTCCTAAAGGCAAAAGGAGGATTATGAAGGCCTTTGTGACAAACGACGCCCTTAATAGTGTTTTCAAGATGACGTTATTGACTACGTGCCCCTTTTGTGTGAAAGAGTTTTTGGGAGAGAGAACCTATAGGGGTGGAGAGCAAGCGATATCAACGGGAACTTTGCAACTATCTTTAAGTTGGAACAAAATGAACCTGCCGCTCCGGAAGATTCTATTGGTGCTTAGCGAGACAGGAAAAGGGCTTAAACCCTTCTAACCAGTGGTCCTCCCATTCTTTTGAAAGAGAGTTATTAAGCTTGAGCAGTAGATCGTGGTTTTTAACGGAGCACTAGCTTTATGAATTCCATTATTAACTGCCTGCAGTTTGAAGGTTTGTTTGAATGCTCACTTCAACTAACAATGAGCTTTTATGCTTAAATATAACGAATTTTCAGGTTATTTTGGGTGAATTTAGGTTACCTAAGTATTGTTATCCTATCCATAATTTGTTGGAGTAATATTTGGTAGTGGCATTCTTTTGTATCATATTTTAATGGAATATGTTACAGCTTTCTATGCTTCATTTTCTTAGTTTGAAGAACTGATAAGCAGAAATGTTTCAAATTTCATGTAATTGTTGTTATGTTTACAGACAATTTGTAGTTCAATTTTATAAAATAAATATGTTTGTAATTTGGGATACACAGTTAATGTTATAACAATCAATAATTTTTTCAATTATTCCAATGGGCACATTTTTTATAGTACAAGTAATTACTTTACCAAATAAATAAGTAGAACTCCATCATGATACTTAGCATAAATCATGTAATTAATTGTAATTAATTATAGAGCGTGTTATTTTCTAAATTATATTCTGACAATTTATCAGCTTACGAACTAATTCAAAGTTTCCAAATATTATCCACGACAAAGAACCTTGTTATATTTTATGTAAATAAATATATAATTTCTCAAATTTCTTACCTTTCCTTATATTTTCAGAAAAGGCACAAAATTAGATACGTGAGATGTTAGATCCAAATATTAAATAAAAATACTTTTACGGTATGAGAATAATATTGTTATAGATGTTGTGTAAGCAAAATAATTAAAATACTCTAAATTATAAAATTTAAAAACTAATATACATTACAATAAATATTTTGGTTGATTTTAGTGAATTTGTACTAATCATATTAACGAAACCTTTATTTCACAGTAGTTCTTTGAAGTGATATATTGGCTTTAATATTATTGCAATAAAAATTAATTAAATTTGAAGCATGTCTGATTTTAACTCAGCAATGCTCTTCTCAGTAGTTAAAAACAAAAAAAACACTATCCCTTTTTCATTTATCAGTATATTAAATATACTGAAGTTACATACTGAATACACACATTAACAAACTGAAAAAATAGCTTACTGGAAATACTACTAAAGTTAGCATGTTAATTTTATTGTTAAAATAATTTTTATACCCTTAAGCGCATCAAGAAATTTTTATTTATTTACATTATAAAAAGTTAAGTAAATTTTCTAAAAAAAATGTATTAACTACTTATACTAACGAAATAAATTATAGCAAATGTAATGCCTAAATTTGTACACAAATGTACTGCCTAAATTTGTGCACAAATGTTATTCTTTATTTTTCTTTTATTTAAAAAAAAGGATAGAAGGTTGCACACTATTCAAATTATTTTGTGCTTCACATTTTTATGCTAATACAATTAATATGAATATATTAGTACTATTCATGAATTCTGCATAAAAGTAATTGTTTGTATCAATTTTCAAATTTTTAAAGATGTAAGATAGATAATTGAAAAACAAGCATCTTGTTTAACTTTTAGCTATTTCCTTTTAGATTTTATATTAATAACTTGTCAATATATCGTATTTCATCGTTGTTCTAGAAGGATTACATCCCAAGTTTTAATAAAACTTTAAAATGTGTAACAAATTTAATACAATAAATTAATTGATTTGAATACAAAATTTATAAATTAATGATCTCATCATTCGTAATGACATTTAAATTTCAGAAAAAAATATAATTTCCAGTTTTAATAGTGTAGTCTCTATCATTAGAAAAGTTTAAGATTTCAAAATATTTTAAAAAGTGAATGACATTTCACAAACTCTTGTTCTCTTAAATGCAGCACACTTTCCTGAATTTGATCAAAAGAAACATAATTTTTCTTTCTTGTGATTACGTAACAAACAATTAATATTATTAGGATTATAAATTTTTTCAACATCCTTTCTAAATTTATGCATTTAAGGATGTGTTTTAAATAGATATTGAGAAATATTTATATATCAAAAGAGAGAAATCTTGGAAATCACTCAAGAAATCAATCACGTTTTGCTTCAGATTAAGATAGCAATACAAGTGTAGAAACGGAAAAAGACATTGACTTCCTCATTGCTTAATGATAACCGTGAATATATCAGAAATATATCCCAAAAAAATATAGCGCATCAGCAAGGCTATTTGTCATTAAAATGTTCTCGTAATCTGAAATTTATTTTGTAATATATTTTATTGTTAATTTATTTGTGTATTAATTCCATAATTTTCACCATCCCTTTCCATAATTTTATGTTAATTTTTTCCTTCGCATTCTATAATACAATTTGTTATCATTTATCTTCCAACTCAATATCATAATCCATAATTATAATTTGGTGATATAAATTAATACAACCATTTTAAAAATAATATTAACGAATAGAGATTTGAAATTTTAATTTCGAAATTTCATTATTTATTTATGAATTCTAATTCCTTTTACAGAAATATGAATTTCCTCAGTTATTTTGATTGATGTTATAAATTATGCATTAATAAAAATCAAAATTTATTCAGTTTAGGAATATTTTACATCATAATTTCATCCAGAACCGTTTCAAGAAATTCAAATTTATAGAATATCATTAAATTGTTTCATAAAAATTGTGAGATTTTTCCAGGTATAATTGAATAATTTGTCATAAACAAGTAATTTCAATATATTTCAATCAAATAATTTATTGAAAAAATCCTTATATTAAAAATGTATACGTGCAAAAGACTTTGACTAATTAAAATAGAAATTACAATTTAAATTTTATATATAAACGCAAAATTTACTGAAAAAAAACTCGATTATTTAAAAAAATATTTTTTTCTTATAATATTCGTTCATTATATAAATATATAAATGACTTATCATAAAACTTCTTTCCTCAGAAAAGGGATATATCATTCAGTGTTCCATAGAAAATCTTTACGTTCGCATTATTCTAAAAAATTGACTAACTATTCCGTCAAATGAAAGAACACGTTACAAACTATGAAATCTAGGAAGATCTTAATTATCAGCACGCGTCCATTTTCTCGAACACAAAAGACAGGAAGATCGGAGAAGTGGGCGATGAATATGCTTTTTGAAAAGAGAAATGATAGATTGTTGGAGGGAGTCAAAGCAGGTCATTTGAAAGAGGTGCATGGCATACTCATCATCCTGCCATCAATCCAGGCAATCTGCCAGTCTTGGCTTCGTGCCAGCTTATCTTGGATAGAGCTTGTTGGGGTATCTCGCATTTATTTGGACAATAGTTCTCTTTACCTCTCACCACGTGACAAACTGAACTTCTGCTTGACTAGTATCTAAAATCTTTCGTCGGCGAGTGATTGTGAGCAAGTTTGGTGTATTATGTAACACCCCGTACAATCTTTTGTTCAGTTTAAATTACAAAAATAAATCTGTTAAGGGGAGGGTATTCAATGAAAAACTGTGATACTTTACCTACTATATATATATTTAATATTCATTTTTCGTACTCTGTACCTTTTTATTGTATACATGACCCCTTTAAACAAATGTAGGAATTACCCCTGTTGTAGAATTCCAAAATGTACATTACCAAATATAGTTAAGAAATTTCGAACTGACTCATAATGTAACTAATGAGTGCCAGTATGCTGCAGCCTTCTCAGGGGTTTAAGTTTTCTCGAGATTTTTTCCGTTGATTACTCTCCTTTCCAGCAGATATGCAAAAGAGTCAGGGTTGTCTTCATGCAAAGAAATTGTTCATGAACTACTAATAGTTATTCTTTAAATTATGAATATTAAGTAATCTTTAATTTATTAATTTCACCAAGACAAGGCGGTAACCACGTAATACATCATTATATATTTATATATATATATATATATATATATATATATATATATATATATATATATATATATATATATATATATATATATATATATATATATATTAGATTCCTCGTTTGGAGGTTAGGAGTACATAAAAACTGCCCGAAGAAGCGTTCCTGTACGATCCATAGATTACGAGAAAAATGCGAAAAGCAAAGTATGGCGTCATTCCTGGTGCAAGAAAAAACACTTTATTCGACATATCAACAACAGTATTTGCATATCTTTTCAGACGATAATGTTTACAAAGTTCGCCCCGCATATCGCTTCATGCAGGGGCACGTGCCATGGATGCGCACGTAGTGACAACACCAATGGACTTAGTTGCTGCCTGTGATAACATTATACTAGACAGTGTTGCAACTGATGATGATCGCCCTTCCACGGCGTGCTCAAGCATGCCTCGACATGCATGGTGGACACTTTGAACATGTGCTTTAAATTGTGCATGTATTGTGCTGTTGATATGGTTAATAAAGTGTTTTTTCTTGCACCGGAAGTGACGTCATTCTTTGTTTTTCGTATTTTTCTCGTTAACTATGGATTTTACAAGAAGTCTTCTTTGGGCAATTTTTATGTACTCCCAACGAGGAATCTGGTTGTAAAGAGCGTATGCGGTCGTTTTAGGACACCCTGTATATACATGATATTTCTAAGGGGCCATTGATATGAATATATATTGTTTCTTAAAATATTTTAACATGTTAAAAATGATAAATATAAGGGGTATATTTGTGATAATAGAAGATAATGCTTTCTATGAGAGGGTATTGATATAAACTATACTTTTTGCCAATAATAATATCCCATAAAATACTTTCATTTATTAAAATTACTTAATCAGATATAATAAAACACTTTTTTTACAAATATAAACGCTCTTGTTGTTAAATGCAAATAGTTCAATAGATTTGCTCTTAATAATGATAATTATAAATTAAATTGTAATTTATCACTAATTCCCTGATGACCCTAAAACTATTTTTAAGGCTGTTTCATGAATCACTTCCAATTTTTAAAAATTTTGTAATTGAGTTACATCTGGATTTGTAAATTTTATCTAAAACGTTTAAAAGAAATTGATTTATTTCATAAAAATGAAATTTAAAAATATTTAGTTAAAAGTATTGTGCCAATTGATATTAATATTTTTTTTATTTTTATGTTTTGTTATGGAAACATTTCAAAAACTTTAAGTAAATACGATATGTTATTGATATCATAAATTTAAAACATAAAATAAAGGTTTGATGCAGGGAATAATTGTTGATAAGCTGCCAAAACTTATGTCAAAATATGGTGTAGTTCTTGCTTCAGTAAAAATACTGAATAGATAGTACATAAATTTCTATATGAACAAATAAACATTCTTGTTTAAATATTTTTAAAAAATTATATTTGCTTTCGCATTTGATAGTTAAGTGTTAATATTTATCACATTCAATACTGAAGCCTAAGTAACCTAAATATTTACTTTCTGTTTTATATTTAATGTAAATATTATTTGCATTGTCTAGTGGCATCATAATACATATTATTTGCATTATGACATATGAAACTTGATGCAAATTATCAACTAATATTTTAGTAATCGGAAATTCTTTTCGATGTATCGTACGTATATCGATCGACAGTTTACGGCATAGAAAGTAAAGTAAAATAATCTGAGATCAATATAGTGATTTTTGTTTGCAATACTTTTTAACGGAAAAAGCAACTTCACTGTGTGGACTGATATTAAATTAATTTGAAACAATTTAACTACACATAGAGAGTGACAGTTAATACGATTGATTAGCTGACCAAAAAATAATGAATAAATATTATTTATATTTTCAAAATTGCATTGAATTATAAAAAAGTTTATTGTGAAAAAAATTGTACATTTTCTCAAAGCATCAAAAACATGATCATTTAGACTGTTTGGTGAGTGTTCAAGAAAACCAATTTTAAGGCTGAAAATAGTTGTGATGTTATTATATTATTGCTATCAAATAGTGCCCTCTTTAAGAATATCAACACACTTTATATGAGTCTTGACGTGGCGTGTATAAATACAAAATATTTTACCTTACAAAAGAAAGTTTCCAAACTTCATATGGAAAGATAACGAATTCAATTATTAAACTTTAATTTGCAAATTCAAACACTGGTATTGTTCATAATGCTATAAAATGTTAATTAATTTTTGATTTTAAATGATGCTGATTTTTACAAATAAAATAATATTTACTGTATCTCTCGAATTTTAACAGTTTTACATCTATGACCGGAACATACTTCTAATGTTAAATTATGTAAAGTAAATGTCAGGCTCATCCTTTTTTAATTAACTATTCTATGAGAATAATTTATAGTAGAGAACAATAGGCTGGTCAACTCGAGTACATTTCTTTTTATTATTTTCTGTTATGTAAATATGTAATAAATAAGTCTGCTAATATTTATTTACACCAATGCTAATATATTTTGTTTAATTTTTTTTATCCGATATTGTATATCCATCTTATTTATACTTAAAAAAGGTATGGGTGATGGTTATTTCATTTGGCTAATCTTGCCAATTCAAGTATTTGATTTGACAAATAAGAAACGATAAATATAAAAGAGACCTACTTTTTATAACAAGACCGAAGCTTATTACAAATGGCCATTAATTGACTTCGCCAAAATCTTTAAACAACACTCTGTACGCATAAATAAATATATTATGCATGTATTATATGAATGTATGTTTATAAATTTTGAACCCCTGACATAAATCCAAAATTTATTCAAATTAATAAAGTAAATTCAAGAGAAAGATACGTATTTTGTATATTATTTTATCTAAATATGTCTCTTTTTTAATAGTTTCATATATGTTTTATTTTTTATTTATTTATTTTTTTTCTGAAAATATGCTTGAAAAAAAATTTTTTTTTAACTTTTAAATATCTCTTTTGTTTGCATATTTCTAAGTAATCATAAAATTATGGTTGAATTTTTGAACACTTTACATAACAGTGCATTTATATTTTTAAGTTTACAGTATTCGGTTCAAATATTTATTGTATATTTTTTTGAAAAAAATATGGTATTTAAAATAAATATGTAACATTATTCATCAGAGTGATAATTTTCTTCATCGAAGAATTAAGTGTTTTATAAAATACATTAAAAATATGTTTTATTAGTTATTTCAAAATGCAATAAATGATTCAAAATTTAAAAATAACGATTGAAAATTTCAAACTAAATATTTTCCTTTTTTAATGAATTTTTAAATTAGTAATACATTTAGTTATAATTTATTTATGTAAAGTGTATACTGTTATTACATATACTGTAATTAGACTTTATATTCTCTACAGAAAACATTTTTTTGAAAAATATACTGAATTATTGTTTTAGATAAATGTCATTTGTTTTTGAATATTTCATAAGCATTTCCATCATAGCTTACATTTTAGGGAACATTCATAAAATCTGATTCCATTTGTGAACCAGCTGAACTCATAAAATTGAAAAAAAAGAAACTCAAAGAAAGAAGATATGCCCTCGTTTGGATCCATTGCTCTAATTTACATTAGAAATTGCAGCATGAATGATTCAACAACTCAAAGAGATAAGAATATTTGCAGTTTATACTCCTATTTCTCATTTGAGATTAGAATAACAAAATAACCAACATGCACATTTGATATATTTTTATTGCCCTAGTGATTCTTAGAAAAAAACTGATCGCAAGCCAAGAATATTTGTTAAACGATGTAAACGAAAGGTATACAGCTCAACTTTTAATTGAATCGTCTCCTCTTGGCACTTTGTTGTATGTAAATAGGTTATTTTATCATTAAAATAAAAATGTACCCATAAACTTTTATTTTTCGATATAATAGTGCCCCTTCATATATATATCATTAACTTATTAATATTTAACTTCAAAATTTGTAGATTTCATTTTTGGCTTTATGAAATGATAAGATGATAATGATAAAAGAATGAAAACATTTTATATTTTTGGAGCTTTATTTACTACACCAAATCGAAATATGATAGAATTTATTAAGTATAAGCAATTTTATGTAAGACATTCCATATTAAGAGTTAGAATAGCAGTTTTCAAATATTATATATATATATATATATATATATATATATATATATATATATATATATATATATATATATATATATATATATATATATATATATATATATATATATATATATATATATATATATAAATTATAACATATTTATTTATGATTACATTTGTTCAATAAAGTTTCTCGTAAATTATCACTGACATTTAAATGAAATTCGTAGCTGAAAACAATGGTTTATAAAAAATTTTATTATTCAATTATACTTTTTTTAGATAATTTAAATGAGTTAAATAAATATAAGATTTTCGAAAGTAATATGCAAGCAAAATGAGAATTTTTTCTATTCATTTTCAGGAAATTTCTTTAATAAATGATAAATAATAATCCACACAACATTTGAGACAAATGATTGATATCCAGCTAATGATTTTTAAGAGTTGTCTTTTAAGGCCTGTGAAAATGCAAAATAATTATCTTCACAATTTGGTATTTTTTTTATACAGAATATCTGTGTCAATAGTAAGATAATGAAGAACATAATGTATACAAAATTAGATATTTATTTAAATAAATATGTCTGTAATAATTATTTTGAAAATTTTCTTGACATTTTTTTTAATTTTAAAATTATTCTTTATGGAAAAATATCAAATTTTACTGTTGATAACGTTGGTATAGTCTTTTTAAGTTCAAGTATTTTAACAATAGCCATACCAAATAACAGCATTAAGTTTGTTACTTCGTAAGTAATTGATAAATTTTGTCTGAGTTTATATGATCATTTTCAAAAATATCACATACATTTGAATATATATATTCTTTTATTGACATTTATAAATATTTAAGTACATAGTTATTAATTAAATTGATTCAAAAATAGCATAACGTAATCTTGAATAATTATCCAAAGTATTTAATTTATAGCAAAAATAGAATACAAATTGATATTTTAAAAGATCTAATATAACGTTAGAAAATATTAGATTTAGGCAAATGTTAAGACATATGATTCTAGCTAAAGTTTTTTTGACGTTCCATTCACTGAAACTGGTTATTTTATTTTTTCTAATGCCTATATTTGTTAATTGTGTAAATTCTTCGTTTACTCAATAAAAATGTAAAAATACCATCCTCTTTCCAAGGTTTAAAACTTCATATATTATTTCTTTGATTAAAATTTAATGTTGATTTAATATTAATTGATTAAAGTTTAATATTGGTCTTAAGTTACAATTTTTAATTATAAAATCTTAAAATTATAAAATACTTAATGAAATGAGGATATTGTAATGAAACTATAAAATTCTTCAGTTTAAGATAAATAACATATGTTAAAAGTAAATTGAAACCTTCGCATCGAATAGTTTTGTACATATTTGTTGCAGTTTTCATTCGGCTAACTTATTAGCTGTTGCCGTCTAACTTGTCTAGTGGTCAGCGTGGTTGACTGCGGACAAGGTGGTCCTGGGTTCAAATCCCGTTTTGGGGATGGATATACCTTCTCCCTCTATCTATCCTGTCCTTGTCCTTTCCTTGTATGAATGAAGTGTGAATGGTTGCCTATACTATAAACGGGTCCCAATGGCATGTGTGTACTGAGGAAGTCGGACTCCACACCAAAATATGGTTCAGTTGGAAAAGTGGAGCAGCGCACTCCATGTTGCCAGCCTAGCTGGCACACAACAACAACAACATTAGCTGTGTCATGAAAAAATCACCAAATGCACATAAAATTTATGTGATCTATATCAATAAAATGGAAAACAGAAAATTACATCTTTTCTAAGGAAAAGTTTTAATTTGAATATTATGAATATATATAAAATGTTTTGTTTTATTTGTATGGTTATATTCATAAATTAATTAATTTGATAAAGTGTTGTATATATATATATATATATATATATATATATATATATATATATATATATATATATATATATATATATATATATATATATATATATATATATATATATATATAATTACAATATTAACAATTAACAAGAATTGTCCTATAAATATAAACCAGTAGCATTTGATTTGTAGTTCAGTGCAAAAATCAGTAATTCTTTGTAAATTTATAATTTATATTATAATTTTTCTTGTAGAATTTAAAAAATATAAACAAAGTACTATAAAATATTAATCAAATTCCCCCGTTTATTCTTAATTAATCAAATTTCTTAATCTCGTAATTTTCTTTGCAATAACTTGTTCACAAAATGATCGCCTTAATCAGTAATTATATGCCATGTCTTTTAAGAGCATGACTTCTCTCAATAAATAATTGAATATTTCAAGATACGATCAACTCCATTGGGATTCGGGCCACCATTCTTCATTGACAGTCAAAAAAGTGTCACGAACATGTTTTAAGAATTGGTGAGATCTTACTCTATTCAAACATAACATTGATTTGCTTGGGTGTGGTTAAATAAATGAAAACAGGCAGCATGATTTGGCAAATAATCTTTTTTTTTTGAAAATATTTTATATTTTGTTTCTCAAAATAAATTTAGAGATAAGATTCCTCTTAAAAACATTTACCACTTACTGAAAACAAAAATGGATGGTACTTTTATGTTGTTAACCATAACAATGTGTAAAGGTGCAATAATCGTATTAAGATTATTTATTTTTCAAAATATTGAAAACATTATTTAAAAGAAATGTTTTACAAGACATTAAACGTAATTATTAAAAAAATAAAATTTATTTAATTGATAATTTTATTTAAAAAATAATCAAAATAAAAAATTTCAGAATCAGTAAATATATTTTTATAAAACAGGTTTTTAAGGGAAGAGTAACGTTAAAATATAACGTTTAGCAGTACAGAAAAACATATTTGTAGAATTGGTTTACATAAACGTCAAAGGTTTTCATTATGGTAACACAGGCAGTGGAGTTGTGATTGTGACTCCCGACGGTGTTACAAAACTGAACAGGGGAAACCCAAACGTTTGTTTTGTCTTTAGATCGGAATTAACAGCCATTGACGAGGCCCTAAAATTTATGATCTCGATTAACAGCACTTGCGACATCTGGATTTACTCAGACAGCAGGAGCTCCATTCAATACCTAAGCAGATGGAGATGCATTAATGAAAGGCTCGGCATGGACATTGTAAACAAACTTAAGAGTTACTCTTCACATAATGACATTCATCTACAGTGGATTCTCTCCTATGTGGACCTCCACTTCAATGACTTGGCCGATTAATTGGCTAAGGAAGGCTCTGCTGAAACAACTGAAAAGGGTGGACTACTTACGTTTAGTGAAATTTTCTCAAAGGTCAAATCCAAAAACAGAAAGACATGGAGGACCTCACCTGCTCATGACTGGTACGAACAAAATAATCCTGGGGCTGCTCTGGAGCTGAAAGGCAATATGAAATTGCAAACCACCATTACCAGGCTCATTACTGGACATACTTGCACCATTACATTCATTCAGGGTCAGAAGGTGTTCCCTGTGTGCCACTGGTGTAATTTCCTCCAAGCTTCTCCGGACCATCTGCTCTCCTGTCTGGGTTTGGAGAAGAGAGATCTTTTTGAAAACTCTGCGCTGGTTTGGGACTTTCTCTGGGCAAACGATCTACTGGACTTGGTCTAGATTGTACTAGATCAAGTGGAATAAGGAACCACAACAAGGTTTTTATTTATGTGCAATATTCACATATATGAATGGAGCAAACTTGCAAATATTCCTTGCTGTCACCAGCAAATGTGCTGTCAGATAGCCACAACATAACATTCAACTCCAGTTTTTCTTTGTGACTTTGATCGTAAAAGAAAACGCTCGTCCTGAAGTGCACTGTTCTAACAATATGTCACTGTGAGCCACAGAAAAAGCTATTTGAAATTACTTTCATAAACGAGAAATTAGAGGAATTAAAATTAAATTAAAAGATAATATTATCGATTTTCTATCCATCAGCCTTCATGTGATGAGAATCCACCATTCACGTTCATTGGCCAAAAGTAATTCTATTTAATATAAATCAGGATTGCTTTTCATTATTTTTATAAGAATTTAATATCAGCTACTTAAAAATTTCAAGTAAAGTATTATGGGTATTTCAGAGCACAAGTTCTAATGTTCTATTTCAGCTCTTTTTAAGCAACGAGAAATGCATATTTTGATTCTTCTTTTGCATGCAAGAGTTCACGTGCCGCATACACGTGGCGTATTCATACACGTCGCATACGTATTCACGTGTAAAATGTATGAAAACCTGAAAAATTAAGGTCCTCCCTTGACAAACTTGTATAGTATTATTTAAATTATATGAAACTTACAAATAATTAAAGCCAAAAATAACACTTTTAAAATTCTCTTTCTCTTTACTTTGTCTTAGGTTATGAGGTAGTAATATTTATCATTATCTGTTATTGTTGTCTGTATAATCATATAATAAGAGAATTTGGTGTCTGCTTAAATTATAACATTATGCTATTTAATATTGCAGTTTATTTTAACAGCGATCAAATATTTTTAAAGATAAATTATGAGTATTTCACTATTTATGTAATTTATTTTGCAAAAACATTTTGATCAGAAAAATTTTAATAATCAATAATCATTCAATTTATTAAATCAGAAACTTTAATTTATTTTTCTGTATTTTTAAACTCTCATATTTTACATTTGTAACTTTTAGTTTATTACGTCAGTCATTTATCAGAACAGTTTATATTTTCTAAAAAGCATTTTACTGCATTTTTTGGAGTATATAGGAACATCTGATCCGGAAATGACATTGTATTCCATAAATCTTAAAATGTACTACAAGAGAATTATTCTTTTGGACAAAGGTAGAAACAAATATATAAAAGATTTCCCGTTTTTTTAGTTGAATCTTTTGAAAAGCAGCCTCCATGCCAGTTTTATTCATTCCTTTGTCATTCCTGGGGCTTATCGAAGCATTCATATCTGCCCTCTGTCTAGGGATGGATGAATGACGGGTACGCCAACGCCCCATCTTACCCCGTCACGTGCAGGTGAAAGCCAAGACGAAGATCCTCCCTGCCCCTCGCGGGCCTACCTCCTCCAAGACCCCATGTCATGTTACCTTTTCCTTCCAGTGATGTGCCATTGTTCTTGTCAAAAGCTTATGGAGAATGAAAATCGAATCACAGTGGAAATAGTTTCTGACAGCAGAGACGTGTCGAAATGCAGAGTAGGAAAAGTATGCCAGAAAATTCCAAGTTGTTTCATTTCGTTTTTGGCATTGTTTTTATTACTTAACGAAATATTCTTTTCAATAGTCAAAAATAAAATGTGTTCAGAATATGCGGATATTCTTAACTAATAAATAGAAAACTACCAGTCATTGTTTTATGCAATGTGGAGATTTTCCTTTTAAAAATTGTCTTCCTATAAGATTTCTGTTAACATCATGTACAAGAAATTAAAATGCTATAAAAGCTATAAACAATCTTAAAAATCACATATTTGGAATACATATTCGCAAAATGCATGGCTTAATTATATCTGTATGGATAATTAAATTATCCGTACAGAATTCCGTTTATTTTATACATTTTCAAGTCTTAGTTAACGTTGCATATCGAATTATATCAAATACCTTAAATGCTGAATATAAATCAAACGTTTAAGTTAATATTGTCAGAATTAATTAGCTATTCATTTTCTTGAGTTCATTTCATAAATCTGTAACACAATCAGATATACTTCCAGAAATTTATATTATTTTTTTCTGATTGTATTCATTTCTTATTTATTTTTTGACTTAATAAGCACATAATATTCTACATTAATAACTTAAGAAATTTCAAATTTCATGGTGAATATGGAGTATCTTTTATTGAAATGATATTGAATATTTAAAGTTGCTAGTTGAAAATTATTTATTTTATAAATGCAGCAATACTTGTTGACATGCAGTAAGACATATTTCCAAGATCACATATTCCGAGGTAGAATAATTTGCAGACAAATAAATTGTTAAATCTGAATTTGTTTCCCGAATGAACTTATCGTTATTTTATTTAATAAGAAAATATCTTCTAATCAGAAAGTCGCTAAAATGTATCTAAAATTAAAGTAATATATTTCAATGATCAGTAAACTTATTTAGGAGTACGTTCTTGACAACAAAATAAAAAAAAGTCAGTGATTAATAAATGTTAGCCCAAGCATAATCAATTAGTTTGATAAAAATAAAAAGTAACCAGTCTCAAAATTTAAATTTAATTTTGCTATAAGAATATTTCGAGAATATAAAATTATTCAGTGTTACATGAATAGTTTCCAGTGAAATTTCAAAACCTCTATAATGTTCATAATAAAAATACGGATTTTGAATATGACAGTTCAATTTTATTTAAGTTTTATTTTATTTTATTCTAAAGTAAGATGCATTTTCTGAAATTTATAGAGTTTCAGTTTTTAAATATTATACATATATAACTACAGTTTTTACTTTGCATTATTAAAGCAACGGAATCCTTCAATTATTCATCCTCATAAATTCTTTTTGAAGATACTTAGGCAATGTTTATTCCCCCCTTAATTAGTTTTTTTTCAATGCATATAACTTTTTGTAGCCAGATCTTTATTATTCTAATTTTATTTTAATTCATAAGAAAATTTCAGCTTGAAGTTTTATTTGTATTAATTAGGAGAATTTCTATTTCCTAAGGGGATGAGATAAATAGAAATTCTTTAAATAAAGCGACGGCTAGCGATAGAGTCAATGATAAAATCAAATATTTGCCCTTATTTAATATAGGTTGTAAGGTGTTGAGAGGGCTAGAAAATCTCAAGCTACTCTCTACCCTTGACAGGAACACTTCACGAACCGATCAATTAATAAATAATTAATCATCCGAACCCTGTGGCATAAGGTAATCCCACTCGAGCCATTTATAATGTAAGCAAATGCCAAATCCCATGGCTTTACCCCTTCTAGAGTGCTTATTGATATTGAGATCTTGGAAAGAATGCCTTGCCTAATTGAATGGAATTATGCTTGGGTAGCAATGATAAGTTAATTAGGAACTTAATTAAAATATGCTTTCCTACAGCTTTCCAGGAGCCAGAAGTAGAGTTCTGCTTTCGAAGTTGCACGAAAACTCTTAGAATTGAAAATTCGAATTAATTGCAATTTCCTTTTCTTATACTCTCAAGAATTTTAACATTGAATCAAGATGTGAGTTAATTCCATTCCCCCTAAAACTTTTGATTCAAACCTGAGTTGCATTAACTGATATCTTTTCAGAAAATATCTAAAAATAGATAACAGTTTATTCCTATATTTCATGGGATAATAAGCAGTATTAATATTCTCTCTTTCTCGAATTACAAAATTTAAAATCCTATTTTGAACACATAAGAATGTATGATATTTTGAATACATGATATATATATTAACAAATTTTAAATTCATTGCACTTATTTTGAATAATTAGAACGCTTCAATGACATATATAACGATAGAAATAATATAATTATTAAAACTAAGGGAATAATTTCTTTTCACATTATTCTATTTTAGATTAGAAGAAACTTTTAAACATTACTCAAAAAAAGTGCTAACATTTGAAAAGGTCATATTTTTCTTTCATGATATTCTTCCCTTAATATGATTTTTAAAGACGAATATACAAATAGAATTAGTTGAAATTTACATGGGAAAAATTTTTAAATTCAAAATTTATTTGGCACTTTTGATGTTTTAAATATAAATTAAAACTAATATACTGAGATAATTAGTTTAATCTAATAAATAATCTCTAATGACGTTAGTGTAAAATAATTTTTATTGCAAATTAATGATTTTAATTGCTTGTAATATTTTCACTTAAAAATATGTCTCAACAGCCAGAAAAAAATAATATGATTATTGATACATTTTATGATACTGAATACTGGCACTTTTCGTGAATACTGATACTTTTCATGAATAAAAACCCTACTCAGAGATATATGGTTCTGTCACCAAACTCCATTTATTTATAAAGATAAAATGAATGCATTGCCAGACAGTTGTTAATTATAAAAAACATCGGGAATCAGTTAAATGCATTTATTTAGAAGTTAAGCTTAAAAAGAGCACCATTATACTAGACAGTAATACGATAATCGGTATTGCAGAAAAAGTAATATACAAATTAAGAAAACCATCATTGATATAGTTAACTAAAAAAGAATCGAGTAAAATAATCTCTAATCATATGAAGAAAATCTTCTCAAGCATTTAGAATTAATGTAAGATACATGATAAACTAAAAATAAAATACTCTGAAGCCTGAAGATAAAATATGAGCAATATTTCTGTTTAAATTGTGGTGAAGGTAATCCTCCCACAAAGTGATGTATTCTGTCAGAAGTTCTGAAGGGCATTCTATTGCCCTTGATTGATCGAACCATCGGTTTGAATTCTTGTCTGAAGACCCATAAAGCAGTGCCTCCTGCGAAGTAAGCTCAAACACGAAACGCTATCTTAGGGAATAAAATATTTAACCAAACCATGAATTAAAGAACTTGTTGATCATTAAAGTCAAGGCGATAAAAAATATCTCGAGATAATAAATGGACTTAAAAGAAGTTTATATCTGTTTCTTTTGAAAAAGACCGTTTCATCTTTGTCTAACTATTCTTATACTTGTTGATAAAGAATTCAATTCTGTGTAATAAAAAAACTTTTTTTAAGAAAAGTATGCAGTTTTTAATGTAAGATACATGATATATATATATACATATATATATATATATATATATATATATATATATATATATATATATATATATATATATATATATATATATATATATATATATATATATATATATATATATATAACTCTTATTTTTTCAATATACATGCATACCCTTAGAATTCTGGTAAAATCCTATTTATACATTAAATACTCTACAAATGGAGCATAACTATAGTAAAGTGTAGCCGTAAGGTACTGAATAAATTCCCATACATGATGTCAGAAGATGGAAAACTGAAGAGTTCACATTCTTATTTTTAAAGCATATTGAGGTATGGGAAATAACAATTTATATATAAAGTTATAGAGCTTCATCAATTTATTAATGCAAATAAAAGTAATGTTAAGAATAAACGTGCGTTGTTTACACAGACACTTACATTGTGATGGGAGAAAACAATTTGAGAAAGAACAAAAAAAAATTAATTAGCTACAGAACAATACACCTTTATTTGATGTGTTCAAAAATCTCATCGTCAGTTTTAATGAACATTTTGATCCTCATTTGAATGTCAAATTGAAAATGTTTGAACGTAGACTGTTATACATTGAAGCAAGTGATTGTAGTAAAGTATTTTCTAAGATCTTGCATAGGGGATACTCTTGCTACTTCAAACATCCTTAAACTAAAATGTCCAGTGCACTAACATAAGGAGAACTGAATGTTTGTGGATTAGCTAGATATCTTATGGTTTCTTAGGCATATCTTGCTAACTGGTGCACTATCGTAAAGAAACCATATATTCCTAATATTAAACAACAACAAATTCTTTACAAAATTAGGTATTACTTCTTATAGCAATTGTAAATATCGTGCACACGTTAACTTTCTATTGTAATATATTAGCAAGATCAACTTGGTAATGTGAACTCCACATGGAGGTGTATGCATATACTGTAAAAATTCATAAAAAGTATACATTACTTTCAAAAATTAAATTATATAAACATATTTCTAAGTTTTTCTTTCCATTTAAATATATTTTCTCAAACAATATTTCTTTTCTTTAGATTTTAATTATATTTAGTTTAACATTTTAATGATATTTAGTTTATTTATATTTAGTTAGTTTTTATTTGTATAAAAATGTTTGTGTGATTTAAATGAACTGAAAACGACTGAAAAATTAAAATTTGAGTATTGCTATCTTCCCTTTCACGGAAAATATAAGATCTAAACAGATATGCTCTTTATAATTATGCATATATAAAATCAACCTTTGCATTATATTTATTTAGTGACACCAGGTTTTTATAATATTTAAGGCAATTTGTCATAATTTTAGTTTCTATATCAATAAACAGAATATAAATTTAGCAGGTTGTTTTGTTAACACTTAGTACTTAAAATTACATTTCAATATAGTATTTCCAGGAGAATCTTTTGTCACAAAATTGAATATATTTGAGTCAAATGTGATATAAATATTCTAATTTACAAGTATAGAATAATTTAGTTTTTCTTGATTATGCAAAGAATAAGTATAATCAATTTTATTATAAATGACAATATTACGAATATTTAACTTGAATTAATATAGTGAAACATTCCCTTACGTTATCTTACTATAACAAAAAATATATCAGCGCAAATAAAAATAAGATAGCCTCCTATAATCTGACTGTTGTTATTAGTAATTTTATTGAAATTAAAATGATATTTTTTGGATATGCAGAAAAATTACTAAACAAAATGTGTCATTTGTTATTAAGAGAAAGAAGAAAATCTAAATTATTCCCATAAATATAAAATAAAAATTATCAATTCATAGCATTTAACCAAAGTGACATGTTCTCACCTGGTTATTAAAAATCAGACGGAAACTTTTAATTTCACTTTCCTGCAGGAATATGTAAAAAGCAAATCAGAGTCGTTCAAAATTTCTTTCCCCTTACATTTCAACGACTCTCAAAGTTTGTCTTATTGCATCAGAACTTCAAATGGAATCTTTGATTAAATTAATTTACCCCATGTTGAAGCAGATAAAAATGAGTGTTTTCATAAGAGAAATATTTAATTTGGGGAAGAAGTTGAATTTCCTTATTTCTTATGGTTATATGCTTTCGCACATACACAGCTGGCGAATTCGCAATAAAATAATTTATTTATCAGCACGTTTATATATATATATATATATATATATATATATATATATATATATATATATATATATATATATATATATATATATATATATATATATATATATATATATATATATATATACATATATATATATATATATATATATATACATATATATATATATATATATATATATATATATATATATATATATATATATATATATATATATATATATAAATATATATATATATATATATATATATATATATATATATATATATATATATATATATATATATATATATATATATATATATACAGTGAAACCTCGTTACAACAATATTTTAGGGACCAAATAAATATATTGTTGTAGAGAGGCATATTGTTATATCGAGGGTCCACATATTTTGAGCATTTAATAAGAGTTTTTTTTTTATTATTATTAGTTTAAGGTGCATAACATACTACTTTTAAATATATATTTAGAAGAAATTAATTTGTAAAATACTAATAATAGTGATTTAAATACTAAAAAAATAAATAAATAAGATAAATTCAGAAAATAAGCACAGAAATATTCACAAACCTGAAAACACTTTTTATTGAATATAATCCAATATTTTTGTTTGTTTATTCATTTTTTTAACTGTTAAGTTCAGCAATACTGTATGCATTGAGTCTAGTGCACGAAAATACTCTTCATTTATCGACGGAAGACTTGAAAAAAATGTCCGTAGAGAATTCACAGATTGAAGAGCTTCATGGGATAACAATAAGGACTACGATGGACCTGTATTATCATCATCATCTTCATCATTGTTTCCTATCTCATCAGTAATTTCAGAAAGAATATTTTCATCAGTAACTCCTGCGAAAACCATAAGATCATCATCTGCTGTTAAATAGCCTTCTATACTAATTCCAAACTTTTTACCGCTTGTTTCCTCAAGTTGGGATACGGATTTTTTGATGTGCAAAACACATTCTTGATCATCTAAGAGATCATTGGTTATGTAATTTTCATCATTATCAGATTTCTTATTTTCCATAACACAAAGAATGGCCTTTTTCCAGCAATTCCGAATGGTTTTTTCTGTTACTTCCCTCCAACTTCCAGCAATATTGTCACACGCTTCCTTGACATTTACAGCTTTGAAAGGGTCTTCTACTTAATTTTCAAAGTTTACAAGTATGGAGTCCACCAACCGTTTTCTGTAATATCCTTTGAAGCACTTAATTATGCCCATATCAAGAGGCTCTAGAATTGAAGTGCAATTGGCAGGGAAAAAAGCGATTTCGATATTTTGTAGCTTTGGAAATGACGTGTGAGCCCCGCAGTTATCTATCAAAAAAACGATTTTTTTTTCTCTTCTTCATTTCATTGTCTAACTTCTGTAACCATTCGGATAAAAATTTAGACGTCATCCAAGCCTTTTTATTTGCTTTATACTCCACGGGAAGACTTTTCGCGTTCTTAAAGCACCTTGGCTTCAATGATTTACCAATGACGAGAGACTGTATTCTATGTGATCCTGTGCTATTTGTACACAGAAGAACAGTGAGTCTCTGCTTTGATTTCTTCCCTCCATAACATTTTTCACTCTTGAATGCCAATGTTCGATCGGGTAGGAGTTGGAAAAACAGCCCAGCTTCATCTGCATTATAGATGCCTTCTGGAGCATACTTTTCTAAGATTTCTTTCATCTTGTTTTGCCGCCATTCATTTGCGTCGTTTATCGGGGCTGACTTTTTCTCTCCGTGAACTTCTTGGAAAGTTATTCCATGACGATCTCGAAAACGCATTAACCAACCATTGCTAGCTTTGAAAGTTTCGTCCCCTAGCATTGCTGCAAATTTCCGTGCTTTTGCACATAATAAAGGTCCATTTATTGGGACATTTGTCGCTCTCATCTCTTGAAACCATTTTAAAACAGCAGCATCAATGTTTTCATTTGTCGCAACTTTCAGTCGTTTTCGCTCTGGGTTAATTTCATTTGAAGTTACAGCAACTTCGATTTGCTTTCTCTTCTTTAGGAACGTTGCAAGTGTAGATTTCGATAATCCATGTTTCTTAGCCGCATCAATCTGCTTTATTCCCTCACCAATATCATTGATAACGTTCACTTTATCTTGAAAAGATAGTTGCTTTCGCCCTGCCATCTTAGGGAACAATATCGCGTGAAAGAAAGAAAAGTTTAAACCAAAAGGCGCGCCGGACCACGTGATAGTCCAGTGAGAGAGAGGAGGAAGAACGACCCAGCCACTTTGTAGGCGACCGTCTGATGATGTAGAAGATATAATAAACGTTCCTTGAATTGGAGTCTTGTGATTCTGTTCTTCACACCGAACACCACCATTGAATCCCAAAAAGACTACAAAACAACCTTTGAACTCACTGGTGTGTTGTAAAAGCTTTTTATTTTTTGTCCAAATAATACTGAAATTTAGATTGAAAAAATCGTTTTACAGAGGTTTATTGTTCTAGAGAATATTGCAATATTGAGGGGAGATTAACATTAGTTTATATGCAAAATCACCGGGACCACAAAACATTATTGTAGTAGAGGGAGTTATTGTTGTATCGGGTATCGTTGTAGCGAGAGTTTACTGTATATATATATATATATACAAGCTGACCCAGCCACGCGTTGCAGTGGCTGAGTTTTTATAATACATTGAATCAAATTTTTACTAATTCTTGGGTCAATCAAATTAATATTTTCTAAAAAAATTAAAATAGGTTCATTCATATGAGATTAAAAATAAAACGTTTAACCAAAATTTAAAAGTAATAGGTAAAGTATCAAAATTTTGAAATTAAGCACAAATCAACATATACTTTCTGAATTTACATTTTATTCATATTATATTAAATTATAGTTTGTAATCAGTAACTTACTTATAAAATATACTATATAAATTTAAAACATTTAAAAATAAATTGCTATAAATGAGGTAGATAACATTGACATCGAACTATTATTTTTTTCAATTTTAAATTATTAAAACTAAAAATTTTTTCCGCTGCATTATACTGAAATAAAAAAAATTAAAAGAATTTATTATTTGAATAAATAAATTAGATCAAAATGTACTGCTGAATAAATTAATAAATATCAAATTATAAGATAAAAATAAAAAAAAAATAAAAGGCTATCAAGAAATACTTACATGTTTTCGAGGTGGTATGAAAATTAGTAGAGAAAAACAATAATAAATAAAATTTTATTTTACTATTTATAATATTAAAAATATTCAAACTGAACACTTCACAATAATAACACAATACAAAGTATATTTATGAAAATGATTCACGAAAAATTGTTATAGTATGATTATACATCATGAAAATATATGTAAACTTTATTTTTAACCACGCGCTTGCTTGTGCGCGTTAATTTTCTCGAAGATGGTATAATCTAGAAAAATAAACACGTCGCCATCTGCCGAATCCTTGTGCAACTTAGATGCTAAACCGCCATCTATTAGGAACTTACAGAACTAACTAATAAATAAACACTAATGTTGTATAATAAATATTGAGATCAATAATTAAAAGATAAAAACTATTCTATCTTTTAAGTTGGACCATAGTATAAATGGTTACAAAATTTTATCAAAATCCGTTCAGTAGTTTCGGAGTTTATCGGGAACATACATCGTTACACGAAGTTATATATATATATATATATATATATATATATATATATATATATATATATATATATATATATATATATATATATATATATATATATATATATATATATATATATATATATATATATATATATATATATATATATATATATATATATATATATATATATATATATATATATATATATATATATATATATATATATATATATGTATATAATGTATTCATATAATTTTGCTGCTAAAACTTCAGTATTTTATAATTTAAAGCAACTAAGCTATAAGCATGGGAAAAATATTAAGCATAACTTAATACACTTTTAAATATTAAATTTTTATGCTTTTTGCAAGAAAACAATCAGAGCAGAATTTCAGTAAGAATCAAAAAATATTTTTTTTTTTGCAATAAGTAATGCTTCTCTTATATTAACTTTCAATTCATTAATGCTTCAATAGTATGTCTTGAAAAATGTTTAAAATATATTTTTAAACAAACAAAATAGGTATTTGATTCTATTTGCGCTTTAATAGAATATGTTGTTTTCATATCATAAACTTAAATATAATAGTTTCTTCATTTTATATTTTCATATTTTTAATTTGATATTTAAAACAGAGTAATGTATTCATTAAAGGATTTATTTAAAATTAAAATATAGCCTTTTGCCTACATATAGTCTTTACACTGAAATATTTTGGAAAATATTTTAAGATAGATTATAATTTTAATCTGTTTATACAGTATTTAGTCTTTTTATTTAAACTTAAGCTTCTGAATTTAAGAAGTACATTCCTGAATAAATTGACTAACAGTTCATCCAAATATTACAGTAATTCAATAACAGTGAAAATATATTTTTCCATTTAACAGATATTTATTTTATAAAAGGGACTTAATATTTTAATCATTATGTTGATAAATATTAATTTAAAATGAATTGATTGAAGTTGAATGATCCCTGCTTATTTTTATTTATTTTCAAGTTATTATTTGTAATTTGTTAATTAAAATGAAAAAAAAATCTTAATGCCACTTAGAATTATATTAAATTCAGTTCCATAATTGATAGCTTGGGAAATTTGATCGGGAGGCATTTATTATTTTTCTTTCTATTCAAAATAAATATGTAAAGTATTATTTCCAACTCCAATGGCTATATCTATTCAATTCCTTATTTCACATTTTTATTTTCATTACCATTTTTATATTAGTATATTATTACATGAAGTACTATTAAATTAGTAATTGCTAATAAATTGTTGTTAACTCATATGAAATTTAATTCCACTTTTGTTTCAGAATAAACAAATTGAGCTGAAACATTTACTCATAATTGCTATTAAATATTCTTAAAATAATACCGGTATTTAGCTGTAAAAATGTTTCCAAAACTTTTGTAGTTTTTTTTTTTTTTTTTTAATTTTTTAATACTTTTCAAGATATTATCAATTTTTCAGTCTCTGAATGATTTCGAACAAAAGTATGTGTGTGTGATTTTAGATCCTATAATTTCAAATATTTTTTTTCTATTTTATTATGTCTTACCTTAATTAATTTTATGATTATTAATTATATTTTATTGAAGTAAATTAAAACAATTCAAAAGATATCATAGTTTTTATTATAGGGTAACAACTTTATATTGTTGACAAAATTGTGCTGCGTTTGATTGGATTAATTCGTGTCCACCACTTTTAATAAAAATTTCATTTGCTTAAGAGATCTTAATGGCTTTATTTCCCAGTTACGCCCAGTCATGAAACAGTCATAGCTGATTGGCTATTACACGCAGTCAGACTAGCGCTCTCCGTGAGTAAAGACATGTTTTTTCTCCTCTTGGAGCTACTACAGATGAAGAAGTAAACTGCCTGATACGCAGACCGAAACTTCGTAAACATGGAGTATGCTCTAAGCCACATCGAAATTTGGAAATGCCTAAAGGCTATTCTAAAGAAGGAATGGGCTAAATTGACGCCTGAAGAACTGCGGCCCATTGCAAAAAATCTTATACAACGTTTAAGGCTCTGTATTGATGCCCAAAGGAGCCATTCGGAAAATATTTAAATATATTGTATCTAAGTAACAAATGACTTAAGTTAGTTGTGTGTTTCAAAATAAATTCCATGTTTTTAATTTAATACAATGTTTTTTGTCTCAACAGGATAAAGTTTTCACCCTGTATTTATTAATTTAGATTAGAATATTAATTTTGCTTTCTTTTAAATTGTTGCTAATTGTATTAAAAATATCTTATGATATAGGGTTTCTTATATAGGATTAGAAAATAAGCTATAAAAATTTTCTTTAAAGGCAATATGAGATTCACATTAAAGTAACTAAAGACAATTTTCAGATTTAGGTTAACAATAGCATAATTTAAAATTTCCTCATAATACATTAAATCATCTCATATTATGAAAAAGTATAGCCTCTATTGTCCCATTACAAAAATAATTATATGTCTATTTCCTACTTACACAGTTTCAAATGTACTTTTTAACAACTCTATAGCGTGAATCTATTTAATATCATTTGAAGAACCAACAATGCCTAGCATTATTCTTTGTTAAAATGCATAAAAATGCAGTAAAGAGATAAGAACATTAACAATGATGGATTTTAAGAAGTATTAATTCTCAAATTTTCTTATTCCATTTCATATAAAACTATCAATGACATTCCGCCAGAGTTTCATACTTGAACATAGCACATGAGCTTACAACCGGGAAATCTTTTCAGAATATTGGATAAGAAAGGATACATACAAATAGAATTTAAAATTATGATTATTTACAATTAAAAGAATTAAGTAAACAAATTACTACTTTGGTATGATGACATAAAATACAGTAAATATTGCGGACAAAATAAATATATGGTTACCACCATTTTCTTTTCTTGAATATTTTTATTCTACATCCGACTTTGGTTTTTCAACCATTAGTCTATGTCGAGCAGCCCAAAACACTCTAAAATAAAACGAAAAGTCACCTTTCGAAGAATTTGCAACTCCGACGTCCATAAGTCCGAGGCAAGAATATAAATGGTCACCAGTAAGTCCACACAAGGGACAAGTCAGAGAGTCAATTAACTGAAACGGTGGAAGTGTGCTTGAAAATAGTCATACCTTGTCCTAAAGTGGAAATTCTCAACTCTCTATGTAGATTACACGTTACTATGGAGGTTACCCTAACAGCCCTATGGAGGTTACACGGAACTGGCTTATTAGGAAAAGATGCCCAAAAATCCTCTCGTGGAATTGTTATAAATATTTTCACGATAGGAAATTCTATTTTGATGCCGCAGTTTGCATCACAGGAGGAGGAACAGACCCTCGCAAGGCAGGGAAAACACAACCGCTCCAGCATCCGCCGGTTTCCAAACCCATTCTTGCTCTGTTTGGCCGATGTTCTGGCCTCTCCTTTCAAAGACGGTGGGTTCAATACCGGAACAAACCAGACGAACCTTTCCATCAGCCCAACGTGTATGCACACTTCACACGTTTATTTTAAATTTTTTCACATCACAAAGCCCGAGTGCGAGGTGAAGTCCACGCAGTGTACGTCACCTTTACATGTGCAGACTGGGGTGAAGTGCCCTCTAAGGGGACTCTGTGGGAAGATGGGCCGCATTCACGTGAAGCTAGAGGGAAACCTAGAATACCTCTAGCACTCACCATGAGCTGACTGGCATTTCTACTGTTGTTACAGGGAGAGTCGCAGTCCACTCATCGACGTTTGTCTTTGATCTTGTTGATGCTTACTCCTCTCCTGCTTGGTAAGTCAGGTGGTTTCAGCTTTTCTCTGTGAAATCTTGGGCTGATGGTCAAGGGATGTTGTTTCCTGACCACGAAGCAGTAAAGTTCGTATTCACATGCTCAGATTCTCACTCGCTGACCCTGTGCTCCAGCTAGCGTAGTTGCCTCCATCTTCCACATGAAAGTCATTGTTTTGGATCGAAGCACATCACTTGTTGAAGTTGTCACTATGGTGGGGACGATAGTCGTCTGAGAAACCACTATTGTGGCCAACTATTGTCCGTTCTAAGTCTCTGGATTAATATTTCTGCCGGAATGATTTAGCACTTAGTTCGTGTGTCGCGCACATTCAGGGTTTCCATCTTCTTCCTGGCTCGTTCATTGCATAGTCATAATCAGGTTGCTTGAGTCCTGTCCTTTCCGAATTTCAAGACTATGTGGTTCCTGTAGTTCTCGGTGATTGGATTCTTCCCTTGTCACATCCGGATATTTAGTCACTTCACCACGGCGTGGTGGTGTGCTCCTCAAATAGGTGAGGAATGCCAGTTTTCCTCAAGATGGTGAGGGCTGCTATTGTATGTATGTGTGTGCGTTCCATGTATTACTCAATACGGTGAGGTATGACATGTTTGTATCGCGCGT
The DNA here is from genome assembly GCA_037975125.1 of Latrodectus hesperus. Taxonomy (NCBI): domain Eukaryota; kingdom Metazoa; phylum Arthropoda; class Arachnida; order Araneae; family Theridiidae; genus Latrodectus; species Latrodectus hesperus. The sequence goes on from CM075861.1 coordinate 24,335,963, forward strand.
GTCTGTATGTGAGTGCGTGTGAAGTGATTGAGGGCACCGGAAGTATTATTCATTGTTTGATTCTATCCCCACCGGATTAATGGATTTCAAGTTTTTTAATTATACTAATAATTAGTTTTGCTTGCGCTATCGTATTTTTGATAACTAGATCGCTCCATATTGGCAAATTCGTGTCTGTCGATTTAGTGAGATGATAAGATAATGTGAGTGGGCAGTTAAATGCGTAGTCTTTTGAATTTCCTTCTTCCCCGCATATACAATTTGGTGTAGTGGCTTTCCCTAGCCTGTGAACAAAGGTAGAAAATTGTTCGTGCCCTGTAAAGAATTGTGCCAATTGTTGCTGTCCAACCAGTCGCTTTGTGTTCACTTTTGTGTAGAGGGTGTATGTGCGCTTACCTGTGTCACACTCTAATTGCCACCGGTTTCCACCGGTTTGTTTTAATAATTCATTTAAAACTAATTTTTTTTAGTCGCGACTGTGGTATTTTTTTTTACAGTTGGCAATTGTGTTGCTCGGTTTGCCACCTGATGCGCTTCCACATTACCTGCGATGCCTGTCTTCGCGGGAACACAGTAGATGGAGTGGTTGCCGGCTGGCTGGTTGTAGAGGTCCCTGGATCGTCGATCCTCTACCCTGTTTTATGTTGTGTTTTTCGCTTAGTCCTAATAGCAGCCTTCGTGCTTCTTGTACGTATTTATTGCGCTGTGTGTGTTTGGCTAGTGCATAAAGACTAGACAAACTATCTGTTTGCATGTAGGCTGTGCCTGGGTTCGCTGACTTAATCCAATTAAGCGCGTTTTGTATGGCATTAACTTCTGCGTGGAAGACCGAATTGTTGGGGTTCATGGGCCGTTGGGTGATTTTATGAATGTCTCTGTTCCTTTGTAAACTACAAATGCCACACCCACACCATCATCTGTTTTTGAGCCGTCCGTGTAAATGTTAAATTGGGGCGATAGTGAGTATTTTTCTGGTGGGAGGTGTATGAAATTTCTCATTATTTTGTCACCCAGGTGAAGCGGATGAAATGCTGCCTTGGTTTGATAATCTTCTGGGATGTAGTTGTTTCACCTATTCTAGCTTCTGTGTTGAATCTTAGTACCGTTGACACGGTCGTTTCCCTAAGTACCTGAAGATGGAGTGGTATCACACCCGCTAGGACGTTAAGCGCTGCTGTTGCTGTGATTCTGTAGGCCCTCGTGATTCTGAATAGAAATGGTCTCTGTGTCTTCAGTAGTTTCTGTTTGCTTGTTTTCCTTGGTTGATCCCCCATACCGATGAGGCGTACATAAGTATCCTTTCTGCTACGGTGTGATACCAGGATTTGAGCAGTTGTGAGTTAATTCCCCAGGCGCTCGCTGCAACTCTAATTAAGTGTCCATGAGCTATGATTGTTTTTTTTCTTAATGTGTTAATGTGTATGAACCAATTGAGGTTTTGGTGTAACATCACACCTAAATATTTTATAATGGTAACTGCGTTGAGAGATTTCCCGCCTATTCTAATTATTAGTTCTCGCTGCAGCTTGCGCGGTTTGGCAAACGTGATTATGTTACATTTGTTCACTGATATTTGCAAGTGGTGTTCTCTTGCCCAATTCTCAAATGCTGTGGTGGCTGCCTGTCCTATCGTTTCTATTATCTTCCTTTTTTGCCTCTAACGCTAATCAGAAAGTCGTCAGCAAATGCTGTGATTTTGACTTCTGGGTGTGTGTATTTGTTTAGGTAATCCTTTGCTATGACTGTCCATAAGATGGGTCCCAGACATGATCCATGTGAGCAACTTTTGTAAATCATGCACGTGTTTCTGTGCTAATATCCCATTCACATTGTTATGTACTATTTGTTAGGTATGTGTTTATTAAGTTAGTTAGTGTGGGGGCAGTCTAGTTCGATAAGTTTTGTGTCAATATCCTGCGAGTGTACTGTGTCGAATGCTCCTTTAATGTCTAGTGATATGAGTAAAGTGTATAGCTTGTTCTCCCAGTTGTTTTGCATATGTTTGGTTACTATCTTAAGTGCTGATTCACAAGATCTACCCTTCCTGAAGCTATATTGTTTATCGTTGAGTTTGTTTTGTGTTTCCAAGTGGTATGTTAGCCGTTGACAGATTAATTTCTCTAGTATTTTGCCCAAAGCTGAGAGGAGACACATTGATCTGTAGGAATCCGGGAGTGTTGGGTCCTTCAAATTTTTCACGAAGTAGATTACTTTAGCCATTCCGAGTGGTGTTGGGAAGTGTTGCAGTTTAAAAAATTGTGTGATCCATTTTGTAATTACTTTAGGTGTTGCATCGACGACCCTTTTCAAAATTAGGTAATCTAGGTCGTCCGGTACCGGAGCCTTGTTTGTGTTAAAGGCGTATGTAGCATTTCTAATCTCCTCCCTTGTTGGGGATTTAAAATCATTATTTCTGTTTGATGGTGTTATTGGTTGAAAGAATACTGGCGTGTTTAGGAAAGTAATGATCTGTTATTCCTTCCAAGGCAGCTCTTTTATTTGGAGCTATGTTGCCTTCCCAGCTGATTCACATATCCGTTTACTTAAAAACTTTGTTGTGTGTTAATTTGAACGCAAATGCCAAATGTCTCTGTCTGCTGCGTGCAGAAATGTTTCCATACCTTTGCTTTAGGGTTTATTACTGCTTTATTATATTTTGCGTGTTCCTTAAAAAATGTTGCTTTCCGGATTTGTTTTTCTTCTTCATCGAATTTTCAAAAACGTCTGTCAAGTGCTCTGACTTTCTTTTCTGTATCACTTGGTCTTTCTTCTACCATCTGAAGGATGGTGTTTGATGCGCCTTTTTTAATTTGTAAATATTCTTCGATGCGCTCTGTACTGCATTAAAAAGGTCCGTTTTCAGGTCATATAATTGTTTAGTGTCGCATTGTTCACTCAGTTGCCATTCCAGGTGCTGTATTTTTAATTTAATTAATCTTTTAAATTTGTTGTGGTTTGCCGAATTTTGTTGTAGTTTAGTAAGGAAGCTATATTTGTCTGGAAAAAAGCTTTTTAATTGTGTGGTATTCTAAAGCTGGACAAAGTTGTTGTAACTTACAGACAGCCTTGCCTAATTTGTCCGCCAAGCCATTACTTGTGATACGACAGTGTCTGGGTATCCACTGCAGCACAATTTGACGTCCCACTTCTAGAAAGGAACTAATAGCCTTCTGATAGAGGAAAACAGATTTGATATTGCTAGGTTTAACGGATATGAGATATTTGACGTTGGCTTGAGAGTCAATATAAAAAATACAATGTTGCTCTGACTACCTTTACTTATTTCCTCAAGAGCCAAGGAAACAGCTGGATCTTCTCCATAGTAGCTGTTATAATATTCGTCAATATCTTAGCTAAGGTTAAAACTTTTTGAGTAAACTCAGCACCAGCATTTGTAATGAAGTCACAGCAGAGCCATCTGTGTATACATCAGACCAAGTTGGAAAGGGATAACTCTCATCAATAGTAGCCAGGACAGCCATGCTTATTTCAGAATCAATAGACACATTTTTATCAGCAGGAATTACCAAGATGGCCATCAGCTCTATAAAAAAGATTTTGGAAGCTAGGAAGTCTAAATAGAGGTTCTCTGTCAACATTCGGGATATAAATCTCTCTATTAATTCCTTGGTCAGACTCAGAAAATTTTCTGAATATGGTTGGCACATAGAGTGATAAATATAATTAACCTGCAAAAAACATGTAAGATTTTTTTTCAAAAATAGTATTTTAGCGTTTTCTCATTAGGAGAAGAAGAGTTGTGGTTATGGGAATGATTTTTTCTAATGTGAACGCATTTAGAAGATGCATTAGTGTTTTATAATTTTTTTTTATTAATGCATCGTGCATTTCCTTTTTATTAAAGATTGCGTACTATTTTATTTAATATTTTTCTTACCCCTAATACAATGTTTGACTATCAGTGTTAACTAGTTTCATGAAAGAAGAAAATCATGGAATTCAAATTTAAAACCATTACTTTGCATATGAATAATGAATACATTCCTTTATTTTAATCTCACTAATTTTTATCCTAAGATACATATGCATGTTATACCAGTTTAAATTAGGAAACGTTTCTTAAAATACTTTTTTTTAATTTATTTATCATCAGTAATAAATTTCAGGTTATTTAGAAGCTAAGAGAAACTGAGCGTATAACATAAATTCGAGTATAAAGGGTATCTAGTTTATATTATAATAAACTGCTCACCCGCATATTATCAAACCTTTATGGAAATTTCATCACAGACAAAGTAAATTATTATAGTCCATGGCTTCATTATTCATGAATTGCCAGTAAATTTGCAGATGAAATGAGTCTGAATATAGATGTTTACTATACGAAATATGCATGCATAATTTGATGCTGTCAGATAAACTACCAATGGATAATCATTATATTAGCCTGGACATCGCTACATTTCCTCTTCAATTGTTTATCAGAATCAATATCATAATCTCAAGGTAAATTATGTTATGATTTTATTAGACAATTTATTATTTCAAAGTATTTTCTAAATTCTTCTTTATAAGTATCAGAAAGCATTCTTAAGGCAACTTCAAACAAGAAATAAAATTTTATTTTGAGAAGTATTCATAAGTATTAGACTCATTAAAATATAATATTGATAATGTTGATAATTTCAAAGTAGCACTAATCAATTCGCCTAGTAAAAAAAAGTGATCAGTTTTAAATTTTGATAGTTTTACTTTTAAAATTTTGCAATACAAATAATAATACTGTAATATTTTAAGTAATATTTAAACTATTTTGTAAGTATTAAATGCATAAAATATTACAGTGTAATTTTAAAACGATGTATATCAATATTTAAAAACCACTTAACAGTAGATAAAATTTTCTTAGAATGTCACAAAAATTTCATGTGTATTTACTGACGCAATACTGTTTTTAGATATTTTTGCTGTAACCAAACAGCACAATTGTGTCAATTCCTTATTAGATGCTTCTTCGACACCTTTCATGTGACAAATACCAGAAATAGATTGCTTACATTATATAATCGTGTATAACTATATCTATCATATTTCATTTTTGTAAAAATGTCAATTTTTTATCTAGCAATTTTTTTTTGCAATTATATATTCAATATTAAAAATGACATTGAATATTTAAAATTTTTCACACTCTCCTATGATTGAATATAAAGGACAGTTTTCAAAAATTAGTGAAAAATAATATTTTGTCGAGAAACAGAGAAGCTCCTTATTGGCCCTAAGTACTGACGCAAAATTGCAAAGTACTTTCAATGATATAATTTAAGTTTTTGAAGTCCTTTCATATAGATTCATCCACACTTGCCGAAATAAAATACAAATATAGTTTCGTATATCTAAATGTTAAATGCTATAAGGAAATTAAGGGTGTGGGACAAAATGGGAAAATGAATACCAACACAGAACTGCTTGCAGCCTATTCAAATTTAGTAAATTTTATGCGATGAACACACACATCGAAAAAAACACAAGACATTCCCTAGCATACTCAGCATGATAATTCTGTGTACACAAATATTCATAAGTATATTAATGAATATAAAACCTATTTTAGGCTTAAAAAATCATTAATTAAAATGTAAATTGCAATACTTACTAGTAAAATTCAATAAGTCAAAAATAGAGTTAAAAAATAATTCCATCTTTAAAAATTCATTTATACATATTCAGCTAATATAGAATTATGAAAACATCCTTTACTGCAAAAAATAATCCCACAAATTAAATGAAGAAACTAAATCAAGAAAATGACATTTAAATCAATGTTTAATATGATTTTTGGAAAAATACGTAAATAAACTTCCGAAAAAAAAATATAATAATTTGAAATTATAATACGTTAGTTTTGTTTCTGATAAACTAGTATTCTAGCGAAAGTTTAAATTATGATATTAACTATGACGATGACATTGTTTTTATTTCTAAATGCCCAAACATTTTTAGTAACATTTAAACTAAATTTCACACAATGTTTAGTATTTTTCTCTCAAATTACAACGTTTAATCATATAAAGCACTTATCTGATCGCAAAATTTTCCTAAATAAATTCATAAAAAAATATCAACTTAAAAATATTGCAAAACTTAGAGATATTCTAACATCGAACGTCTTAGTCGCTGATAAATGATAGCTTCTAAAATGGTATAATTGACACTTGATGTGGCCTCTTGCATAGACAATTGATTTACAGCCTTCGAAATGAACTATTATTTTCTAGATGTCATGAAAGTCTAGTCAATAGATAAATCACTTACGCAAACCCTTTCTTCATCCATCAAATTTCCAGTTAGGACTTTTTTCACTACATAAACAGACAATTTATCTCTTATTTTGCACCATCCTTGTTGAGAAATATTTTTCAAGAAAAAAAAATTGAGCCAATTTCAAAATGTGTAAAATGTTGAAAATCATAAATTTTGAGCCGATTTTTTTGCATATAATAGATATTATGGGATTATATATGTTTGTGTATATATATATATATATATATATATATATATATATATATATATATATATATATATATATATATATATATATATAGAATATATAAAAAACATTTATGCTTAGCAATACATTTAGCGCAAAAGCAGCGAGAATAGTATTACTAAGATATAGTTAATAGTATATTTTATAAAATACAATTCAAAATGCCAAATGGAAAACAATACATTGAAAATACTAAATGGAAAACAATACATTGAAAATACTTGAATTTCAAGCAAAATATCAAAGAAAGATATAAAATGGAAGGAAGTATCAATATGGCCAGCTTCCTCAGGGGGTGTTGACCACATTGGCACAAATAATGGCTTTTCTTCAATGGCCCAAGACATAGTCTTAAAGAAGCCAGTACACCCCAAAGCCATACCAAATGTTTAAACCATGTTTTATGTTTTTAAGTTTTATTTTTATGATTTTAATTCAATATTGGATATCGATATAAATATTTGGAAAAACCTTAGTTTATTTTGTATTTATAGCAATTATATTTCTTATGGAGAAAATATTTATTTACAAGTTAACGGCATTCCCCAGGGTTTCAAATTTTCAAGTATGTTAGCAAATTTATTCTTAAACTACTATGAAAAATCATTTATTATATAAATGCCTTTTGCTTACAGATATATTGACGATTTTATAATTTTTAATTGCCTAGAATTTGATAAAATTTACAATAAAATATATCCTGAGGAATAATTAAAACTAATACTGATAACTTAAAAACTGAATTTCTAGATATTTCAATTACGATAAAAGATAACCACACATTTACTGACATATATGATAAAACTAATAATTTTAATTTTAAAGTTAATAGGCTGATTTACAAGAATTCAAACATTTCAATTAAAATTTTTAAAAATATTATTTTTAATAAACTTAATGGAATATACAATATATGAAATAATTTAAACAACATCAATAAACAAATAAACATACAAGAAAATATTTTAACTCATAATGGCATTCCAACTAAATTTATTAAACACTATTTGGCTAGTAGAGCATTGCTTATAAGAGTGAAGTAAGGCGTAGTTCTATACTACTGAAGGGTCACCCAAGCCTTCAAGGTCTTATAAGAAGCTTGAAATGTCGATAGTGTTTACACTTAGTCACTAATTTATATATTTGGTGAGGCTCTTGCAGATTTGGACTTGTATTTGGATATGGTTTTAATTTGATTATTATGGCAATTTGATTATTTTGGCAACATTGGATTTTGACTTATATATTTCAGATTAAATTCTACTTCTTTTATTCTGGCTTGATATTTTGGTTTAAACTTTTGGTATGGCTTTGGGGTGCACTGGCTTCTTTAAGACTATGTCTTGGGCCATTGCAGAAAAGCCATAACTTGTGCCAATGTGGCCAACACCCCCTGAAGAAGCTGGCTTTATTGGTACTTCATTCCATTTTATATCTCTCTTTGATATTTTCCTTGAAATTCAAGTATTTTCAATGTATTTTTCCATTTAGTATTTTCAATGTACTATTCTCCATTTGGCATTTTTCATTGTATTTTATAAAATATACTATTAACTATATATATATATATATATATATATATATATATATATATATATATATATATATATATATATATATATATATATATATATATATATATATATATATATATATATATATATATATATGTAAGAAAATATTATTAGAATATCATGAATATGTCAAAGATCAAGCATATGAAAATTACTACTTTTTAAAATTTAACCATTCTAAATATTTAGATTTTATTTTTATTTCCAAACTATACATGATAAACAAAGGTTTAGTGAAAGCGTTTTATGCTCCCAAGGAACAGATTCAAGATTCAATCCGGGCTGGGCAACGTCGCCTCTCCTTCCTTCAGTGGGACGATAAACTGAGTACCATGCATGCTTGGGGACTAAGCACTGTGGGATTTGCATTAGGGTGACCACCTAATCTGGACATAAGCTTCGACCGCATTACTTAGTCGTCAAGAAAACAGAAATCGGCAATATAGGCCTTGACCCACTTAAGTTGCTGTGCGCCACAGAGTTTAGTTTAGTTTAGTTTACATGTTAAGTAAAGCCTTTCTATAAAGAAAATTTTTACCATTAATTCAAAACATGTTTATTATGTATAATGATTTATAGTACTCTAATTTAGTAATAGTTTAGTATCTTATGAGAATATCTAAAATTATAAGGTGACTAAAGAACAACATTAATACTTGTAATTTCATATCTTTTGTAAAAGTGTGATACTAATTAAGTTAAAAAAAGTAAAATAACTTTTTTAAAACTTATAAAGTATATTAAAAATTATTATTAGATTATAAACATAAATAGAATTTATGCATTTTAATTTAAGTTATTTTAATATAATGTATAATAATTGCTTATAATGTCATACTATCTATATATTTACGTATCTTTTGAATAAATAAGGTGTGTAAAGAATATCAACATGTAATAATATCAACTGTATGTGATTTTATAAAATTTTATTATGTATCAAAAATGTTTATTTGATAATGTTTATTATGAGCAAATGTATCACTTCCGTTTTCCTAAAAGATATTGAATATCAAACCAGACCCTATCGAATATGCTAGTGTGAAGATGCCTTTATTTCTTGTCTAGTATGTCGTTTATCGAATATTTTGACGGTATCCCCACTTTGAATCGTTTTACTTGATTACTGTTCAAACATAAATCAATTTCTTCAATGTTTAATAGACCAGAAAGTCTAAGCATTTCTTAAATAAGAACATAAAATACTTATATATGGTTCGAATAGAAATATTAGCTTAGCAAGAACTCAAAAAAAATTTTTATAGAAAACTTATTGCTTATAATAATGTATAAAAACAGTTTAATTATCTTTCTTTAATATATTTCCCTTAATAGCAGATAAATTAATAATCCCTCTTATTTTCAAAGTTTTGCGAAACTTTTGAGATAAAATTTATATATGTGTATTAATATGCAATTTATTTTTGTGAAAAAAGTTTTAATGCAAAAAGATAAATAATTAATAAGATTTTAAACAAAAATTAAAAGATTTCGTAATTAATTAAAAAATATATAAAAGAAGATAAGAAATCTTACTTCTAGAATTAAAATGAAAATATTTATTTACACTTAAAGTGAATATTTACAATAGGAATTCCATTAATCACGCGTTGTGTGTGTGCCAGTTTAATTCTAAAACTCCACATTTGATTACTTAAATGAAAAAGCGTATGCACGAAAATGTATAATCTATAAATGCTATAGTTAAGTTTCTGAAGTTAGGAATTATAATTATGAATAATAGAATCCTATTATAAGTGAAGTTGTACATTCGTTTATACAAAGTTATTGAACATTTTGTGAATAGATAAAAAGGCAAATTATAATTTTCTCTTCAATTTTCATAACAACAAATAATTGTAAAAGTAATTAAGTAAAGAAATTGAACTACATAAGCACGTACATCTGAAAAGGCTTTACATTTAGTTCTATTCATTTCAAAATGTTATTTAAGTAGAACAATAACGTTTCTACACCAAAGATTTCAATTCAGTGCATGTCTTTGCATGCAAAATTAAATAGTTGGCGGAATTTCTGAATGATATGCAGAAATATTTAACTTAATTATCCTCTTGGTGATTTGTTTTGCAAAAAATAAATTCTTCTTCTATTTAATAAATGCCATACAAGAGCATTTAAAATTAAATTTTTGGAATCCACTTGGAAAATAAACACAATTATATGATTCATGTTCTTGTTGAATTTAATTTTTCATTAATTATTCTAACGCTTAAATATTTAAGAGAAGAGAAAGTTTCTCTTACATACAAAATGACTCTGTATTTTTAAATCATATTCTTAAAGTTTTCAACCAGGTTTTCCTAAAATGTTAAATAGAATGTAATTTTATGAATTAAATGTTAATGTAAAGTATCCTTTAAAAGCGAAAAAACAAAAATTTAAAATAAATTTCGTATCATGTATGTTATTAGTAAGAATTAATTTTATGTCTTTCATTTTTAATGTGATGTAGTTAGTTAATACGTTAAAATATCACCCACCTTTTTATATTGAAATTTATCATCATTTGATATGTATTCAAGTAATTAATTTATATTTCAAGAAAGTAATAATAAATTCTACATATATATATATATATATATATATATATATATATATATATATATATATATATATATATATATATATATATATATATATATATATATATATATATATATATATATATATATATATATATATATATATATATATATATATATATATATATATATATATATATATATATATATATATATATATATATTGAACTTTTCAATCTATTTTTCTCTAGATAAACTATAAAATGATAAATGACATGATAATATTTAAGTATATGCTTTTGATGCTTTGAATAATACTGGTATTTTAACGTTTTATTAAGCTTAACTCAGCTAAATTTATCACAATGAACTTATGTGAAATGTTCGTATGATAAAAGTAAATACATCCAAATAATAGTTTATATCGTTTACTTTGTTAAAATTCAAATGTTTTCCAAATGCTAAAACTATAAGCAAACAGTTTTCATTTACACATAGATACACAATACTGCATAATATTTTAATATTGACTTCTTTTCTTTTCAGGTAAGATATTTGTACAGATAATGGCACATATTAAAGGTATTTAACTTTATATAAACTAGTTGTTAAACTATGACTTTATGCTAAATATTCCTCCTTATCTCTTAAATATTTTATTTCACAAAAAGGAAAATCTTTAATGAATATATTTTAAAGGTACATGCATATTAAATGTATTAAATGTTATTTGGTCGCATTCTAATACCAACTTTCTATTACACCATATAAGTATTAAACTATTTTTTCACTAATTCTTCTCATTATCATTTATTAAAGGTCTATGATAAATTAAGTAAATAAACAAATTGAATGAAATAAGATAAGTTAATACTGTACATTGCTAAAAATACTGACAGTAAGTGAATAAATAGTATTCTTGAAATAGTAAAAATATTAAAGAATTTTTATTCAAACATATAACCAATCATTGATTTTTTTGTTAATATAGTCACACATATAATTAATCTTAGAAATATATAATATATATATATATATACATATATATATATATATATATATATATATATATATATATATATATATATATATATATATATATATATATATATATATATATATATATATATATATAGTATATATATATATATATATATATATACTAGCTGACCCAGCCACGCGTTGCTGTTGCTCAGTAATTATAATACATTGAATCAATTTTTTACTAATTCTTTGGTACAATCAAATTAATATTTTCTAAAAAAATTAAAATGGATTCATTCATATGAGATTGAAAAATAAAACGTTTCACCAAAATTTAAAAGTAATAGGTAAAGTATTGAAATATTGAGCCTCACACGCTTTTGACAGCAATGGTGAGTGTGGAACTACCCACCGATTATTAATTTCAACTTCATTTCTAGAATTCGACATTCACATTTTAAATGTGTGACCACCATCCTCACGGTCTTTGCGGCGAAACAATTGGTAACCATCGATATCCATAATAGTATGATTGGTAAAGGGTTTCGAGAAACGTTTCTTACACCTTCCTTCTTACATGCATGGTGATGTCATGTTAAGAGCACCGCACGGTCCATGGATCATGTGACTTGTAACAATATCAAACAATTCTGAGTCGGTTAGTGGATCCGGAATTTTGGCAGAAATTATTTGGTCAATTTCTTATTAAATGGTTAGAAAAATTAAGAGTAAGAAGTTAAAATCACCAAAATAAGGAATTAAATAGCATATATTATTAAACAAATTAGTGATTGGACCACGCTGTTTGATGTTGATGTGATATTCATCCTGCTCTTGCCAGAATATCAGGAGATACAGATATGCATCATGCGAACGATGAAGGTCTGAAATTATATGAACAATGCTGTCTCGACGCATGATTTTGAGGTCTCTGTTGTTAACTGGATCACAAACCATAATAACAGCAACTTCATCTACGGTTGGCGCGTTGAACCTGCCAGCGTGTTCTGCTGATGGTAAAAGTACCATCCGCTTTGATGACGATTTGATAATTATCATTTCTTAATTGAGGCGATACTCGTTTAAATAATTGGATAAGTTGATTATAATTTTCCAAAAGGTTTTCCAAAGATTCCACAATTGCTCTCTCTTCTGCTTGTTCCATGAAATTATGCAGGCACCAAGTTGTCACGCGTTCTTCACAACTGCCCATAAAATAAATTTGGAGAAACTTTGGATCATCATTAAGTATTGGAATTAATGACCCAATCTTGTGGTACACTTGGCCTTGGATTTTGAATGTAGTTTCAAAATTATTTCTATCAGATGTGAGATCGCAAATTTTAGTTGTGCCAAAGGACGTCATTAGGAAACAAGAATTGAATTTGCGTATTTTACGTAAAAATAATTTCGAATCATCTGATTCGCCAGCAAGAAATAATTTTAAAGATTCCGGTGAAATATTGATGCACAACACATACCGGTTGTTTGATTGCGGAATTTTAACGCTTGACAATATTGGCATATTTTATCCATTGCACCAATTATAATTTTAGGATGTGCAGAGTAATTGATGTTTGGTGCATATTCGAATGCAAGGCGAATGAATGATGCATGTGTTAATGCACGGTTGGTTTGTTGTCGCTCTCTGTCGCGTTCTCTAAATGTGGCTGTGTGCCGTTCTCGCGCCGATCTTGTTCTCAATATATTTTGTCGTAGACGTTCATCACTCTGTTCTCGAGACTCTTGTCTGCGAATTTCTTCTGTTTTGATTCGTTGAGCTACGTTTCTTGCTGCAATTTGTTCTTCCTATTCATGAGCTCTATTAGCACGCATACGTCGTGCCTTTTTACTATACTGATTGTTAAGGTTGGATTTTTTTACGCGACATTATACTGAAATAAAAAAATTAAAAGAATTTATCATTTGAATAAATAAATCAATAATTATCAAATTATAAAATAAAAATAAAAAAATGAAAGGCTATCAAGAAATACTTGCATGTTTTCGAGGTGGTATGAAAATTAGTAGAGAAAAACAGTAATAAATAAAATTTTATTTTACTATTTATAATATTAAAAATATTCAAATTGAACACTGCACAATAATAACACAATACAAAGTATAATTATGAAAATGATTCACGAAAAATTGTTACAGTATGATTATACATCATGAAAATATATGTAAATTCTATATTCAACTATGCGCTTGCGCGCGCACGTTAATTTTCTCTGGAAGATAGTATAATCTAGAAAAATAAACACGTCGCCATTTGCCGAATACCTGTGCAACTTAGAGGCTAAATCGCCATCTATTAGGAATTTACAGAACTAACTGATAAATAAACACTAATATCGTATAAAAAATATTGAGATCAATAATTTAGAGATAAAAACCATTCTATCTTTTAAGTTGGACCATATTATAAATGGTTGCAAAATTTTATCAAAATTGGTTCAGTAGTTTCGGAGTTTATCGGGAACATACATCGTGACACGAAATTTTTATATATATAGATATACATGTATATATATATATAATATATATATTATATATATATATATATATATATATATATATATATATATATATATATATATATATATATATATATATATATATATATATATATATATATATATATATATATATATATATATATATATATATATATATATATATATATATATATATATACTAGAATTTTCTCAACAGGTTTCAGTAATTCGGGAACAATAAAAGAAACAATTCGGGAACATTTGTACCTTTTTAATAATGAAAGCTAGTTTAATTTTTTTACCTTTAAAGCTGTAATTGAAAAATTTGGAAAAACATAACTGGATTTTAAAAACAGAAATCTATTGTGCTCAAACGTTAAAAGTATAATTTCGATGAGTTGAAAGTATTTGATATAGAAATATTTAAGAAAATATCTGCAAGCTTAATTGATAGAATAAATGATCTGATACGAAAGGTCTGGAGAGAAGAAAAAATGTTAATTTTTAATAAATTGAATATCTCTGTGAATCATCAGTTATAACAACAATATTTGCTATTTTTTATTTATTATTAAAGTGTAGGTGTTCATAGAAGATGCATAGAAGTGTATGTGTTCAAGAAGCAATTATTTTATTGCATGAGCCATATTAAAATTATATTTGATATTTTTCTTGAGGATAACTTGGAATCGTTATTAAAAATAAACTTTCAAAAGAGTTGCAGCTTTTAACAAAAAAAAAATGCAAGAGGCAAACTTTCTCACGAGGTGTAAATATTCTAGCTTTTTGGTCATTATATTGATTAATTTTTTGAATACCTTACAATTTTATTTCATTAATAAGCGATATCATTATTAAATGTAATATATTGTTCATTTCATCATAACCATAGAGTTTAAGACAAAATAAATATCTACAAAAAATCTACACTCATAAAATTTAATTTTAAAAATTGGGCTTTCGAAAGTAATGCCAATTATTCAATAGTTGATAATTAGCTGTGTTGACTAAAATGATTGGTGACCACTGACCAGAAACATTAAAGTACAAAAAATAATTGTTTATTTATTCTGTAAAAAAAAAGAGGGTTTAAGATATGTTAATAGTATTAAAGGAATTTTTATGATTGTAAATATTGCCTATTCTGCTCTTATAAATTTTAAGAAACATTTTTTGCGATTGGTAGATATGAAAGTTTAACTTATAATAAATATTTGTACATATGTTGATACAAACACTAGTTGTATATTATTTTTGTAAAATAGCGTCCCAGATTGTCTCATCACTACATTTAATTTAAATTAATCATTTTTAAATTTGGGAAACATAACCAACCACAAATTCTTACAAAAATTCACAAAAAATCTGTTTCACTCAATTAGAATCAATTGATTTGCAGAAACGTACCTTCAAACCATTCCTCGCGTAGAGGAAAGGGCACTTGTTGATTCATTGACAATTCGACCTTGATTGGAATAACAGCTGATTCTTGTTAATTTCAATCGAATAAACTACCAGAGGGCAAAGTCTGACTACAGCAAATATCTTTCGCTACTCATTTCTAAATCGGAGATTGTATTGGAATATCAGAATTCAAGCGATTTAAAATTGAGTATTACAGATCAGAAAATAGATCACAATGCTTATAAATAAAATGAAAGTAAGATATTTATTTTGTTTTTGAAAGGGCCATTTTATTACTATCATTAAGAAAATCGGATTTATTATTATATAACAATTATTTTTTTACAAAAGAAATATTCGGTATTTTTAACAACTGAAATGTTAGTTAGTATAAATAAAATAGAGCTCTTACAAATAAGAACATTATATATCTTTTGCAAATGTTATAATAGTTAATAAAAAATGAAATCTTCATTTATCGATATAAACATTAAATAAACAAAAAGATGCTACTATACTTCATGTAACAAAATAAAAATATTTTCTTAGTTTGTATTTGAAATAAATGTATTTTTAGTCATATCTTAATTTTGCAATTAACACTGTAAATAATTAAGTTTAATAAAACATTTATTTTATGAATTAACTAATTTATTACTACAAACGAAATTGTATTTTCACTTTGTATTTCACTAAAATTGTATTTCAAATATTAATTAAATACATTAGTGCATAAAAAATACTTTTAAAATTTAGCATACTTTTTATATACATTATAATGTATAAGTATACTAAACAATTAATTATTGACTTTGAGTTATATAATATAGAATTAATTTTCAGAAGTTAACTAGTAAACTAGTAAAACTCTAATTGACCTTTTAATCCTATATTTCAATATTAGAGAGTTGAAAATCATATTGAAACTTGTACTTTTTTTCTCTACTGTTAAGCATATCATATTATTCTAATTAGAATGTTTTTCATATTTGATTTTTAATTTTTGATCTACAATTAATTTTGAATACAACTATTGAATTTTTTAAGGAAACACAATACATTATTCTTATGCGGTCTTCAGATTTACGCAGTGACATTGAGCTGTTGTAAATAAACTGTTTAATACAATCTTATTTTAACAAACGTTTACGTTTTCTTTAATAATTCACGGCATTTCGGCAATTCAGATTTTGTAGTTGGAAAGTTGATAAAATCGTGAAGTTTGAAATGGGTTTCATTTCATTATCTAATATTTGGCAATCAATTGTTACTACTATTACTTATAGATTGTTAGAGCTATTGCGAGAGTAGATATTTCCTCTGGTTTACGAACTTACTACATATTCCGTTTCTCTTCCTAAACATCTTATTTTTCAGCTGCTCTTACCTTATCTTTCGTTGGAGGATCAAACACCTAAACATCATTGTTCCTAATACTGGTTAAGATTTTATGTACTAGTATCATTCGTCATGGCCCTGTTTACAGCCATAATTAGCAAAACTCATTTAAACGTTCAATATGTTTATTGGATATTTTATTATTAGAAATGTATGTTGCAAAGAATTAATCACAATTATTAAACACAGATGTTAAAAATAGAAAAGTGAAATAAAAATTCATCAAAATTATTTTGCGACATAAGAGTGATTCAGTTTCCCCCGATTTCATATACACTGAATATTGTATTACATTTCTGCTCAATATGAATTTTTAGTTATGAATATTACATAATGTTTTTTGTTTTATTTTTAAACTGACAATATCATTCGATATTAATATTTATTAAACTTTTGCATAGATTTTCAAAAGATGTAATTCACTTATTAAAAATCATAATTTATGAGTTTTTATTATTCAAACTATTTCAAACAGTAAAATAAAATTTAAAAAAAAAAACGTATCAAATCTTATTGATGTTACGTTAGAATGCTTTATAATATTTCTAGCAAATTAATATTTTAATGTAATATGATTTTTGTAGTTGCTTTATTCTTAAACTATATTTTGAATTTTATTAAAATGTAACTCAATCATAAATAAATATGTTTTTTGCAGTTTGAAAATATGTGATTTTGATATCCAGTAATTTTAGATAAGAATATAATAGATCTATCTATCCACATATTTTTTATCCATTATACGATGAAAATTCATTGAATTTTCTAAGTTGCAAGAAATTCTGCTACTCCATGATTTATAACAGATAATAAGTAATATAAAATATTTAAAAATAAAGTATTCAACATTTTCTTTTTTCTTAAAAAAAAATTGAGAACTTTTAGTGTCATAAACGAAGATATTCGCGAAGAATGGAATAAAAGTGTATCACGCATAGAGCACTTTTCTTCCGATGTACAATACCTCGAAAATTTCTTTACTTAAAAATATTGTAAAAAATCCAACGCTATATCTTTCTTTCCTATCAGATAGTTGAAGCAGAAAGAAGTGGATAGGGAAGGGGTTATGGCACAAAAAATATAGCATCGAAAGAGGGAAATTCTCTTCGCAACCGTAACTGCATCCGATCGATAGCTTGTCTTCTTAAACTCGTCCAAAACTTCGTCCCGCAAACGAGTTTTAGGGGGGATTCCATGGGGGTGAGTGGACGAAGAAGAATATCGAGTGAAAAGAGAAAATTTTTAATAGTATGCAAGGTACTAGACTGCTGTCTCAGCATTCCCGCCTGTGTCGTAAAAGATTCATCACCCCCATTATAATATCCCTCTTTAGTGTAATTTCCGAAATGGAGTGGAACGTCCCCTCAATGTCACCCCCGAGAAAATTAAGGAAGTTAAACTGAATCTTCATGGTACCCAAGAAAAATCTAACACGTGCATGAAAGTTTTTAATAGACAAGCCAAGATATCTGCTAATTGAGCTATTTAAAAGAGGTATATTCTG
Source organism: Latrodectus hesperus (assembly GCA_037975125.1). Classification (NCBI taxonomy): domain Eukaryota; kingdom Metazoa; phylum Arthropoda; class Arachnida; order Araneae; family Theridiidae; genus Latrodectus; species Latrodectus hesperus. The sequence continues at coordinate 24,354,382 of CM075861.1, forward strand.
TGAATAAGCAAAAAAGCCATGAATACAATTCCTTTTTGTTTTCTACTAAAAATTATTTAGAAGATTTGAAAAGGCAGATTTTAAAACATTTCTGAATTTGCAAAATCAATAAAATCCCTAATTTTTTCAGCCATCCTACCGTTAATTTGAATAGAATATTTGTAAATTTTCATTTTTAAATAAATTTAATTTTGATTCATTTGGAAATTTTTATTTTAAAAACATTCTATTTTTTTCGATTACCTATATATAGTTGTAAGAAGATAAAAAAAACAATTTTTTTAACTGTATTAATTTTTATTTCTTACACAAATTCAGTTTCTTTTTTTACTGAGCTATCAAATCCCAGTCTAATTTAAAAATGAATGGTTATAGTGTTGACAATATCTTTAATTTTATTTTATAGTGGATTTATTTAATTTTTTTTTAATTTCTCTTAAAAATGTCCTCAATAAAATAAAAAAAATCTGTATTATATAAATTTTTGATAACATATAATGATAGAATGCATTTTCTCTATTTGTTTACATGCAACAAAAATATTGTCAACTGTCTATGCGTAGTTTATATCAGGTTTTACTACTTAATCGTTATTTAAAACTGAACTTTGTTTCAGAGTCTTCAATATGATTTACTTTGATTTAGATAGTTAATTATTTTTTTAATTAAATTAGATTATGAGAATAAAATAAATGAATATAATTTTACTGTCATAAATTTTCGTCACATCCAAAAATTACTTTAGATTATAACATGTAAAATAGTTCTTAGTCCATAATTTATTAGATACTTACGTGCACATTAAAACATGCATTTTACATCATTGAGTTTTAGTCGTTAAACATTGAGAAAAGGACATCGTTATATTTATTCTACTATCTAACATTTAAATGCAAACATTCTCCAATATGTTTTGCTTACAAAATAGATCTTATTACAAATTAGCAAAATAATTGTTGCGCCGAGTTTTTTAATAACAACAACAAAATTGTGTTTCTATATTTCGATAAAAGTTTGAAATTTTCTTAATTAAGTCATAAATATAATATGTGCATGATCAATAGAAATAATGACTTTTGCATTTAATTTCTAATTGATAAAATGCCAGGTTTTATGCAAAAATGTAAAATTAATATAAAACAACTTATTAATAATAGAGTTTTTATTAATATATAACATAATTATTAAGGTATTTTTATATTTGAACCAATTGTTTTTAATAAATAAATTTTATGTTTTTTCTGTCTAATTTTTGGATAACTTTTAATACAAATATATAATATTACTTAAAATTTTAATTAGATATTATATATTTCTTGAGAAATTGGTTATTTTCTTTTCAGTCTCAATAAAATTTTTTTGCAAAAGCGAAAATTCTACTAAAAATTTTAATGTTTCAATTTTAATTTAATATGAGAATAAGTTTTATATAGCGCTGTTCTTTAAATGAAACAAAAATTGATAAAAATTCGAAACTTAATGAAAATACGTTTAAAAATATACAAAAGGAATATTTTACAAAATTTAATGAAACATTGCTCTTTAAAATTGCTATAAATAAAAATGTTCTTCAAATATATACAAAAAAATTGTGTTTCATTTTATATGATAATTTATGTAAACAATACTTCATCCAAATACCTGGATTATTAGTTAAGTTATGTTATTGGATAGGAGTTTTTGTGAAACAATTTGAGAAAAATGCATTTAAACAGTTCTTTTTTTTAACATAAATATGTAATTTTTACTATCCAAACAGTTTGAAATTCCCTTCTCTGATACATACATACTTTTTTTATACTTTGTTGTTCATTATAGATACATATTTTTTTTCATTGTCTGAATTTTTTTTCTCTTCATGATTGCAGGTAATTTCTTTTTTTTTATTTTCACATTGCACAATAAGTACTTCTCAGCCTCGCATATGCGAATGATATCGATCTTCTATAGACAGGCAACATGTGTGGACCAAGAATTAAACACGGGTTTATTTAACATATTTATTGTGCCAAAATCACTTTTATTGACTTGGAGTATTTATTCTGAGTTCAATAAATAATTCAGATATGCACTCATTTGAAACGTTTACAGTTCAACGAAGATCTTCTTTGATAAAATGCTCTAATGTACATCATAAAGTTTCTCATTAGTATTTTCAGTTTTCCCATAGAGACTTTTTTTAACAATTTTTAATCACATAGCTGTATGTAATTTGCTTTGATAATATATGTTATAATTTGAGTAAATTAACAAATGACTTATCGGAGTAATCTATCCCTGATGCTATAGAACATTGATATTTTAACCAACTGTCTGTCCAAAAGGCACTATTTGCGCAAGAGGAAGTTGCTGCTTGAATAACAATGATAAAATGCAGCAATTACTGCAGTTTCCATACTGTAAAATCTTCTTGTATGGATTCGAATGGCAATGTCATAATAGTTTTGTGGATATATTAATGAAACCTTCAGTCACTGCACATTTTCCTCCAATTTATTTTACAGTTTTTTTTAAGTTTTCTTAGATGGCTTCCGCACGCGCGTGATTTTTGTTTTGCTCTTGACCAATGCATTGAAGCCTGTTGATGAAATTTGCACCAAATATGTCTTTTACAGCTTCATACGCTGTAAAATCTCCATCACCATCAGAGTAGTGAAGATTCCAAAGGCTTTCTATAAGTTCGAAAAATGGACTGCTACATTATTTATACTTGAAAAATAACTATGGTGATTGTGGGCAAATATAGCCATCATTACTTTAGATTTTCACAAAATTACATAATCTACAGTACAGCCACATTATTTCAATGGCCAATATTTTACCAGGCAATTGATATACAATTCTACAATTCACACAACCATTGAGGCATAAATATCCTCGCTTTTGCCATGTTGTGTCTAGAGAAATTCCGCATTTAGCAGTTTTTAAGCTATCTGACATTACGCGATGTCTGAATTTAGCAACTTTACAGGCAGTTTATAATAATTTTCGTTCTTGCTTTCTGACAGTTAATTTTTATGCAAAAAGCAAATTTAGTATTAAAATAATTTATTACCTGCTATATGATACCTTCACAGTTATTTTAGTGCATAATTATCAAGTATATTTGTCACATTAGAGTTATTCTCTTTGTTTGAAGAAGAAAATCCTTTTGAAAATAGGCATAAGCAAAAAAAAAATATCCTTCAGTCACACAAAATTTATTTTGACCACATAAGGTTCAGCACAGCATTGAAGTAATAGAAATCTGAAAGTTTCAATGTCTAATTCTATTTCTAAGTGTTTCACCATTTTCTCCAACAGAATTATCAGAAGCAAATTGGCCATTCTTGACAAGTTTAGAGGAAATTTCAGTATTAATAACTGGATCAAAATCTGAAACAGTTGAAGTTGTCTGCTGATTTCTACAAAACATTATCTTTTTCTATTCCATATGAAAATGGAGTGCAAACGGAGAACAAACTGTTAATTAATTTATAGGTAATCAATTGTTAAAATGCTCATATTGGGACTGTTATATGTCGACAAAAAGGCAAAATAAGCGGATCCAACATGCAGTAGTTATTATATATAGCACACTATTAAAAGAATATAAAAATACCCTAAAGAAAGTAAAATACCAATATTTATTTACAACTTCTGGTTTGAGTGTGTGTTTCCGATTTTATTTTCAAGCAGACTATATATTTTAAAATACCTGTGTGTTAATTCCCGTTTGACATACTTTAATTAATCAATATTTAATGATTGTAATCTGCTGGTCCTTATATAAGCACAGGTTTCTCATATTCAGAGTCAAATTTATTCTACAGTTGCAAGGGTTGAGTTGTTGGGTTTTCCAAACACAGTGCTTTTTCTCATGATGTGTTAATTCAATTTTCATCCACAGTTATCACCCGGCTCTTGAAGGGCTAGAATTTATACCGAACAAGCAGAAATGGGCATATGATGACTCGATCATAAGAATTCTTTTGATTTAATTCATATGGCACCCTTTTGAATATTTCCTCATCAATCCTATCCGAATGTGTTCTGAAATAATTTACTGAGCTGAATTAAGCTCTCTGCAATCTCCGATGTGCCAGAAAAAGACTTGGTCTAATATGGTTTTAACAACATGTTAAGATTACTGTTGAAGATCAAACTAGCCTGGACATACTAAATCTTCTTGAGATACTGTCACCCAAACACGCAGTGCATTTCCAATGGATCCCTTCACACGAGGGAGTAGAAAGGAATGAAAGAGTGGATTCGTTGGCCAGATCAGCATCAGAGGAGGGTGTAAGCCCACGAGGAGAGCTCACATCTAGTGAGAATTCTTCCCTGACAAAAACTGAATTAAATAAGCTTATGAAAATTCCTCCCAACCATCCACGGTTCTTCGCCAAAAAACCGGGTGAGACCTTCCATCTTAGACCAAGATCTTATCAAACTGCCTTTTTCTGCTATCTGAGTGGGCAGATGAGAGGAATCACCTTCCATCAGAGGCAAAAGACATCTCCAGAATGTCCTTAGTGTTCCGTCAATATGGCCTCCCCTGGACATATCTTAAACTGCCTAAATTTAAAAAAGACGATGTCCTTCAGGACCCATTACATTTTTTAGGCATTTTAGATATTTTTGGTTTTATGGGGGTTGTTTAGCCTAGCTAGACAACCTGAGATAAGAAACAGCAGCAACATAACATGTTAAACCATATTAGAGCAATGGACAGAACTTTCCGTTAGATCTAAGATATATATTTATGCTCTCTTATATTTTAATAAAATTTTACATTTATAAAACACCTAATTAACTAAGCTATATTTTGTTATTAATTATAATATAGGCAACTTATTAACAGTGGAAATTAACACATGCATGGAACTGAAGGAAAATATATACATTGGAATCAATAAAGCTCAATATTAGTAGTAAATATAAATATGTATATATGGATGTCATAATGTCTTATATGACACGGGAACCAGAGTTCCACATGAAATAGAAAACATTCTTTTCTTGATCAGTTGTAATGCTATTGACTACTGCTACAACCTTTATATGTAGCTCATGCAGATCTGTGATTTTAATCCTGTACACGAGAGGTTCCATGTAAACACAAGTGAAAAATTCAAGGGGTGTTAGATCAGGATTCCTCTGTGCCTACATACTCTGTAATCCTCTATGGATATTCTGTCCCATGAAGGTTCGATTAAAATAATTACAAAAATGGGAAGCAAAGTGGGGAGGAACTGTTGAAACACAATGATATTTAGAAATCCATTAAACTTCAATTGTGGTTGCAAATAAAATTCAGGAATATGAAAGTAAGATTTCCGTTTCCTCTATAAATTTGAATTGATCATAACTCACAGTCTTATTCACTCCGAACAACTCGCTAACTTTTGGCACGTTTCGTTTTCATTCTCGCAAATCATGAGGATTTTTCGGAGAATTGTCAGTCAGTCCATATCCTAATGTTGGGACAGTTCAATATTACAAATTATGCAATGTGGCTTTGTCTGCGCATAAGATGTGGTCTAGCAAGACTTAATTTTCCAAGGGCCATTACACATTACCATATGCTCTGCATAATACTCTTTCTCCAGGTGATACAATACCTGCAAGTCAAATGACGTTTCCTTCAGAATAAAACGAAGAGTATCCCAAACAAAGTAGTACTTGGAATTTTGAACTCCCGGCTGAGTTTACAAAAAGAAACGCTTTATTTTTTTTTCAAATATGTTACTAATGCTCTTGAGGGAATACCAAAAGGTTGATAGCTGTCCAAGACGATTTTCATGTCATCACACTACCAAGTCATCTAAACTTGTTCACAAGTAGACTGCT